>JANVCL010000005.1:24831468-24848618 GCA_026546855.1 Erythroxylum incrassatum
AAGTTGTTCATGAAAGTTGTAGAACATGTTTTGATCTTTCTTTTGACATAAAGTTCGGAATTTTTGGCAAAGGGAATGTGAAGATATGATTTTTTGAAGAATGGGTACTGTTTTGCATGTTCAGGTGAAGGCAGTCACTTTGATTGCATTTTTGACATCCTTAGAGGTGAACTTCTTAGGGAAACATCCTGCATATCCAGTGGTTCAACGTGCTTTGGCCAAATCCTGGTTAGCTTTTGGTCTTTCTAAAACTTTGATTACCAGTGTGAATAATTTCTTATTTAAATTTGACTTTGAGGAAGGGATGAATTTGGTTCTGGAGAAAGGGCCATGGCACGTTCAAGGTAAACGCCTCTTCTTACGGAAATGGAGCTTGAATGTTGGGGAACATGATGCTGTCAAAGTGGCTCCAGTTTGGGTTAAATTCCATAATATCCTAGTGGATTATTGGAATATGAAGAGACTTGGAAGGATTGCTAGCTCAGTGGGTAACCCACTCTCAATGGACACTCCGACTGTTAAGATGTCTAGAATAATCTACACTCGAATGTGTGTGGAGTTGGAATTGGGGAAGAGCTAGCCCTCATCCTTCCAATTATCCACTTATAATGAAGAAGGGAAGCTAACATTCAAGGATATAAAGGTTGAATATGAATGGAGGCCAGAAAACTAGTTACAGAAGAAAGAATGGGCCCTTACTGGAAGAGTCTTTGAGGCTAGATTATAGCTAGAATTGTTGAAGGGAAAGGAACCAGCACAAATAAGTGAACCAGTGCAGACAAGGGATGGTAAGATGGTTGTTTTTGAGGACCCACAACAAATTCATAAGGAGGGTCCAGAATTGGAGCTTCCAAATGTACAAAGTGAGGACATAGGAACCCCTCCTAATAGTCAATTGATTGAAAAGGCAATGGAGAGGGACAAGGGCAGTAACTCTTTGGAAAGTTCCATAGATCAAAGTAAGGATCAACAGCAGGAAGGTGAACCAATTAGACACCTTGAGGATGCTGACTTCCTACCATTAAGACAAGTAGGTAATAACCTTTCCCCTTCTAAGTCCAAATTGGTTCTTGAATTGGAAAATCATAGTCCAGGGAATATGGATGGGGCAGAGGGGAATGTTACAATTTGCAAAAGTAGGAAACCTAGGAGAAAAAAAGGAAGGGTTCTGTTGTGGTTTTTGGTAGAATGGATTTAGTTTTTTTGGAATGTTAGGGGTCTAGAAAGAAATTAACTGTGAATGTTGTGCTGAAGAGAATGTCTATGTCTTTAGTATGTTTGATTGAGACTCGGATTAAGTTTCCCCTCTTCTTGAATAAGGTATGTTCTTCTCCGTTTCCTAGTTGGCTTTTTTCTAACAACTTAGAGCAAAGTTCAAATGCTAAGATAGTGGTAGCTTGGAAGCTGGATAGATTTTTATGTGTTCCTCTACTTTCTACTGATCAATTGATTCACTTAGAGATCACCCCTACCAACAGCTCTTCTGGTTTTCTTATCACCTCTGTGTTTGGGTCAAACAACTTTCACCATAGGAAGAATCTCTATTCAGTTCTTTCCAGTCTTAAAAACTCAGTAGGACAACATCCTTGGATTATAGCGGGAGACTTTAATGCGATATTATTCTCTCATAAGGCAGAACCTATAAGTCCTTTGACTATTAATGGCATGTTTGAATTTAGGCAATGTGTAGAGGACTGTGAATTGTATGAGCTGAATTCTAGTGGTTTGAGTTTCACTTGGTCTAATAAACAATGTGGAGAGCTCTTTATTGCTAGATAGAGCCCTTGTAAATGTTGCCTGGAGTTCTAGGTTTCCTAGCTTATATGGGATAATCCAAAATCTCAACATTTCTGATCACTCCCCAATTTTGATTAAGGCTTTAGCAGCTGGGTAGACTAGACCTTCCCCTTGTTTGAAAACTTCCTAGTTTCTCAACCAAATTTCCTTCAGACAGTTTCTAAGCTTAAATTGGTGAGGAAAGCCCTCAAAACTCTGAATTCTGGTCAAGTAGGAGATGTGAATACTAAAGTAGAGAATTGTCAAATTGCTCTCAACATTATTCAAGATCAAAAGTGAATTTTTCCCAACAATTCAGAACTAGTTGTTCAGGAAACTGAGGCCATCAATAACTTGTTAAGAGCCTTAGATGATCAGGAGTCCTTTCTCAAACAATCTTCCTGAATCAAGTGGCTCAGAGAGGGGGATCGAAATACCAAGTTTTTCCACAATTCGATTCTGGCAAATAGGAATAGAAATAATATTAACTCGATTATAGGGGAAAATGGTATTAGAATTATGGATGTAGCTGAGATCACAACTAGTTCCTATTTGCTTTCAAAGGACTATTGGGACCAAGAAAGACCTTCCTCCTTTTAAAGAATATGTGGATAATTTATTCCCTCATCGGATTAATGAATTTCTCACCAATATTCTCATTGCTAAAGTCTCTATTCAAGAGATTAGGGATGTTCTCAAGTCTTTTAATCCAAACAAGTCTCCAGGGCCAGATGGTTTTAGTGGGGTGTTCTTTAATCATAAATGGCCTATTATTAGGGAGGATATTACTAGGGTTATTAGAGATTTTTTTCCTTATGGGAGACTTCTCGAAGAACTTAACTCTACTTTCATAACTTTGGTGCCCAAAAAAGCCAATCCTTCCATAGTAGATGATTATAAACCTACTTCTTGCTGTAACTTTATTTATAAGGTGATAGCAAAAACATTGGCTAATAGACTTAAAGAGATCTTCTCTTTGATTATAAGCCCCAATCAAAGTGCATTCATTAAAAACCGTGGAATTGGGGATAATATCTTGTTGGCCCAAGAGATTTTCAAGCATTACCATCTAGCCAATAATTATAAGAGATGTGCTTTTAAAGTGGATTTACAAAAAGCATATGATTCGATCTATTGGGAGTTCCTCCTAAATGTGTTAGATGCTGTAGGATGTCCTCCTAAGTTCATTCTTTGGATAAGGGAGTGTATTACCTCTTTGGACTATACAATTCTAATTAATGGATCCCCCACAAAATTCTTTTCGGGAAAGTCAGGTTTGAGACAAAGTGACCCCCTATCCTCTCTTCTCTTTATCCTTTGCATAGAGGTTTTCACTTGGAGCTTAAATGCATACCTCGTAGGTAGTAACCTTTATGTAACACTGGACATGTAAAGCTTTTAAACTCACCCATCTCCTATTTGCCGATGATCTCTTAATATTTTTTCATGGAGATTTGGTCTTGGTCCAAACCTTACTAGATTGTTTAGGTGCCTTTTCTCAATTCTTTGGTATGGTAATGAACTTGAATAAAAGTCAGTTCTTTGTCTCTTCAGAGCTGAACCAAATGGTTCATCAAATTGAAAGCTTGTCTAGTCTTAAACAAGGACACCTTCCCATTCAATATCTGGGACTTTCCCTTATAACTGGTCGGTTGTCTAGGAGGGTTTGTCTTGCTTTGTTAGAAAAAATTAATTGCAGAGTTAAGAATTGGACCCATAAAAATCTTTCTTATGTTGGTAGAGTCCAATTAGTTATTTCGATCTTGTCCACCTTTAAGGTCTATTGGTATAGTATCTTCATTCTCCCTTCTTCCATTATTAAGGAAATAGACAAAAAACTTAGAAACTTTTTGTGGTCAGGGCAGGTGAAGACTAAAGCTCAGGCTAAGGTTAAGTGGAATGATGTTTGTAGATCTAAAAAAGGAGATCTAAGTTTTAAACATTTGCCTACTTGGAATAAAGTGTTGATAGGTAAAATTTCTTTTTAATGATAAGGAAGCTTTGTGGGTTAATTGGGTTCACACAATTATCCTGAGAAGGAAAAATTTCTAGAATATTTTACCTAGCAATGAAAGTTTGTGGAGTTGGAGGAAGATCTTATCTGTTAGAGACCAAATTGGGAACCAATTTAGGTTTAGAATTGGAAATGGTAACTCTAATTTTTTATGGTAGGATCCTTGGCATCTGAGGTATCTTGTTGGCTCACTCGACTCCTCGATTGATCAATGGGTCCAACCTTCCTATGAATGCTAGAGTATCGGAAGTTATCTAGAGCAATAAATGGAGCTAACAAGATACAACTTTGGGGTCTATTAGCAATCTAGAACCTCAACCTTATAACCTAGGTTCTTCACGTAAGGATAGTTTATAATGGCTAGCAAGCCTTTCTAAGCAATATACCAATGTTTCAGCATACACTCTTATGAGGCTGATAACTCCGATGGTTCCTTGGTCTCCTTTAGTATGGCATAAGGGGAATAGTCCTGGGTCCTTCATCTTATGGTTGGCCTTTCTGAATAAATTGCAGACTAGGGGTAAATTAATGTACCTCCATACCCTAAACCGATGTTATTCTTTCATTGCTCTTTTTCAAGAACAGTATGGGTCAATACTCTAAACCATTTCCAAATTAGCCACCCTCAACTCACTGATCTAAATCAATATTACTACTGGTTAATCTGTCCCTACTCTCCAGCCATTGTGACATATATACCTTCTGCATTATCCTATCTATAGTTGTGTATAATTTGTGGTATGAAAGAAATTTTCAAACCTTCAAAGATGAAGCCTTCATTGTAGGGAGTTTTACCTTGCGAGTGATCTTTCAAGTTATAGAGCACCTTCGCTTAAATATCGAGAGAGGGTAAAATCTTTGTGTTTTATTCTTAATGACATTTTTACAGGTTTTCTTCTCGACATACTAGGGTTAAAAAGAAGGAGAGTTAATCCTTCCTTGACAACCAGAAAAGGAAGAACAATAAATGCTGAGATAGCCTTATTTTCCATTGAGCATTGCAGAAATAGTTGGGAAACTAAGGGAACACAAGATACATAGTGACCTCCATCAGCTCTATTGGTAGGTGCCAACTGATGCACATAGGATTTCGACTAAGGTAATGGTCTTACAAAGGTGTGGATTGGTTTAATTGGTTACTGAGGTTGGGTATGGCATTGTATTAATGGAAGCATCTGTCATGGCAAATGAGATTGATGTTATAGTTTGGCTTGTTATTGTGTTGTCTTGATTGAAGGAAAATTTGTAGGGCTCATGTTGCTCTTTTGTAAGTTAGTATTCGGATTTGGACAAGAGATTGCAATTTGGACAATCTCAAGTTGTACATAATTTCTAATTATTTATATATCTTATGTATTACCAAAACAAATATTATTTTCTCTTAGCATGATATCAAGCACCTTTTCCCCAAATTTATATATAAGGAACATATAGTATTAGTTATCAAACCATTTATAAACTTGGATATTAAAGAATAATTATTCATCCTTGGACTTGATAAACACCATATTCAGATAACTTGGATGCAAAATTCTATCAAAAGCCTTAAAATCTGATAGGAAACATAATTGTTAGAGTTATTTTGGAGTTCCTCAACAAAGGCATAATGTTGTAAAAGCCAAATAAGACCTACATTTCTTAGTGCCTGGTTACAGAAGACACCTTAGTGTTTGGTTATAGGAGCTGTTGCAAACTCTTTTAGGTATGCCTATTTACCCACGACTAGGACTTGGCAGTTGTAAAACAAAATATTTCAGATTTTATAATCACATGCAAAAGATGTAATGCATAACATATGTCTTTATTCCTTTTTTCTCAAATTGAACACAATCTTTCATATCAAATAACTTAATATACCTCATAAACATAAACATTTGCAATAATGTACTAATAAATGCATTATATATTTACTCATTACATATAATTACACAAATTCCCAATTCACAAATAATCATATTCAATTCACATCATATAAATCCTTTGAAATACATTTGTGTTCATAAGGACACATTCATCCTTGAACACACCATACATTTCAACATTAGACACATTATTTACTAACCACCTATTCCTTAAGTAATTATCTCAATTAACAATCCATAACTAAATTAACTTTTACTCAATTAATCTAACCTCAATTTAAGTTCATTTCACACCTTAAACAAGTCCAATTAAGTCCCATTGTACGAAATAAAAAGACCTAACCTTATATAGTTCAACAAATGCATGAAACTAAGTTTTTCACCTTCCTAACCATTTCCCATGATTGTGGGACGAGTGAACCAAAGGTTCACTCACCCACAACCTTCAGTTTGTTTCCAAAACTTAACTTCTTCACTTCCATTTGACACACCTTCACCAAAGTCCATCAATTTCTCTTCAATTCTACCATATTCATGCTTCAATACCTCATCAAATTCATGTCCAAACCAATTAAAAAATCATTCATGAAGCATCTCACAATCCATGATCTTTCAAGTATCAACATCTAAAGCAAAAGCAATCAAACAAGTATCATATTCCAAACCTCAATTTGTCATCAATTCAATACATATTCTATATAATTCAAGCATCAAATAATTCATATTATAGCATGCAATCAAGTTTGGCATTCCCTTACCTTCTTAAATTCAAATTCTTACTCCAAAAAACAAGCCAATCAAACCCTTCATGTAAACACAAGTCCAAGATCAAGGTGCAAATCTTAGTACTAAGAAGACAACATAATTTACTTCTTTGATGCAATATTTGGCTAAGAATTTGGAGTGGTAATGCCCTGATTTGAAACAAAATTTCACAGTTGAAGGAGAGGGATGGTTTTGGTGGTGATTGAGCAATAAGAGAAAGAATAACCAACATAAACACTTCTACCTTGGCTGGACTCATTTGATGCTAGGTGTCACTCCCACCATAAGGCATATGTCTCCTTTGCATGTATCACATATGTCCTGCATTTAAGCTACCAATTGGCACACTTCCATTAATCCATTTGTCACTTAATAAATGTTGCCAAATTCGCCAATTCAATCACGCCATTTGTCACTCAACCAATGTTGCCATATGTCAATGCATTAGCTATGCCAAATGTCACTAACTCATAGGCTTAGTTATTTAAATTTTCATGTACCAACTTGTCTTGTCACTTAACAATTTTCCTAGTCTAATTATACATTTTGGTACTTCAATTTTCTAATGGTATTTAATTCCAAGTCACTAAGTATGATCCATTAAATAAAAAATTCAAGACGTATACAATTCATAATCATATCACAATTTCATCACCTATCACATTTACTTTCAAGAACATGTAACATTTCTACTAGGGTATAATTTTGGCCCTTACAATTTCAATTTCATGAACACACATTATAATCACTTGACTTAAGCAATGTTTTAATGAATAAGGATCATCCTATATGTAGTACTTGGTATCGCTCTTGATCTCTTTTTTTAAGCCTTGGACAACTTAGGATGTAGTTTGTTAGTATCTAAATAATTAATTAGCTATATGTGCATATCAAGGTAATAATACATTCTTAGGAAATAGTTGCTCATCAATAAATATTTCATAGAGATGTAGTTCCTCCTATACGTAGGCTAATCAACTTAAATGATTAATGAAACAATTTTTTACTACAGTTTTATCTTTGATTGTAAATCAAATTTGCTCAAGAGAAGTATCCACATGATCAACCTTAGTTTTATCCACATGATCAACCTTAGTTTTGACTATATAATTAGAACAAATAATGATTTCAGTACTAAGAAAATAAGAGAAAAACTTTTTAAATGCAAAATGTCACAGCTAAAGTTCTTTTTCAATAGTGGAATAATTTTTCAAGCATCATTCAAAATTATGAAAGCATATTGGATGTCATCAGGAATTTTTTTCAATACTTTGATCCATTAAATTGCCTAGTTCATCATATCTCAAGATGGATAATATTATATCTTTGTATAGTAACTTTCAAAATGGAAATGTTATTTTAGAGAATTTTTTGATGAATCTTCATTAAAAAAAGTTATATGTCTAAGAAAAGAATGAAAATTTAAAGATATCATACTATTTGAGTAGTTAAATAATTAGGGTAAAGGTAAATAAGTCTTTTAACTTTTCTAACACCTCTTTACATCCTGTTATAGCAACTTGTACAATGGCAATGCTATTTTAGAGAAGTTTTGGATGAATCTTCAATAAAAGCTTTTATTTCCAAGAAAAGAATGAACTTCTTGCACACTAGTATGATAAGGTAAAGACTGGACAACATCAACTTTAGCTTTTCCCATCCCAATTCCCCTAGAAGAAACAACATGGAGGAAAGATATAACTTGTTCAACCATAAAGTGAAGTTCTTCATAATTCAAAACATGGTTAGTTTCTATAAACCTTTTCCAAAAAAATTTAAGCTTATGTAAATAATTATCGAGTCTTCATGAAGTACAAACTTTGTCTTTCTTGGTCCTTTGGCACAATTGCAATATGAAAATATACTTAATAACTATATAAAAAAATGATAAGTACCACTAACTAACCTTTTAAGAATTTGATTAATAAAAAGTAAGGGAGATTAGTCCTTATAACTCATCATGTTTAATTTTCTATAATCTATGTATATTTGCCACTCATTTTAAGTACAGGTAGGTACTAACTTATCATTTTGGTTCTTGAAAATTGTTATCCTTACTTTTTTAGGAACCCCTTAAGCCAATTTAACTCCAAAATAGGATAAATCAATTTAACTCCAAATAGTTTAAGGATTTCCTTTTTTACTAATTCCATCACTAATGAGTTTAATTTCCTTTTTTGTTAACGGTTGGGTTTTCTTGCTTATTCCTATATGATATGATGTACACATATAGATAGGCTGATTCCATTAATTTCTTTTATTTTCCAACTAAAAACAATTTTATTTTCCTTTACAAATTGCACAATCTTTTCCTTTTATAAGAAACTAAGCTTATTATATAGTATCACTAATAGCAACTCCTTGTCCCTAAGGAATAAGCATTTTAAGGTAACTAGGGTGAGGCTTCAAATTTACAATGGATGCCTAAAAAACAAAAGGTGATGGCATCTCATTAGAAGATGGTAATGAAATATAATAAGCATTACCTAATGGTTGTAAATTCAAAAACTCATTCAACATTATAAACATTTTCATATAAAAATCACTAATGTTTATCTATATTCTTCTTCCCTAAGATGTTCAACAATGCAAATATCTACTTTGTCTTCCCTTTCAACTTCAAAGATATGTTATATTAAAGAGTCAATCATATCAATTGCATAAATATGATTGTCTTCGTCATAATATTTCATAGTATCTTAAATGTTAATCTTCACAAATTTTCTATTGAATTCCACAATAAGTACTAATCCCCTTAACAAAATAGGAGTTACTTGACCATAATTTTTCATATCAAATAGATAGAAGTCAGATAGGAATACCAAATCATTTACTTCCACAAGTGCATATTTGATTTTACCCCCAGGATAGGCATTATGTCTATCAACTAGTTGAATCATAATGTTAGTCCTATTTAAAGGCCCATGTTTCAGAGAAGAAAATATGGAATATGGCATAAAAATATTGATACTCACAAGTCTAACATAGCCTTTTTAATCCTAGTATTACGTATTTTGCAGGTAATTATAAATATACCTAGATCTTTTCATTTCTTAGGAAGGGTCTTTTGAAAGATATTAGAAGCATTCTTACCAACCGTCATTTTTCACCTCATCCTATAAGTTGTAGTTTCCTCTTAATCTTATATAGTTCTTTCAAAAAGTTTAAACAATGAGGTACTTGTTTAATAGCATTAAAAAGGGGTGAATTTAACTTGCATCTACAAAAGTCCACATATAGATTTTAATATCACTCATATTTTAAAGATTTTGTTAAAGCTTGAGGAAAAAGAGGTGTTATTTATAATAATAAAAATGAGGGGACTTACAAAGGGCATCCTACTTAGAAGATCATCTTTTGTATCAAAAGTTCTCGCTTTCTTGCTTTGCTGGTACATGAGGTGTCTTTGTTGCTGTCTCAACCACTTTACAATTCCCTAAATTGATTACACTAGAATTTGTTCTTAGGAGGATAACTTCCTTAAACGTTACACCTCTAAGCATAAAATTTTATTTTCCATCTAGCCTACCTATTATTATAAACCTTGGATACTAGCTCTCACCTATTATTGGAATCACAAAGTATTAGTAGTAAGATATATAATAATATCTTCCAAAGGCATATTAAAATCATATGCTATGTCAATTTTGAACCATCGATTGATCTACTTATGAATTATCATAACTCGAATAAGGATGATCCTTATATCTTAGATTGTATGTATTTGAATAGAGACCATAATTTCTTCTGAGTTGTCATAAAAATCTACCTATTGTATTGGCTTGTTTAATAGTCTCCTCTTGAAGCATTAGACATATATCTATTGGATGGATCATCTCCAGATAAATCAAATAAGCTTTCATTATCTACATATACTCATAGTTATTTGATAAACAAGAGAGCTTAAATTTGGAATTTACTGATAAAGGGTAAAATAATTACCTTATTGACACACTTAAATGCAAGTCTAGTGTTGAATGATTGAGAATTGATTGCCTTGTTGGTGATCAAGTTCCTAGCATTTTCTGAAATCTTATGCAGTAATACTCCTTTATTGGTGGCATCAATTATCACCCCATTGGGCTTCGTACTTGTGCATACCATGTGGGACTCCATCAAGTGCTTATGTGAATTTTTAGTTACATGAGCATGAAAAGAATAGAAAGAGATTTATCAATCCATATTTTAATTTGAAAGGGGTATTGGTCTCTAAGGTAAGAAAGGTGATGTAGAGGGATTATTGATTTTAATCGAGAGCAACAAACTCCTTTAAAGTCCTATAGTTAAACAAGTCATCTTCTTTTCTAATTTCAATTCTTTATCAAATAATATATGAGTTGAATTAGCCTCTTATGCTCGTTTTTTAGCCTCCATCTTTAGCTTAAACCAAGTTATTCCAATCTTTAGATTATATTGGAAATCAACTTGATTAATATACCTAGTAACAGATATGAATGGTTTAGAAAGCAAAGAGTAGTAACAAATAAGAAAATATTAAATTAAATTATAAAAATAACTAGAAAAACTCCTCGATGCTAAAAGTTGATGTGTTTTCTGATGCACCTAAAAGAAATAAAACTTTCTCTTAAGAACTGAAATTAAATCAATTTCAATTAAAATCTTAAAAATTTTATGATGCAAAAGAATATCAAAGGGACCAAAATATATGTTGTTACCGTATTTAATTCTATTTTAAATATAGAAACTATTATTGAATAAAAATGATTAATTTTTGTTTTTTTTCCAAGTTAAGTACATTATCATTATTAATATTCCACTAAAAAATGGTTTATGATGTATATGGATAATTTAGACAAATATAAATCATAATAATGATCAAATAATGACACCCTAACTTTTTTTTTTCTCTTATTTACATGAATTGAGGAGAATTGCCAAGTTAATGTGTAATCTTGATCCTTAAGATGTCACCAACTGTTTCGAATCCTATCTTTTTGAATAAGAATTGTCACTCTCAATCTTGATCTAGGATTGGCACTTGAGACCTAAATCTTAGTAGAGTGGCAGTCTAAGAGCTTCCAAGTTGTTACCGTATTACATCTTAACAATTCAGCAATCATAATACGGATCAGCTACGTACCTGCCAGCCCTTATAACTGATCCAAACAAAAAGCTTGAAAAGTGATTGAACTATATATTTATATGGTGATGCAAAGCTGGTATAGTATGCAATATCGTTGATTTGAGTGTCCAGCATAAAACTGGTAAAGCTTATGTTTCAACATTATCCGTTTCCTATTCTACTTCCTATAGTTTCATCTCAAAATGACTAGCAATTGATGACGTCATGTACATGGAACAACTTGCAGGAGAATAAAATTGTGTTAAGCACGTTGGATTCGTTGTTCTCAACCAAAAATATTGTCTGCCGTTATATGTTAAACAGTTGGTCTGTAACTATCCATGTGTGGGTCTTAGGACTTGAGCTATTCGATCCCTATCTCGTAGTTAGTGAAATTTTATCAGTAAATAGCCGCAAACCACAACCACAAACCCTAATTCTAAGACAATTTAACCTTACAATTGCAACTCTTTTGGTTTATAAATTAGATGATAATCTAAAGTGGCGTTTGGTTGGGAACTCTGCCGCAAATTTTCTAGCACCGGAAGAAAATGACATAACACCCACCAGGCCCCCATCCCCACCTTCAAGTACAACTATATACCTTTTGTGAGTGTATAACAAGTATCAATCAGAGGCCTCCATTAGCTTCTAAAGCTTTCTCTTATTTCCGTCACTCTCTGCGTTTCCCTTTTCTTTGTTTTTTTTTTAATCCTCATCAAAGGATAACAATGAAGAAGGTAAATTTGATACTAAGGAAGTGTAAGAGCTTGTCAAGGCAACTGGGTAGATCTTCATCGTATAGCAGTTTGAGGTCCATGTCTACCAGAGAAAACCTATGGCTGGAGAAGCCAGATCAGTATGAAAATTTCGAGACAATATTTGTGGGCAGCACAAGAAAAAGGTACGTGATCAGCTCCAAGTATTTGAGCCATCCACTGGTGAATGCTCTTATTGAGAAGACATCTTCGAAGCAAAAGTTAGGATCAGAGGAGGTTTTGGTTGTGAAATGTGAGGTAGTTCTTTTTGATCATCTCTTGTGGATGCTTGAGAATGCAGACCCAAATCTTAGCTTGGGTTCAATGGAGGAATTAGCTGATCTCTACGCCTTTTGATTGATAAAATGCCGCACACCAAGTTGCATTCTCAGAAGTAAAGAAGGTCGATGGGATGCTTGTTTAAGGATTTGAATCAGTATTATGCATGTCATCTCAAAAGTGATTCCGGCATGGTGATCGCAGTATGGCTCATAATCGATTAACTGATGTATAATATATATGATTCTTTGTTTTTTATCTGTTTTTTTCTGAACTTAATTGTTAGGTTTACTCAAGTACATGATGATCCTTTACTATGTTATTTCATCATTCTTCGTCGTTTTTACATTCTAATGAAAGTCCCCAAGGGTCCATTTTTTATTGGAAAAGTAAAATGTTACATTTTATAAGTGTTTTAATCTTTACATGAGTTATTTGATATACTGTGTTTATTTATAATTTCGTAAACGATAGATTTTCTTAGAGCCAACTAACTAGTTATCCCTGACCATATATTGGCTGAAAAACGAATCTACTAATGCAATCTTAGTTCAATCCAATTATTGTTTACAATTATTAGCCAAATCTATCTTTAAGCTGATTGAATTTGTGTTTTAAAATTTAAAATTTATTAATTTTAAGCTAGGGAGCTTCCTAACATCTTTAGGATGTTAAAGTAAACCTTTTGATAAAATGTTTTGTTGGCCTCTCCTCCCTTTTGGTTCCTTGTCAATCTCTATACCTCTTCTTCATCCTAAACCCCCTCTCTTCCATTTATTTTCACTTGGATCCAATTGTTTTAGCTTCTCCATTCATCCTTTGTCCTGACTTTCTTTTGGAACATCACCACACTCGCTTCTGTTCCTTGCTTGCTGGCAAGGGCTTTTTATCTTTGATTAGCTTCCCACCCACATTTGTTACCATTTTTGGTAACAACTTTTCGAAACTTTATGTAACCTAGTTTTTCTTTCCTTGTATGGCATCGACTACCATTTAGACTAGCCTCAAACAGAGCTTCGTATAAATCTCTCCCTTTTTCCCTTTAAATCTCCTCCCATAAGATTGTACCTAATTTGGCTCTTGCCTTAGAAATAGGTGACAACTCCAAAGCCAAGCCCCCTCCTAGTTCCTAGTGGTTAGTTATTAGAGATAAATTCTCGTTGGAGCTTCACTTCAACCTTCTCACTTTAAAAAGATGGCTTATTGATAGTGTCTCCGGCCGTCATTAGAAATACTAAAAAAGGAGCTAATGCATGGTCTTCATCCATAGTGGGTTTCTGAGAAATGACTAGCTTTTCCAGTGTTGAAGTCACCTTTTCCTCTTTAGTTCAACAATAAAGGAGCTACAAATGAGATCATCGAGCTAGGCCTAAGGCATGTTAACAACAATCTTATTTTCCTATAAATGTGGAAGACGAAGATTAAAATGAAGGAGATTCAACAAAAACATGTTCCTATTTGGATAAACTTTCTTCAAATTCCTTTAGAAGATCAATTTAGAAACAACTTGAGCCTTCTTGTTAGCTTCATCAGTAAACCTATTTGTATGGATAAAGCTACTTCAAAAAAGAAACGTGTAAGCTAGAATCCATATCAATGTGAATCCAACTAATCAACTTCTAAATGAAATCTTTCTACCTAGGATTGTGAAGATGATAAATAGGAGGAAGATACTATTATGGTCTTCTCCCATTAGAAATATTATTCTACATTGGATGTGTAACATACCACTCCTATAGAGCATATGCCTGACATACCGAAGGATATTTAGGAACATACTCTACAAGCGGGCATTTTAGGATGATCACATTTTCAAATTTTTATGGCATCAAATATCAACTCACTACATATTTTAATCATTTCAAATCAAAAGCATTTCAAATCTTCATTTTGAATCATATTCAATCACAATCATTTTGTCCCATTTCACAAACATATACAGTGTCGAATGTCATTTCATTTCTAAAATTCACATGTACATTATACAGCAGTTGAGAGATACAATTTTTGATACAATATAACTAAGACATTTGCAAATACAAATGATCCCGACACTAACATCTGTCTAAATGCAAAAGCTACTTCAACTAGACTAGCTAGATCTTGAAAATCAATGTTGCAATTTTGATGAATTTTACGAACTCAGTTTGTGAACCATCATCGATATGGTCAATCAAAATATAACATAAACATTACGAGTATATAACATAGTTCAATCAATATATCATATAATTCAAAATCAAATCTCACATATCACATCATTCAAAATTGAGTACCTGATCATATGTCAACAAGCCCATTATGAATACAAACATTTCATATAATCATTTCAGAATAATCCAATCATTAATTTCAATCATTCATATCATCAACATATACACAAACATTGCATATCATTATATCAACTTAATTTAGTCATTCTTTTCAATCATTCACATGATAGATGAAATGATATAAATATGTAAATGCTTATAAGAATCCACTTTCAATTTTATTTTGTTATGACTAAGGGCTTATTTACTGTCTCGTATCCATTGTGGATACCAGGCTCATTTCATATATTATCTCTTACCCATTGTGGATACTAGGTTCATTAATCGTTGAGTCTGTGGCTCTTTGTGAACATTTCCTGAGCTTTAAGCTTTTTTTCACGTTGGTCACTCAGGTCACAACTCCTTTATCTGATATTATGCATATTCATGTGATGGAATGTATCATTTCACATAATATGCTATCAATAACTTTCATTCAGTGTGCACAGTTATTTAGCATATTCATTAGATTTGAGTTCAGCATTCAACATACAGTTAAGAACACCTTTTCCATATTCACATGCATTTAGAAAGCACTTCCAATACTTTAATATCCCGGTCCCCCTACGAAGGGTTAGACCCTTAAAAATTTGGTGCACGTGGGATTAGAGGCTTTGAAGAGGGTGTGAGAGAATTGTGTGTCCGCCAAACGGACATGGGAGTCAGTTTAACGGACAGCTTCGGATGAATTGGAACACTTTGGATGACTCATGTCCGTTTAACGGACATGTAGGTCCATTTAACGGACCTTCTCGGGAGAAATGGGATACTTTGGTCGATTCATGTCCGTTTAACGGACATTCAGGTCCGTTTAACGGACCTTCTCGGATGAATTTGGATTGCTTGGCCAGTCTATGTCCATTTAACGGACATACAAGTTCGTTTAACGGACATCCACGGGGCAACTTTAGTAAATAATATTTGTGATCGTTTTAAATTTGGTACTTATGGTCTTAAGTGAGATTTTGATAAAAATGCATCATATTTGGATAGACATTGATGAATTGGATTTTTACACACATTAAAATCATTGATCATGCACTCAATTGACATTTTTCGGGTATAATTGGTAATAAATGGGATTGCTTTGAGAATTGTGAGTTGGGGTTATTGAAAATTGATTTGGAAAGTGAAATTGTTAATATGGCATTTTTGGAGAATTTCAGGATATTTTCCTGAAATTTTTGGAGATAATTCTTAGACTAGGAAAAATGTCGAGTGGCAGACTGATTGATAAATGGCAGTAGGATTTATTGTCAATTAGCATTGGCATATTAAATACAAGACTTGGGGAAATAGTGACAAGTGTACCTTATTGGAATTGGGTTTAAAATGGATATTTACAAGGCAATGAATGGGCAAGTGACATGTGTCACTTGCCAAGCTAAGCCACCTAACCCCTTTTTATTGCACCTTCTAGACTCTTTCATTTATGTGTTCCACGACACCTTTGTATTTGGCTTTCCAAGTGATGCTTTTGTTCTTATTTTCTCCTCATTTTCGTGACCTCCCATCCCTCTCTTCATCTCTTTCATGTTTTGGTGCTTGAATGGCTTGAAAGCTTGCTCCATCTTCTACTTTTACTACCATCTTGTTGTTCCTTCAAGTTGGCCTAAGGAAAAACCTAGCTTAACCTCCTAGAATATGAAGATCATGGAGATGATAGAGCTAGGGTTTCATGGTGATTTTGAAGAAATTGAAGAAAATCAAGTAAGTTTAGTGTTACATGTTATGGGTAGGGTTAATTGAAGCTTGCATGATGAGGGTTTGATGAATTGATTTGTATTTTGCATGGATTGTATATATATACCTTGAATGATGATAAGCCATGTCCATACCTTGTTTTGTATGTTGAAGATGGGTGATGATGATATGTAAGGATATATATAGGTTTATAGATGGATTGGTTTCCAAAGAAATGCATGGATGAGTGTCTATTGTTCTTAGCAATGGATATTGATGTGTGCCCTGTTTTGGGATCATGATATATAGTAGTTCTTGATTGTTTGTGAGTGAGTTATTGAGTTGAATTAGGTAGGGATTTATGAAGAATTGCAATGGAGAGATGATCTTGGTATAGGATGGATTGGATGAGTTAAATTGTAAAAATGAACATGTGTAAAATCTGGAAATTTGCAAGGGTTGATCCTTGGAGTGTGCTCCCAATTGTATAGTCTTAATTGTTTGTATAATTGTCCAAATGAGTTGAGGTTTGGTTTAAATAAAACTAGAAGCAATTGGCTACATTTTGTTTGAAGACATTGAATTCAAATTTGGTCTTTAAGAGTGTTTAATTGAGAC
>JANVCL010000005.1:24889388-24908415 GCA_026546855.1 Erythroxylum incrassatum
ACAGTCATTTCCAGTACCGGAAACTAATCAGCCTGCCGCTTGGCGATTTTTTCGGTCCGAAAATTTTCCCCGAAAAATTCCTAAATTTCCCCAAAAATATAAAACGCATAACAATCCTCTCCAATTAACTTTTCAAGCACAAAAACCACATTTTCCACAACAAAATAACATTTAGGCACATATACCAGGAAATGTCATGAATGCATGTACAGTTATTTTCATGTGCAAATAGTTCCATTCACATATATATATAGAGGCCAAACGATGCATGATCATGCCGATATAAGTTCCCACACTTCTAATCTATTCCAAATTACTATTTTACCCTTCCCATCAGTGATGGGATGTTACATGCCAAGTGGATGGAATTCGTTGAAACCTTCCCCTATATGATCAAGTATAAGCAAGGTAAAGAGAATGTGGTTGTTGATGCATTATCTCGAAGGTATTCTCTTATCTCTACTTTAAGTGCCAAATTACTAAGATTTGAGTACATCAAAGACTTATATTCTTATGAACCTGACTTTGGTAGTATTTATGGGGCTTGTAAAAAAGTTGCATTTGGAAAGTTTTATAGGCATGATGGATATTTGTTTCGAGAGAACAGGTTGTGTGTGTCTATGTGCTCTTTAAGGGAGTTGGTTGTGAGGGAAGCTCATAGTGGTGGATTGATGGGTCATTTTGGTGCGAGGAAAACTCTAGATGTCTTATATGAACATTTCTTCACAAACGAAGCGTGATGTTGAGCAAATTTAGGATAAGTGCATCACTTGTAGACAAGCCAAGTCTAAGGTCTTACCTTATGGATTGTACACCCCTTTACCCATACCTAGTAAACCATAAGTTGATATCTCTATGGACTTTGTATTAGGACTACCTAGGTCAAAACGTGGTAGGGATTCGATATTTTTTTGTTTTTTGACAATTTTTCCAAGATACCGCATTTCATTGCTTGCCATAAAATTGATGATGCCAACAATGTTGCTAATCTATTTTTTAAGGAAGTAGTTCGTTTGCATGGTATGCCAAAAAGCATAGTTTCTGATCGTGATGCAAAGTTTTTGAGCTACTTTTGGAAGACATTGTAGGGTAAATTGGGAACCAAACTTTTCTTTTCAACTACTTGCCATCCACAAATAGATGGGCAAACAAAAGTATTAAACCGCACTTTGTCTACTTTTTTGTGTTCTATTATTCAAAAGAATATGAAGAATTGGGAAGAGTGTTTGCCACATATTGAATTTGTTTACAATCGAAGTGTGCATTATACTACTAATCTTTCACCTTTTGAGATTGTGTATGGATTTAATCCATTAACTCCTTTGGATTTTTCAGCTTTGCCAATTGATGAGAAAGCTAGCTTCAATGGAAAAAAGAACGCTAAAATGGTGGAACAAATGCATGAAAAGGTCAGGCAACAAATTGAAAAGCGAACTGAAGAATATGCTACTCAAGCAAACAAAGGGCGTAAGAAAGTTATGTTTGAACCAGGAGATTGGGTTTGGGTGCATATACATAAGGATAGGTTTCCAGCTCAAAGAAGTACCAAGTTTCATACTCGAGGCGATGGTCCATTCCAAGTTGTTGTGAAAATTAATGATAATGCCTACAAATTGGATCTCCCATGTGAGTACAATGTTAGTGCTACATTTAATGTTTTTGACCTTTCTCCCTTTGATGTAGGTGAATATTTGAGGACGAATCCTTTTGAGGAAAGGGGGCATGATGAGAACCAAGGAGCCAATGTGTGAACAGTTATTAAAGACCCTTTGCACATTCCAAATGGTCCAATTACAAGGTCAAGGGCTAAGAAGATGAAGGTAGGACTTAATGGGCTGATTCAAGATATTTACACCAAAGAAGTTATTTTGGGCCAAAAGAGAAGCCTCAAAGGTGGAACATACAGCCCAAGTATTATTAATGTGGTCCAAGTACTTAGTGGGCATATATTAGAGTCAGTTAGGTCTTAAATGAGTTGATTAGCCCACTAAGGCTGGGTATTACGAATTTGGGGCTAATGGGCACACCAAACAGACTTGTTTTCCCTTCTTTTGTTAGGTTTAGACCTAGGGCATATAAATATGCATCTTATGTATTCAAAAACAACTTTTGATATGTTTATATAAGAATTAAGAGAAGCTTCTCTTGGGTTCTTCATTGAACTGCAAAACTTATCAAGATTGATTCAATCTTGTAGTGTTCAAACCTGACTTATCACTCCCTCTTCTCATCTATTATGGAGTACGGTATCAATATCTTTCTTTTTATCCTTTGTTTGTGTTTGTTGTGACCTGATTTAGCTTTCTTGGAGGTGGAGTCTGTCTTGTTTTGTGGTTATCCAGATTTAGTCATTTTAGGATTTACATTAATAACCATGTAGTTTTAGATAAAGACATTTGTCCATACGGTGTCCTAGTGAAATTAGTGATAGTGGTTTTATTTGAGTCTAATGATTTATTTAAATCATAGTGGTTCTTTAGGTTCATTCCAATTGCTAACAATCTTTTGTAATATGCAATGTAAGGTACTTAATCACTTCAATATCAATATCAATATCAATATATTTATTTAATTTCTTTAAAAACTTTATTTAAGGGATATGAAAAGTTTCATCAATGCTACCATAATTCCTTTAGCATATAATTTAGATTTTGGGATTGTCTCTTAATAATTTTATATGCTTTTGATTCATCAACCTATCACTTATAAACGTTTAGCATAATTTCACTAAAATTTTGTTTTTGATTGACAAAATATTTTAAACAATGGGATAACAAAGAAAACAAACTAATATAATATGTATAATTGGAAAATTAGTGATATAACATTTCATGTTTCAGCTATTATAATCTTAGGTTAGCTAGCTTGATGCCTTCACTAAAAATAAAATGTCAAAATTAAGTGCTTATGTACCATTTAAAAAATAGTGATGATTTATGGTAAGAGCATACACTTTGTATCTTTCGCCTATCTTTAGTCATATTTCTTTGTTATAATTGCTAGTGTTGATTCATGTTATGGTATTAATGCTTTATATTTCTAATGTCATGTTTTTTCACCAAAACAAGGGCACCCATATTTACTCTATCTTGACACTAAGGTTTTCTATTTGAGATTCACATGCGATGGCTAGCAGGATTGAAATAACTAATAAATAACTTAAGAAAACTCAGTTTGATATATAATTTTTATTTTTAAAGTGTAAAAGACCATTTTTTTAGAGATTTATATAAGATCAAATAATTAATAGAATTCAATTGACACTGTCCACAAATTGTGTTTGGAGTGTTCAAAGCTAACCAATACTAAAGTGGCTGGTTTTTTTAAAGTTGTTGGTTTGAATTTACAAGACAAAGTTATCAGGTAAATGCAATAGTTATGAAAAGATAAAGGTCTTGTTCCATACCTATTTTCCTTTTTCTTTCATATGTGTCCTTTTATGTCCATTGTAAATAATATTTGAGGATTGACTTTAACAATTCTTAAATGAGAATAAGTTCTTAACTTTTTAGTTATTTTTTACATTTTTTATTCAATAATTTAAATTTACTCTTATATGTGAATTTGAATAAATATAATATAATTTATTATTTAAATTTCAGTTTATTTGATGAAAGTATATTTATTTATTTGTAATGTTAATTATAAATAATATTAGAGGATTGCCCCTAATTATAAATGTAAAGTAGATAGGTTAGTGTGATTTAAACAAAAAATTTAAACTAAATTTGTATCCCAATATTTTTTAGTTTCTAAACCAAATCAAACTAAATTATATAAAAGCTTTAAGGACATCAAACTAATTTATATGATTTTGGCTTAATTTTTATATATATTTTATTTATAATTTCATCTCTTAAAAATAAAATAACAAAAATAAAAATTTAATTATGCAGAAACTAAATTTCATGCCTTTGATTGGAAAATTTTAGAAAAGTGTAAGTTGTTGGCATAACATAAGTCTTTCTTATGCTAGGAGAATTCAACTTATCAACTCCATGCTTAATTCCATACATATGTATTAAATCTTGCATTTATCCTTCAAAATGCTTGATCAAGTCAATAGAGAGGATACTTATATCCTTTTATGATTTGGTGAGGTAACAAGCAAGTCAATGGCTAAAGTCAAGTGAATGAAGTCTGTGCAATAAAGGAAAAAGGTGGCTTAGGTATTTGTTTGATTAAACTCTCTAATAAGCCCTTATGATCAAAAGAATATGGAAGCTCCTTAAGGATAAAGAAGCATTGTAGATTAAATGAGTACATATAAAGTTTTTGAAAAACAAAAACTACTGGAGTGTGTAACCTAACACAAATACATCATTGACTACTACACATCATAAGACTTACATATCATGTTAAATTACAATTCAAATGCAAATTAGGTAATGTTGAAGATATTAGCTTCTAATTTAATAATTAGAGCAACTTTGGTCCTCTATATGACAATATTGCTTATTCAAATCTTAATGACATAATACATAGAAAAGCTTTAGTCAAAAAAGCTTTTGCAACAATATCAAGCATCTTAGCTCTACAATTTTATTTAATCTTTTGAACTTGGCACCATGTTTTTCTCCACATTCTAGTTTAACTAATACTATACACTAGATAAACCACTCTCCTACAAATAATTTCTTAGATCAAATTGGCCTAAGGTTTATTGGTTTAGTTTGATGTGGTTCAAACAAGCTTTACTAACATGTCTTTCATCTTGTGGCTATCCATGAAAGGAAAAGCTTCCTACTTCAAACATAATACATAGTTCATTAAATCTTGCTAACTGTTGTCCCTTATGTGAACAAGATTCTTAATCTATTGCTAATATTTTTTTTCTCAATGTATATTTTCATCCTATCTATTGAATGATATATAAAAAGCTTGCAATTGAAACTGTTAGAATGAGAATTTGGCTAACATTACAGTTTGGATGAGCAAAAATAGAGGAAGGAATAGAGCTAACAATCTAATAATAAGAATAGCTCTTGGTCATTTGATTTATCTAATATAGAGAGGAATAAATTCAAGGATCTTTAGAGATACTAATTGCCCTTTAGCTCAACACTTAAAGGCATAAATGCTAAAACAATAGAACTCATCTTATTACATTAATAGGATCTTGAATGCATCAAAAGTATCACTAACAGTTTAGACTTATGATAGAAGTACTAACTTAGGGAAAATAGAAACACCTCAACTAGTACTTAACTAATCTTTTACGCTCTTTATCCCAATATAAAAAGTGAATTAACATGTAATCTTTAGGCTCCTATCTTGCAGTATTAGCTTTAAGACTTTTTGTATAATTATCACATATAATAATTTCAAAGTCATTTTGGTCCACTTGTGAGCTTAATTTGTATAGATTATACTTAGCCCCATCATCAATAGTGGTCGAATGCAAACAACTTCTTGAAAACTTTCTTATTATCTTTCTTTATATATATTCAATTCACTATTAGATTTATTTTTTAAAGATACATTGGCATGATCATATATTTAAGTAATAGTTTGAACGTATTTATTACAATTTCCTTTCAGAAATCCCCCCTTCTTTTGCTAAAGGCTAAAGACCAAAACTTTCTTTATATTTGATTGTTGTGCCTCCTGGGGCACTTGTAACTGGACATTTTGTACATATTTTTTCTTTCTAATATATTCCTCTGATTTATCGAAAAAAAACTTTCTTTTGGGTGGTTTCAACATAATTTTATAGCCAAACAAGTTGGTAAAGACTAAAAATATCCAGATAACTCTGTATGTAAACTTAACATGACATTGTTTGGTCATGGAACTTTGCAATTTTGAAGATACATTGTTCCAAAGTTATATGAATTTAATTTTAATATAGTACATGTTGAAATTAATTAAGAAAGATGTTCTTTCCTAATTAAAAAAATGATATATTATTGTGAGTTAAGGTTTATACAAATCGAAATAACATAAAAAGTTGTGAAAAGAAGTAGATATTCCTTCTTAAGAAGTCATAAAGCCTTAGTTCTTTAGGTGAACAAAAGATTTCACGTACAAACATGAATCTTTATTTTTCATTGAAGCAAAAATAACTATAATTTCTCACAATTTAAAGTTTTCTGAAAATTCGAAATAACTACAGTATGCCCAAACTCATGAACTGAACTAAAAGCCAGGATGCTGACTCTTATTTATTTATTTTACTTAATATCATATACCGAAGTATGCGCCGGGCTGATCGTAATAAACAATGCACTCTTACTTTACTTTAGGGGACATGACCCGATTATACCAACCTTAATCATGAACTGGATTTGTTGACGCAACTTTTGACTTTATTGACATACAATTAAATTCACAATGCTAATCCGCAAATGCAGATATTTAAATTTTAAAAATTAAAAAAAATGAATGACAGTTGGGGTTCATTTGTTAGACTTTTGTTGTGGGCGAGGTCCGTTGACATTGGAGATGGAGTGGGACACTTGCATCTACCAGGTGCCAACATTTTCCGGAAATAGCTGTCCTTCTTTGTTTTCTTGTCTTTTGTCTTATATGAACTCATGATTAGTAGCATCCGAGGAGGATAAATATCTGTGTTCTGCTTCACACCAAGAAGTGATTTATCAGATTCTTTGTAAGAAATATTATCAAACTTATGTGCAAACACAAATTCTTTCAAAATATATGCATCGTTAATCAAGTTATTTACTTATATTTAATTATATTCTTCAAATTAAAGGATTTCTTAAAGAAACTCGTTTTTTTTCCTTACAAAAATATCTCTTTATGCATATTGTATATGTTTTAGAAGACTAACTTCAATCTTTTTCAATTGATCATTACCTATTATTTATAGATAATATTGTCAACTATACTTTAACAGTTATTGATAATGAAGTCACCCTTTAAACTCATCAAATGTATCCTTTTATTATCTCTCACTCACACACGATAAGTTTAGTAAATAAGAATTTTGCATCATATTTGTCCAATAACTCATCTTACCAAAATACCATGAGAGCATATTGTCACACATCTATTAAGAATATATGATTTTTCAACTAAATAACTGATCCTTAAGTAGATTTAGTATGTTATATCGTAGATCCTTTATTGCACCGGTCATCATCTTTCTCTCATTATTTAAATATTTTATATTCGCATTTCTGTCTATGTATAAAGTGGGTCCTTTTGAACACATCTTGATGCAAACTTTGAATTGAAACAATCTTCCTTGTTTTTCAATCATTTTAACCAAATTAACTCACTTTTCTAAAATGATTCATTATATTGAATTATTCATGATTTTCTAGTAACATTCTAAGATAGCAAACTGTAAAACTCATAGAAATATTCTTATTATCGTATATACGTTGATGAAAATACATGTATAAATAGTTGATACCTAACCCTAGAATATGAGACACAATCAACAGTAGTAAAATCTTCCTATTTTATCACTATGTAGCTATATACATCTCAACACTCCCCCTCAAGTTGGAGCATAAAAATTATATGCACCAAGCTTGTTAAAAATAAATTCAATATGAAAACCTCTAAGAGATTTGGTCAAGATATCTGCCAGTTGACAGGTTGAACTGACATGACTAATAGTAATGCAACCAGACAAAGTTTTCTCTAGAATAAAGTGGCAATCAATTTCTATGTATTTTGTTCTTTCATAAAATACTAGGTTAAAAGCAATAGGGATAGTAGGTTTATTATCACACAATAACTTCATCTGTGATACTTCTACAAATTTTAACTTTTGAACTAATTGCTTCAACCAAATAAGCTCACAAGTTACAAGAGCCATTGCACGATATTCTACTTCGACACTCGACCTGGCAAAAACATCTTGCTTCTTACTTTTTCAAGATACAAGATTTCCTCCAACAAGAATACAAAAGCCTGAAGTAGAACGCCTATCAAATGGAAAACTTGCCCAATCAACATCAAGGTATCCAATAATTTGTGAATGATCCCAGTTTTCATATGATAATCCTTTTCCTCGTACACCCTTAATGTACCTTAAAATTCGAATAACTACATCCCAATGACTATCACATGGAGCTTATAAGAACTTATTAACAACACTAACTGAGAAAGAAATATCAAGTCATATGATGGTGAGAAAATTAAGTTTTCCTACCAATCTCCAATATCGACCAGGATCAACAAGTGACTCACGCTGATTAGGTAAAAGCTTTGAATTAGGATCCATAGGAGAGTCTATTAGTCTATAGTATGACATCCCTATTTCTTCTAGAATATCCAATGCATACTTTCTCTGAGAGAGTACAATACCAGATTTGGACTGAGCAACTTTTATACCAAGAAAATATCAGAGTAAAGCCAAACCTTTTGTTTGAAAATGATGGAACAAATGTGTCTTCAATTGTTCAATCCCGCCCTGATCACTTCCAATAATGACAATATCATCCACATAAACAATCAGATAGGTACTGTTCTGATGATGTATATTTATAGAAGGCAGAGTGATTAGAGTCACATTGAATCGTACCAAACTCTTGAACAACATGACTAAACCATCCAAACCTGGCACGAGGAGATTGTTTCAAACTATATAAGGAGCGACAAAGCTTACACATTAAGGTAGACTCCCCCTGTGTAACAAATCCTGGTGATTGCTCCATATAAATCTATTTCTGAAGCTTAACATGTAAAAAGTTATTTTAATGTCCAATTGATAGAGAGGCCATTGGCAAATGGCAACCATGGATAAAACAGGCGAACAAAAGACATCTTGGTCACAGGGGAGAAAGTTCCATAATAATCCAACCCATAAGTCTATATACATCCTTTAGCCACCAAACGTGCCTTTAGTCAATCAACTTAATCATTTTGACCAACTTTGACAGTATATATCCAATGACAACCAACAGTGGAATGGCCTGGGGGTAAGGGAACTAACTCCCACATATCATTAGTATGTAGAGCAGTCATTTTGTCAACCATTGATTGACGCCACTTGGGATCATTAAGTGCCTTATGAACATTAGAAGGAACAGAGGCAGAAGAGAGGGTGGATACAAAAGTAGAATATGATGGTGATAAACGATGATAACAAAGAAAGTTATAAATAGGATGAGGGTTGCAAGTGGAATGTGTAGCTTAGCGAATGGCAAAGGGAAACTAATCTTCAAGAGGCAGAATTGCAATAGGTAAGGAATTCTTAGCAGGAACTGTATCAACAAGAGCCTCTATAGAAGTCTTAGTAGCAGGATTAGGATCACTGGTATATGGAAGAGTATTCTCAGGAGAAGAGTACTCAGTAAGAGGTAAACACTAGGCAGACTCTAGATGAGGATTAGAAAGAGGAGTAACACAAGGAACAAGTGCAAAGGAAGGAATTGGAAGGTCCTCACTGATAAAGGTGATTTATGTTTTGAGACGATTAGTAAAATAGGGAAGATTCAAATAATGTAAAATTAGCAGAAACAAAATATCGATGTGTGGATGAAGAATTACACTTATAACCTTTTTGAAGATGCGAGTAACCTAGGAAAATACATTTGGTAGATCTGGCTGACAATCTATCTTAACTAGGAAAAAGAAATGAATGAAACATATGTTCCCAAAAACTCAGGGTGGAAGAGAATAAGGTTGATTAGGAAATAGGATGGAATGAGGTACCCAATTTTGGAGATTGGACAAAGGCATGCAATTAATCAAGAAACATGCAATTAAGACAGAATCTGCCCAGTATTGCATTGGAACCTGATTGTGTAAAAGCAAGGTACAAGCAATTTTTATTAGATGTCTATTCTTATTGTTAGCAATCTCATCTTGTTGTGGAGTATAAGTACATAAGGTTTGATGAAGAATTCCTTAGGAAGACATAAATTGGGTGAAGGGAATAGACAAATATTTACGAGCATTATCACTTCTTAACACACGAATATCAACGTTAAATTGTGTCTTAATTTCTGCACAGAAAGATTTAAAAATAGAAAATAGTTATGAATGAGCTTTCATTATGAATAACCAAGTGCAACGAGAATAATCACCAATAAATATAACAAAGTATTGAAATCCCAAAATAAAAGAGACAGGATAGGGACCCTAAATATTTGAATGAACTAACTCAAAAGGGGATGTAACCTGTTTATTGACACCCTTTGAGAAGGAACTTTGAGAATGCTTTCCAAGCTGACAAGACTCACAATCTAAGGAAGATAAAGTAGGTAAATTAGGCACCATTTTCTGAAGCTTCGACAAACTAGGATGACCCAAATGATTATGAATTAGCATGGAAGGTTTTGAAATAATGCATGTTATTGGTGAAGGAGGTAGATTTAACTGATAAAGACCCATGTCTCATGTCCTGCACCAATCATCTGTCTCGTGTTGTCATCCTATATAATAACAGAGTTTTCATTAAAAGTGATAGAACAATTTAAAGATGGTGTAAGTTTACTTATGAATATAAGATTAAAAGGGACAATTAGGAATATAAAGAATAGGGTCTAAATGCAACGATGGAAGTGGTTGAGCAGAACCCACAACCTTAACAACGATTTGAGTCCCATTAGTTAAAGTAATGTAGTACTAGAAAAGTGAGAGAGTAAATGTGGGTTGCTAGAAATATGATCAGAAGCACCAAAATCAAGTGCCCAAAAGAAAGACTGAGTGAGGCATGTTACAGGATTATCCGAATGAGCTATCGAAGCAAACGGAGGATGAAGACTGCTTAGTTGCCTAATACTTGAGATACTCTTTATAATCAGTACCAATACGAGTCAATGATTATTGAGACTGTTGAGTAAAGGACTCAAACTGAAGGTCAGAGAAATAAGTATGAACAACATTAGCAACTCGTAGTCAATCATGCAATTTATAACATTTGTCCTTAGTATGTTCCCATTGACCACAATAACAACATTTGGGTCAACCTCCTTTACCATCACAATCCCCTTGCTCTACTTTATTAGTACTTTGAGAGTGAGAGGCCAAAGAGAAAGAATTAACCGATGGAGATTCTATCATAATGCTAAGGGAAGAATCTCGTAGTAGGTGAGCAAATACTTCATCCAAAGACAGTACAGTAGGACTCGTCAAAATCTGATCTCATACCAAAATGAGTTTAGTACTGATGGCAATAAGAGTAAGAACCGTAAAAAAGCTTATCTTGTAAGCGTTTTTTTCTTAAAGTGGTCCATTTATTCAACCACGCCTACGTTTTGGCGGCCACGCCTATGTTTTGTCGGCCACGCCCACGTTGTCGCCTACTTCCTCTTCTGTGATGGACAGTGAGTATGGAAGTGAATATATACACGTTTTTTGGGTCCTATCTTCACAGAACATTAAGAGCACACCATCGAGCCTGCTTCTGGAAGAGGATAGAAACTCAGACCTTCAACAAAAATTTCCAGATCTACGGTGGAACAATGGCTGGAGGTAAATTGACTCTTGGTTTATCTTCCGCACTGTTTTTATTTATATATTACCGTTGTATATATGTGTTTATACATGTGTTTTATACGTTCACGATTTGTATGAAATGCATGGATTAGTTTACAGATATTCCTTTAAATAATGAAACGACATCTTACTGAATCCCTGGCTTCTCGGATTTGCAGTTTGACAAATGTTTATGCAGAACTTAATGACTTCAAAAAATTGAAAATAACAAGATTTGATGAGAAAATACGTCAATATGTTTCTAACCCATACACTATGAGATAACTTAATTGTGAAAATTTAAACTTTACCTTATGTTCAAACTACTGTATAGTTTCCGAAGTGAGAAATCTCTTTGAATATGAGTTGGTCTTTATATGAATTGCCAGAACTTTGTAGGATATCGAAATGATATCGATTAGGTATTAACGTGTCCGAAAGCAACAGGCCTTCATTGAAGACGGAGTTACATATATTAAAGGATTGTGATTTAATGATGACGAGGTAAGTCAGGCATTGGGTTGGCCATCTGTTTCCAAGTGGATTTGCGTACTTATTAGCACAAGCTAGACGGCACATATGAATGCCCCACAACTAATATTATATTACTAATACGTGTCAAGTAATTTTCTTATTGTTAACATACTATATCTTTCTCCGAGTTTTTGTGCCCTCGGCCAAAGCTCCAGCCAGAAACCATGTGTTGTTGCTACGATGATGATTGTGAATGCAGGCCTTTAGGTTTTCTCTTGGGCTTACCCTTTGCCTTCCTCTCTCTCCTCCTCTCTCTCGTCGGAGTCATCGTGTGGATTGTTGGGTTAGTAACTAGTGGTCTCTTTGCATCTTTCTGACTTGAAAATCCTAAACTGATATGCTTGCATCTTTATCATTATGTTTCAGGTTGGTTCTGACTTGCATATGCCCATGTTGCTTGTGTGTGACCCTCATAGTAGAGTTTGCACTGGGTTTGATCAAGGCTCCCATTCTAATCATGCAATGGTTTATCTCAAAGATTCCTTGTTAGAACCTCTGGATTCCATACGTAGCAAATAGAAGCATCCAATTCTCTTTATTCAAAATAACTGGTTATTATTCCATCATGTCATTGAATTTGTTTCAAGACATAGAGAGGACACGATGGGATTTTTCTTTCTCTTCATACTTTAGTTTCTGACTATCAAAGATTTTTTTAAGCTTATTTTCATGAGATATACTTATCGGATATCCGCTTCCGCTAGCTTTGTTTTGACATAGTTATAGGATTGTTTTTCATTGTTGTCATTGTTTTCTGTTGGATCTACTTTAAGAGTTCAAGAAAATCCCGATGTTTAAATGTTCTAGGTGTCAAGAAACTAAAGATCGTAACAAGGTTTGATACCTAAAGATCATAACAAGGTAAACACAGAGGGACGCAAAAGTATATAGGTTTACTGACATACCGGCAATCATGGAGATAGGTTTAACATATAGGTTTACTGACTTATGCCTGTAATCATGCAGATATTTAGGTTTAATATCATTTTTAATGACTGTGTAGTCTACAAATATCTCCAAAAAAATTTTATTAAGAAAATAGAAGGAAAATAAGGAAAAGGAAAGCACAAAGTCACTGGAATTCGTTTCTAGGTAAGAAAAATCCCCCCATGCAATTTGATTGTTAACTTTACTTCTGTATACTATGTTGAGAGAAACCATCTACAGCGATGTTTAGAAACTAGTAAGCTTGTAAAGTTTGGAAAGATTAGAAATTACATAGGATATCTCTTCAGATTGATGTTTGGATCTTTAAAGGATATAGGGTCCGTTCGGGTAGGATCAGAACAAGTTCGAGCTTCAGGCAGCATAATCTAAACTCAATCATAGCATTAGACCAAGTTCGACCTGCCTATGAAGGTTACAAGCCATGTTTAAACAGCCCCATGCCCGAACCTGCTCAATTTATTGTCAATTTTATTCACGCCTAAGTAGGTCGATCCTAAACAGAGCAGGTTTGCTTTTCAAGTTTAAAACAATCTCGAGTTTTGGTAATAATAAGCCTATTCAGCCCAACCTGAGCAAGTTGTTGACAAACGTACACATGGATGATGACATGACTTTAATATCTTTGAACTTGAAGTCATTAATATTTATTATTTAAAATGATTATATAAAAAATAGTTTACATTTTCATAACCTTATTTCCAACTTCATCCTTCTTTCCCATCCTAATTTTCAACAACCCGCCACCAAACACCAACTATAGTAGTCCCAGACTTTAAGCCTTCACTCTCTTTTCCACTTCTTTAGCATTTTACTCTAAGCTTCACCCATTCTTCCAACCTACTAGACTCATGAAGAGCGACCTAGGTCTTCTTTGAATTCTCATTGAGTCTGAAGCTATGTCCATTATTCTCAACTATATGAGTCAGCACTCCAAGGAAAAGCCCTTTCTTTGTTGCTCGGCCTCTTGCTTTATGACGATAACAAGGTTGGTTTAGTCGTGGAAGGTGTGACTAGTCAGGTTGTAGATGTTTTACAAGTTTATTGGATAGCCAGGCTATTGGGTGTATGATTTTGGCAAGTTTACAGTGTTAGAAGTGAACAAAGTGACAATCAATGGTGATTAAGTCATTAGTTTGGACGTTAAAGTCTAGGAAAGGTTGAGAAATCAAAGAAGTAGCAACCAAATTTTATGTTATTTGCTCACTCCGAAATAATCAGAGACAAAGTTATAGATTGTGAAGAGATGCATAATTTATGAGATAAGATTCTCTGTCCAATATTACTCTGTCTTATTCTATCTTATAAAATCTTAGCTATTTATTTTGTGAAACTTACGCGAGACCTATGCGAGACCCACATAAATAAATGACTGAAATTTATTAGATGCAATAAGACACCATAATATTGGACAGAAAATCGAGACTCATTTTATGAAGTTAGGAGGAGTAAGACTTTAAAAACTAACGCCTTTAAATTATTTTTATGCGAGAATTTTAAATAATAAATGTTGATAAAATAAAAAAAGGAATTATTAAAGCCAAGTCGACGTCCGTGGGTACATTCCAGTCACTTGGCATCTTTTCAATGTCCACGTGGACATTTTAACATGTTTTAAAGTGTAAGTTATGCTATTTTGTAAATGTCAGGGGTGAATTGGTACTACAAATAACATTAGAGACTATATTAGACATGTTATAGAAAGTTAAGGGACAAATCGCAACTTTTGCTAAAAAATAATGATAAAACTCATATATATATATATATATATATACCAATCAAATGCGTCCTATATAATGATTTAACTTAATTCTTAAACTTGAACTAAACTAGTTAAACTCACTTAAACTAATATTTGTTACAATTATCTTAAATTATTAATTTAATTAAGTTGAATTTAATTAGTTTGATTTGAGTTAGGAGTTGAGTTAGATTATCATATTAATAAAATTTGATTAGTTCATATATGATTTTCATATTCCATGTGTTTCATTTTTATTTTTTAATTGAAGTCTGTATAAGAGATTTTATAAAGAATTTGACAGATTAAAGAGTTCTTTTAAAAAATATTTTTAAACAACGGAGGATGTCTATATATTTTGCCCTTATAAAATTTTATGAATTTTTTAACACTTATTCAAATTTTCTTGATTAGAGATTATGAGTAATTTATATTAAAATTAATAGCATAAGAGATGTATATTAGTATAAGAACTAGGAACATAATTAAAATAGTAAAGAGTTTTGGCTAGAGACACAACTAATTTATGGATAATTACATTGCATCTGTTTTGCCATTTATAGTGAATTTTGAAAAAGAGCTATACCAGTTCGGATTACAGATGATGGTGATACCTTACTCATGCAAAAAGCTCAAAAAGAACTTGCCTCTTAGGCTTTTGCTTATTTTGTAAGATTCAAGTATTCCAATTTTTTTAAATTTCACATACTAAGCTACTGAATAACTGTAGTAAATAAGGGATATAGAAAGATAAAAGAAAACTCTCAAACAATCTAAATAACTCGATTTGGATTTCTTATCCCTGTTTTGAAACAAACTCGTACATGGTATTTATAGATACATAAGACACACCTCTTTGAAATAATACAACTTTTGGAAAACATAAGATAGTAAATGCAAGATACATGCCTAAAAAATTACAATGAATCTCAAAATACACGAACCAAATAATGAATCAAGTTTAATTAATACTCCACTAATATAATTGCAATTTTTAACATCCTCCCTTAAACTTGATTCTTCTTGGTAACTCCAATTCACGCACGCAGTTTAGCAAAACTATCAAACTTCAATCATTTGGTAAAAATATCGACTACTTGACTATCATTTCTCATATAAGATAGCTTAACTTTTTTGTTCCTAAATTTTCATATATCAATTTATCTTTCCATTGAACATTTTTCCTAAACTAAATGCACATATCATTTCATCAATCACTCAATTGTAACAATAAATTCCAAGTTGTCAATTATAATCCACCAATTCTTATCATTGGTAAACCAAAGTACAAGACATTGGAAATGCACAACATTGGCAAACCAAAGTACAAGACATTGGAAATGCACATTCATTCTAGTTTCATAGCCCAGAATATGTCAGTTGAGTACAATTTGTCTAAATCGCAATTCATGTGAATATGCTAATTTTATACATATGAAGACGATCATAAAATTATGTCACAAATGTACTAATTCATTCTATATGATGCCACTCATATGACTCAATAGTTTAACACTTTAAATCCTTTAACAATCTAAGAGATGAGATATTACAGATTAAACTTGTGAAAATCTGCGATATATAAACGATAGGTTCCTTTCTTAAGAGACAGGTTCCTTCTAATTATCTATGAACATATAAAAATCACAGGTATCTCTTGAAATCATTTATTATCTCTTTGAATTATGAAAAAATATATCTATTATTGCTCGTCATCATCAAAAAGGGAGAGATTGTTAGCTCAAAGTTTATGATTAACAATTTTGATGATAACTGTATAATATTTCAAATTTTAAGTTGGATTTATTTCCTTACATAATTAACAATCTTAATCTCAAAAGGAAATAAAATCATAAGAAATAAGTTTTATTTTTCGCATGAACCTTCATTATGAACTTACCTTATTAGAAATGGTTTATCCAAAAGGATCCTACTAATTATGAAGGACGTATATTAGCCCTATGATTATTGGAAGACTTTTTCCAAAGATGACATCAAAGTTATTCAGATTTAAATCCATTCAGTTAACTAAAGATGCAAGTGAAGCAACGGCTATTTGAAGAAATTGACTATTTAAGGAAGAAACAATATAATTATGAACAAGAATGGAACGATACAAAAGCTTGCGAAGCTATATTGTTAAAACACATCAAAATCATATAGATTTTTGAAAGTGATATCTTTGTAAAAATTCTCTTGTATGCTAGAAAGTGAAATTCTGTTGAGAGTGATTATTGAAGTTTATATCGAGAAAAACTCATTTTCAATTGAAAGCTTGTAGAGGCTAGTGAAATACTACTAGTGTGGAAAGTTGAAGAACCTTTAAAATTATTAAATTGTAATCTTGAAGAGGCTTGTCAAATTACCACTTGATTTTATAATGAAACACTCAAGTTGAATACTTGGGGACTGGACGTAGGCTTGTGTTGTAAACTGAACCAGTATAAATCGACTGTGTCCTTCTTCTTCTGTCTCTCTCACTCCTTTTTATTTTATATTTCCACATTATATTGTGTGTGTGTGTGTTCATTTCAGCAAAAGGCTCCTTCACTTTTATAATAGGTTCCTTCTGTTTTTGACTTGCCAACGGTCACTTTCATTTTTAAAGGTGCCTTATTTTTATTGTTTTAACATGACTCATACTTTAGCAAGCTCCAATTATTTAACAGGCTATTATCATCTGACAAGCTCCTATTGTTTGAATTTTTAACAGGCCCTTGTCTTTATACGAATTGAAAGTAACTTACGAAAATATATTTTTATCACACATAATTCACCCCCTCTTGCGTGTGTTTACTTTATCATGGCTTAGTTAATATGGAGAATATTTTCAAGATGAGGAAAGTAAATAAGGTGATAGGTGATCACCTTGTCTTAGTCCTCTAATAGCCTTAAAGATTGTTATTGGTTCACCATTCATTAAGATTGATGATAAGGTAAAAGAGATGAACTTACCTTTTCATTTATCGAACTTAGGGGTAAAAACCAATGGCATGCATGAAGATGAATAATAATTTCTAGTTTAAGGAATCAAATTCCTTAGTTGAACCTATCTTAAGTGCTTAATTGCTGATTGATTTCTTAGTATGGTAGTTTTTAAATTGCTATTGTGTGATCAAAATGTTGTCTCCAATACTTCTCTTATGGATATAAGCATTTTAACAAAGGCTTAAGATCTCTAACTTCATTTTCTTGAATCTGTCAGCTTGAAACTTTAAGATGACCTTATAAATCACATTATAACACACAATGGGCCTATAATCATACAAAGAAAAAGGATTAGGTATCTTAGGAGTTGGGAAAATATAGATCTTATTTAACTTAATTAATAAGATGGCACTGCTAAAGAAATCTTCACTGAGTTAATGACCATATCACCTATTAAGTCTCAATCTTGCATTGAATCCATTGAGACCAGAGGCTTCGTTAGGATGTAGTTTAAACATGGTTAATTTAATTTCATACATTGTAACTTCCTTAGTTAATTTAGATTTAATCTAACAAGGAAAGCTATCAGTTTAACCAACTTTTAGTTCTTTAGGTAAAGGAGTCATCTCAAATTCTATTCTTAGGAGCTTTTTAAAATGCTCATAGGCTAATACCTTCAACCCCTCTTGATTGTGGATATCCATTTCATCAATATTTTGAAGTAAGGCCATTACATTCTTGTTTCTTCTGTCTTAGATGGCAGTCTATAAGTATTTTTCATTCCATCACCATCTTTAACCATAAAACTCTTATCTCCTTCTTGAGTTATGATAGAAAGCTTTCAAGTGCATTCACATACTGCCTTAGAGTTATTGCTTCAAGAAATTTGATTGAATAATTTACATGATTCAAAGCTAAGATATCCTAACACTTGTTAAGGGAAGTGAAAGTCACATTTTTCTCCATCAATAGATGATTTAAATCTTTGTTATGAGGAAGAATAATTTCTAATTTGATGGCTTTTATCTATTTAAACATACTAAGTATGGATCCATATACTTCAAGGATTAAGCCTTTAAAGTCAGTGTTTCTAAAGTTTAGATGTTTCAATAAGTATTTTAGAATTTAAAGGGGCCTTCCATTTTGTTGACAACTGCCTTAGCTTAAATGAAAATAAGAGTGTAATTCAAAGTGAGACGAGTGTAGAAATTGGCAAAGCTTAGAGGAAAAGTAAACATCAAAGCTAAATTCACTAAATTACTTCCAAGTTTTTTTTTAATACAAAAATGTCATACTTGAATTGTTCTATGTAAAGTAGTTTCCAATACATCTTAAATCTACAAGTTTATGATCCTTTGTAAGATTGGAGTGGTCCTCATTCTTGTGCCTTATGTTTTTCTTAAGGATATCAAACTCTTAGGAGTAGAATATGCAATCAAAATCACTTGCTAGTAGTCAAAGGGAAGTAGAATTTACTCC
>JANVCL010000005.1:24908515-24921343 GCA_026546855.1 Erythroxylum incrassatum
TTACCGTTGTATATATGTGTTTATGCATGTGTTTTATACGTTCATGATTTGTATGAAATGCATGGATTAGTTTACATATCTCGCTATCCAAGATCTTCTGCTGCAGACTTACCAATAGGTAATAACAGGTTGAATTCTATTTTCAGGGAGGTCATTCTACCAAGAAATTCAGACATATGCATATCATGTTGTTTGAGATTAACCAAATTTGACACTATAAAATATAATCTTTGAATGTCATTAGTATAGAGTAATTTTGCTCGACTCCATATCTCAACACAGGTTCTGTATGCTTTATAAATAGGGTGAAGTTGACGATCAATTGCTTGCCATAACATACTACATAATAAAGCTTCAATTTGTACCCATGTAGATGTATTTGTTTCAATATCCTCAACCCTAAGAGTTAAGTGATCAACGAAGCCTTGAACAATGAAACACAATCCAACAGAGGCAACCCATGAGGTATAATTAGAACTATCTACTAATTTCTCTGTCATAATGAAGGGAAGAGAAATAAAAGGAAGAGTAGCAGATTGAAAGCTGAAGTTTGTAAGACCCATAACCCAAAAAACCTTTAAAAAAATTTCTAGCGATTGTCCGATGAATTTTTTGGCAACTCTCTGACTAAATTTTCAACGGTCTCACGAAAAGCAGAAGAGAAACTCAAGAAATCAATTCACTGGTGGACTATGAGATTGTTAATGTCGGCAGTGACAAATCACGCTCACCGGAGAGAGATATCGGTAAGAGGATGGCTTTCCTGTAATTTTCGACGACTACCCTGGCCATTAAATTAGTCGAAGGAAATAAAAAATGACCGGTCGGTGTTGTTTGATTAGACGCATGGCGACTGCGAGATGAGACGTGCACCGAAGAGGGAGATCAGAAAACCAAGTGCAGAAACAGCAAGCGGCGTGCCGAGCAACAACCAACGACACAATTCTGGGGTAAAGTATGTCGTATTTATCAAACATACTTCTTATATGTAAAATTAAATGGTCAACACTCATTTAACATTCATTCTAGAATAGAAAGCTTAATTCAAAATCAAGCATTCTCATATTTTTAAAACTAAATTTTCATTTAAATTTCATTCTAGAATAATGTTGTTTAATTTTTAATTAAACAAATATCGCATTAAATATTTGATGAAAAATAAAGTATTATCATTGATACCAAATATCACGAATAGCCACTAGATATATTCATTTCTCTTAATGCTACTATATCCTTGACATAACTATACTTAATCTCTATGCGTTTGATTTGATATTAATATTTGAGCACTCTAGTACTATCTTTCAATATACTTGTTCATACATAACCTAATGTTCATGAGATTGCTAATTTCTTCAAGATAAAGAACCATCTTTATCTCTTATTCTTTTTATAGCATTCGTGGAAACTACATATTGCATAGGTCCTCACCTTTAGTATTGGCATCACAAAAACACTTTACAATCTTGCATACAAAAACTGTTTTAAGTATTCCATCAATATAGATGTAACTTATGACAGTAAGAAAACTTTACTTGAACGATACTTAGCGATCATAACCGCAAAGTTGTATGCAGCTTTAGGCATATTATTCATGTTGATCATGCTTGATAGACAATTTGTTTATTCTCATCAAAAACTACTTATTATCACTAGCTACTATAAACATATCATCCATATGAAACCATAAAATTACACGTTTATTTTTGGATCTTTTAACATAAATAAGTGGTCTTTTCCAATCTTACAAAAATCATACGACATGATTATATCACTAACGTGATATACCACTTACTTCGACACTATGTTAGACCATAGATTGACTTTACCAACCCGAGCATATACTGCTTTTGGTTCTTCTGAATGAAACCTACTGGCTATACCATATAGATTCCTCTAACTAGTTCTTCATTTATTGATGTAATGTTGACACAAAGGTTTTGCAATTACCCCAAAAGCAACCATAATCATCAACTATCCATATAATTGGCCAATCAACATAATTGACTGAATTTTAAGCACTATGATGGTGTTTTTTCACATCACCTTAGGTCCTAACCCTTTTTTTTAACTATTTCCTTAATTTTGATCATAGTTAGAAAGAAAAAATCTAACTTCCAAAAAAAATATTAGAGATGAACTGATGAAAATATACATTTTTTATAAGGAGAAAAGAGTAGTAAATAGAATGACAACCCTCGTCTATCTCAATAAAAAAATTTAATATAACCCTTTTGGTATCTATTGTTTTATATTTTCTAGTCAATCGATTGTTTGTATGTTTTTGACATTATTAATTAAAAGTACTCTTTATCTTGTATTTTTGTTTAATTAACTATTTTATAAAATAAAGTCCATGAGATTTGAACTTTGCAAATAAAACTATAATAAAATTATAATTACAACATTCATATTATATACAAGTATTATCTATAAATTATTTATCAGTGTTACTCTATTAAGATTGGACATTATATGAAGTAAAAAAGACTAGTGCATGTTATGTTTCTTTCTTATTAAAGAAATAATTGATCTCGTAAACTAAAGTTTGAAAACATATAAAGAAAGGTACTTGTTAGATAACAAGTTTACTAAACTGACCTGATATGAAAATCCTATATAAAATATTGCTTGTATGTATAAAATATTCATTATGATGATTGTATAAATAATCCTTTCACTTAAGGTCTCTAAAGTATCTCATATAAGATTTGTTATGTTTTAGTACGACATAAGACTTATCCTAGTAAATGATAATTCGATCCATAGTTAGTGGATATAGCAAGAATTACATAAAGATAATTAAGTGATCATTATAAATTTCGTCCTCCTAAAGTAATTAAAGAGAATATTTCATTATTTTTTATTAGTAATAAATTAAAAAATCCTTGACTAAGATAGAATGACACTTTGAAAATAATTTTTAGATATCACTAAAAGAATCAATAATAACTAATATGATTGTGTTCAAATAATGGCTATTAATTCCATACTTTATATCTAGTTAAAATATTGTATGAAGAAAAATAAATAAATTATACACGAAAAAATTAGTAAATTTTTTTTGACAATCCTATATTTGAGTGGTTATATGTTGTAAACATCATATATGGATATAAATTTTAACTAGAGAATTAAAGAAAATTAATTTATCTAATCTTAACTAGAGGCCAGAATTATAATTTATATCTATTGTGAATATATGTAGTAACTTAATAGATCTCACACGCACAAAAAATAAAGAAAGAAAAGATAATTTAGTTAAGTTAAACTTAATTATGAAATTCAGAAAATTTTAAAATTACAATTTGAATATAAGATACTTGATAAATAAAACAAATATTAGATAATGAATCTTTTTAGGACCTAATTGGTATTTAATTTTAATTAATTATAATTCTACTTAAAGTTTAATTATATTTATAATTGCATTAAATTACTAAAAAGTTCAAATTTTATATAAATAAATGAACTCTCCACAAAAATTAGTATTCTTGTTTCGCACCAGTTGTAAAATTATCTCAACTTATTCGTATAAATATTATTAAGAACACTTGTACAATTACGATAATTTTCACATGACATATAAACTTTTAAGGGAGTTGCGAAAGAAAATCAAATTTAATAATAGAATACTATTTAGGAATAATAATTTGTTGTTAAACGAATAATCATATTACAAAATTGAAATGATGTTAAAATATTTATTTTATTTTTCTTATACTGTATTTAACGAAATCGCATCTAGCTTTTTCAAGCACATCATATATAGAAATTCTTATAATAATTTTGTGAATAATTTCGAATTTTACTTGTGATCCTTATCATAAAATTTTATAATCCGCATAACTGTTTACATAAGAATAGAGGATAATTAAATCTAGCATGTTTTGCTTTATTTATTTCTGATCCACATTTTCGATTTGGACATGGAAACAAGTTTTGATTTCATGTTTAGCATACTGCTACTCGGCGGGGGATTTGGAGAATAGCAGCAGCAACATGGGGTGGAACAATGAAAAAAAAATCCAAAATCCATGCCAACTGAAGCAGTTCTTACCGTGCCATGACGTCTACCGGTCTGAGGGGTCTGGATGCTGTCATATGAAGCCCGCCTGGTCGTCATCCCTAAAAAACAGCAGTAACATGGAGTGAGACAATCAAAAAACGCAAAATCCATGCCAAATGAAGCGGTATCTTACCTTGCCATGACGTCTACCGGTCTTGAGGGGTCTGAGGGCTGTCATACGAAGTCCAAAAGGGCTATTCTTTCCTCATCATGGCTACGGGTAATTGCTGCAATATTTGAGCGAGGGAACGAGAGAGAAGCCACATCGAATTCCGTGGCAATGATACAAAAAGAATGATCCAAGTGGGAACAAAAACGAACTTAGTAGTTTAAATAGTATGAAAAGCACAAAGCTACAAATTTTCATTGCAATTGTCAAAATGATGCAATGAAAAATCAAATATTTCGCTCGCCTATTCTACAAACATTGCAACATAGCAACGAAATCAAAACACGTTTCGGAGTAGATAATGTCAGGCGATCTAACCAAAAAATAAATTGCACGTAAAAGCACACAAGCCTAGCATACTACTGGATCTTCGACAGAACAGACAATCAATGAACAATTTAAGAATTACTCGCTCATATATCAAGTTCAAAAGATGATACTTGCTCCATCCAAAAGTAGTTCAGTGGAATGTAGTAGCCACCATAAACCATTAAAAGGTATTCTAATATTTTACATCCATATCCATCGTATTGCAGGCTCCAACAGGAGGTAAGCACAGTCAAGATGTTCTAACATGTACGTTCGCTGTACTCTTCAGACTTTTGAGTCATCAGTATAGCCATTTTTATCTTCTGTTCAAAGCAGCGCAGTAATTCATGATGTACTTAAGATGCTGTAGTCGTTTGAATAAACCAGCTGCAGCAGTGATACTAAACTTCTGCTGCCATTTTCAATGGTATATCAATGGTAAAGGCTCAACTTCTTTTGATATTTTGGTTAGAAAATCCTTGTAGGAACGAAGACAGCCGCCAGGGACAATTCATCAATAATCTTATTTGGCATGCCAAAAGGCAAACAAATGCAGAATCTATTAAAGGTATGGAGACCCGCTAACATAATGAACAAAACCATTGGCGTTATCACGGTTATGCCTCCACCGCTGTTTCTTTTTCATTCCCTTCTCTTTTACCGAGTTGTTTTTTTCATGCTCAACTTTCCTAGCCTCACCATTCTCTTTCGACTTTCTCTTACCACATTTCTCTTTTGTGGAAGCTTTCCTTTTCTTTCCAGTGGACTGCCCCCTACTGTATTCAGCAATCCCATTTCCCCGTGGCAGTGCTTCTTCTTCATCAAACTGCCAATTACCTAATATTTCCTTGTTGTCATACAGCATTTGTAAAGGCTCTCCAGCTCCACGTATCAGACTATTAAATGTCAATCCACCATTATATCCCCCTTTGCGCTCCAGCAAAAGTGGATCTGGTCTAATTATTGTACCCAGAATGCTTCTGTTAGGTCCTAGGCTTAAGATAATTTTTGGATTTGTCAAGGTCGAATATGCCATTGCAAAAGCTGATCTAATCTGTCAGAAGATGAGTAAAGCAGATGTTCAGGTAGGACATACAGTAATAAGGGAAGAAGTCCTCTTAATTACATTACTTCATCATTGAAGCGTGAAAAGAGATCAACTCACATTGATGACAGGTATTCTAGAAACAGAAATAATGAGAAAGTGAGCAAAGTTGCAATGATTATTTAGCATCATAAGTATCAGAGTGGATGATATGTTACTAACGATTACATAAATAAGATGTGATGAAGAGTTTTTCCCAAACATTTATTGTTGAGCACCTTGAATTTCTTGTCTGGAATAAAGAAATTGGCAAGGATAATCTAGTAACATCAAATTGCTTACTTTACTAACCAGAAAAGAAAACCAGCACTTTTTGTTCTTTAAACACACAAACCAAGCTGAGGTTTATATCTCTTGATTTTCCAATTGTAATTCCAAATATGCTCATACTCTTTGCTTGAAATGGTCAGATAGAAGTCAAGTAACATTCTTACATGGACTCGTGCAGATGAAACATATTGTCACAAAGCTACATGTAAATGATAATTATCAAGTCAAACTCATTTATAACGTGAAACAAGTCAACCAGATTCCACAATTCTACAACTTAGTATCTCTGTCTAACAGGTGCTAGAGAGACCTGCAAAATTTGATGTGCTCAAAAGATATAAAGACATTTTTAAACATACCTGGAAATAATTGAATGAGTTCTTTCCAATGTCATTCTCCGGAGCCTAGTTCAGATAAACAATTTTAGTCAATCAAAAAACGAAAAAGAAATCCATATTCTAAGAGTAAAGATCAGTTCCAATTTTTGTAACATAGTTTTCAAGTGGACCTTATGAAACTTAAAACAAGGTCCAGGCATACAAAGACAACAAAAGTGGGGAAGAAAATATAAGATAATCAGTAAGACTTCCTGCTTTCTTATGGAGTTGTAAAAACAGAGACAGATAAGCCTGGTTGGTTATTTTATATCAGTGAATAAATATTTATAAACATGACAAGAGATTCAATCCAGAAATCTCGGAAAATGGTTCTCTAATGCAATGATCAACTCTATTTACAAATAGTCCTTAGTTAATGAATAGTAACATGATATGCAAGGTAACCTGTGGATCTTCAATGGCAATGAGAAATGGTCGCCCTTTGTTCATAAACCTAACAGACAATAAAGAGAGAGAACAAAGAACATTAAAAAAAAAAAGGCTTAATGCATTAAGAGTCCCCTAAAATTCACAGGTTAGTGCTATTAAAGCCTTTTAAGTTGAACAGATTTGGTGCTCTAAATCACACAAAATTGAACTTAGGGGCCTTAATTGCTGAAGCATGCGAACTTTATAGGCTTCCATATGTGTTAAGCCACCAAATCAAACAGGTTAGTTATGGAACATCCAATAATTGACACATCATCCTGAACAATTTACCCTTTAGTACGCTTTGAAAAGAAAATACCAGCTCCATTGCAGGAAACACCAACATCTGCTATGTTTAATTTGCGTCCATAAAAATCAAAAAAGTGTATCTGCTTACCAGAAATAACAGATTAGTAACAGAAAAAACTGTTAATGCTTTCAACAAATATTTCAACAACAATTAACAGAAGAGAATATTTTGTTTAATGTTTTTTATTGAAACCGTTGAAAATTATGTACTTAATGGAGTTGATTGAATTTTTCAATGCGGTAAGGAGGTAAGGATATCTAAATCTAAAAGTAAAACCAAAGAAGGTTTACTTTTCCTGTGCAGATTGCATATGATCAATGTAAAAATTAGAAATACACACCAAAAGGACCCCCAAGTTCTGTTCTGGAGAAGGTTGATGGCCAGCGAGATTCTGGAGATGACAATACATCAAGTGGGGAAGACAACATGAGTAGTTGAGAAACGTAGGGAGGAAACAGGATAGCATGATCCAAGAAGATGCAACAAAATGAGAAAAATAGCATTTAAACTTTAAAGGGTCTTGGAAATGAGACATCATAGAGAAAATAGAACATTCAGTAGCAACTAATAATGCCATTATAACCATCTTCCTATTATATTCCCATTGATATTATGCTTTATATTTTGATTTATCAAATGTATATTAACTCTCCTCATCTCACACTATCAGACCCCTTTCAAACAACAAGTTCCATGAATGTAACATGATGTTACACAAACTTTCTTTAACCTTGTAACTTTTATTAAATGATGATAAGAAACAAATTTTCCCTTGTTAAATGGAAGGGTATGTTCCTCTCACTTCTCATAGCCCATATGTCAAGCAGCACAGTTCTGTGTTAAATGACTAAAATCTGGACCCATATAGAACTTTGAAATTATGTCTTCCATTCACCAATAATTTTTCATTCACTAAAAGGAATAATATGCAGGCATATCATATCAATAAACAACTTATATTTATTAATGAAAAGATTATACAATTTCCAATGCGAGGAAAAATTAACATAATGCTGTAGTTAAGAGAAAACTGAAAACAAACACAACCATAATTGTGAAGTTTGCATCATTCAGCAGATGAAGTTCGAATGAAATATTTCAAGAATATACATGGGAATTTCTTGTACAATGAATATCATACTCATGATAACATCAAGCCCTTAGTCAATCTAAAATCCAACCAAGAGACTAGACCAGCCAAACGCAGAAACATTGCAATATCCAAAATCATATTAATTAATTCGATTACCTGTAGCATTGCCATGAGCATGACAAGCAAGGCATAAGAGCTTATGCCACCAGAATACACCTGCATGATTTTGAAGACTCTTGAATTAGCCAGAAAGAGGGTAAGAACATATAAAATCATGTTATGTCGATCATATTACACCTCATTGAGTTCTCTTTGTTGTAAAAACACTTTCAAAATCAAGCATAATGGTCGCAGTGGTGGTATTTTGGACACTGCATCCTACAAACACAAGCAAAGAAACCAGTGGTTTTAACTACTATCAAAAGAACAAAAAAGAAAGAAAATTTGAAAACAAACAAAGTAGTCTAGATTTTCTCTTTTTATCTGATACTGTTTTCTCTTTCTAAGACCAGAATATCTACTGCAGAGTCCAAAACAGCAGTGCAAGAAAATATAAACTGTATCCTTATCCAACCTCTAAATCCAGTGTAAATAAAAAAAGTTGAAAGCGCATGAGAATGGTAAGGCAAGCAACCAATATCAAATAATTTTTCCCAGGATTTGCCTCCAATAATAGACAATAATGCTCGTTGTGGACTCAATTCTATTTACCAAGCCTGGGCCATTTACATATCAACACTGTGGCCAAATATCTTCCTAATCCATGCAAGGAATTCAAGTTTTTTAAAAAAACCATTCTATTAGAAAAAAGAAATGCTAAAGAACTAATTATTAAATATGAAGAAAGTAAATAACATACCCTAATAAATTCTGCTGCTTTTGGTCCATTATCCACATCAAAACTGCGAACCATTTAACAACTTATCAATAAGTAATACAAAGAGCACCATTGCAAAATAGAAAGACCTTAAGCACCATGAGGAATTACAAACGTGAGCACCAAAATTTCCAAACAGGCTTCTGTTCTAATCAAAGTAGTTAGAAGATGCCTAACCTACTGAATCATAAATCATCAAAATAAAAAAGATGCAAAAAACTTATATGGCTAAAGATATGCAAAGTAACCTACAGAAGGAATCTCAACTCCACTGAATTTCAGCCTCATATTGAGCATCTCAGAAGTTCATTTCTCATCTTTACATTCCCATCAATTTTTGAAATCTTTATCGTACAAACATGTTAATCCAAATCAAGCCCTTGCATGATAAACGAGAAATTAAACAGGGTTTACTGACAATAGTAACAATTTTAAGACATAGAATAAGAAAAGAAGGAATTCTTGACAGTGTTAAAAGAATAACGACATCAATCCACTTATGATACTTGACTTTGTCAGTAAGAGGCTTGATATGAAAAGTTACTTTTACTAGACAGAAATCCATATTGGGCTTCCGTAAAATATGGAAATGGTCAGTTGTGCACCAAACAAATTGTCTTTCTTTATTGACTTTGTCGGTAAGAGGCTTGATATGAAAAGTTACTTTTACTAGACAGGAATTCAAATTGGGCTTTCATGAAATATGGAAATGGCTGGTTGTGCACCAAACAAATTGTCTTTCTTTATTGACCAAAGCGCAAATAACAAGTGTCCTTACTTCCATCCCACTATTCTTGTTTCTTAGCCTACTTGCTAATTGGTTTCAAAAAAGAAATTTGAAAATGGTGAACAGGAAACAGAAAAAATGGAACGTCAAGCTGACAGACATACCACTAGCTCAACAAGAGAATCGACACTAAAGAATGCTCAGCTAAGAAAGAATAGCAATCCATCAACCATCCAGTATAATTAATGGTGCCACATATACAAGGCTAGACAAGTAAACCTTATGTCAAATGAAACACCACTGTTCTTCTCAACAAATTTAACAATTGGAACACGGGCTTTGGCTATCACCTGAGGCATTAAACAAAAGCCTGCTTAGAAAAAGTTATTTCAATAGTTGCATGTCTAGCAATCAAAGAACGCAGACCTGAATCTTCTTTGCAACTCCTTTTACAGACAATGCCCTAGAAAGAGCCTGCAGACCAACTTGGGGAGTTTTGATACCTGAATCCAGAATCACAACCTGCAATTAAAAGCATCCACAACGCATGCTTGAACTTAATCAACTAGTTATCAGTTCCTAAACTTTCTTTTCAAGATTAGTCACATCCTTACATCAATATCACTCGTAGGAAGATAAAGTCCAGTCTTGAATGATCCAAAAACTTCCACCTATAAATCAAATAACAATAGCATATGCTCTTATTCCAGGCTTCCATATATTATAATATCAGGTGTGTTGGCCGAGTATATAGATTCATAAGATTCTTGCCTTTACCTTGCAATTAGGCCATATATACTTAATAAGATCAGAAACGCCTTCTACTGCTGTCTTGCGTGAAGCTTGTTCCTCAGGGGTTGGAGAGAGAAAATCACAAAAGTCGACTATCTCTGAATATCCGGTACAAAATGTTAATCAAAAAGGATCTTAAGAAATCAATCATCTCATCTAGAACTTCACAATAGTAACAAACTTTAACAATATCAAACGCCAACAAACTTAAATTCCTACAAAAAATTTCATGCATGAATTGCCTCGGAAAATTTTTAAGACAATATCTTTCTTTTTCTACTCCTAATATTGATGCAGCAGCAAACTCAATTCCATTACAAGTCCAGAATTAGACTCACTAATTTATATGCACAATACAGAATCTACAATTTGATGGCAGATTTGGTGTCAGCTAAAGAGCAAGTATGTAAAAGATCGCTTCAAACTAAAAACATCCTTGTCTAATGTTATCGTCTATTCAAAACCTTACCCTTATGTAGCTGCATCATTGGACTCCTGAAGTTACTACACCCTATAAACCAAGCACCCTCCATCCTCGTCGCCGCCACAGGAGTCACTGGCTCAACTTCTTCAACCTGCACCTTCTGATCATCGATGGCGTCTCCGTCGTCGTATGCGATGTCGAGAGACAAGAAATTAGGGGCGGCGGCATCGGGGGAAGCAGTAGGTGCAGCAGAGAGAGAAATTTCATTGCGGAAAACAGTGTAAGTCTCCAAAAAGTCGGCGTGGGGCGAGTAATTTGGGTTTAGGGTTAAGGTATCGTAGAGAGGAACAGATGGGATAACGTCAGTTGGGAGCTCCATAACAAAAGGTTAAGCTGTTCTTGCAAGATTTTAGGGCTTTTGGTTCTGGGGAGAGGGAAAGACAGAATTGAATGCTGTTTTTGGTCGATTGATTTTGATTAATAAAAAAACAATTACTTAACTTCGCGTTACTATTTTTAGGCAACTTTTAAGGTTCAGGGTTTTAGTTTTGCAGATTTAATAATGATGCATCTTAAAGAGTTCCACTCTAGGATTAAAAGATAAAATCAAGAGGTTTAAACTAATGCGACTATAAAATTAATAATCTCTTATGTAATTGCAATTCGAGTCCAATTCAAAATTTTAATTATTTAAGGAATCGTATAACTAAGGCCTATTTCTTTCTTTTTTTTTCTTTTTTTGTTGTGATCTTCATAAAAAAATAATCGTCTTTAAAATGTGTTTGGTTAAATATTGTTATTATTTTTTGTTTTTAAAAATAAAAAATCACAACAACTCTACAAAAATATAAAAGGATACTTTTCAAATATTTTGCAACAGTTTTTCACACATTTTCATTTTTACTTTCCCTTCTTATAAATTTCTTTTTTGCAGAAACTTTATATGTAACATATCGCTTCCATAGAGTATAAGCTCAAATATATCACAGGATATTTGAGAATATGCTTTATGAAAATGCTACATTACAACAACCAAACTAACTCATTAAAGGCGTCAAACATATCATAAGCATTCTAAATATTTATTTCTTTCCATTTTATTTACCAACATAAAAGTCACATTTGTCATTACAATTCAAAATCCATATATACATTACACAACGTTTTTTTAGTTCAATCTCAACACCAAATATATAATATGAAATGAGATGCTAATACACAAGACTCTAACTAAACTTCTCAGATTCAGCTGATCAAACTTTTGAGCCATTTTCTTCCCCAAAATGCGAGTACTAGACTTCTACTATACTTTAGTAGTTAGAACTCCTTTGAACTTAAAAAATAACGTTACAATTTTGATGAGTTAGAGAACTCAGTAAATGAACAATCATCGATGTATTCACTCAAGTCAGATCACAAAAACAAGTATATCAAAGTTTATCATACTTCCATAAGCTTATCGTGTAAGCTAGCATTGCATATCACAACACACCTCTATTAACTTCAACTGTAATTCACTATTTTAAAACAATTCAATAATTCATTTCAATTCAATCATTTGATACATGTAGGGATGTGTATGACAAATGTACATATGTTTTCATTCTCATTTTGTTTTGTTGTGACCAAGTGCCTATTAACCAAATTTATTGTCCCGTGTTCGTTGTAGATACCGAGATCATTTATGGCCCGTATCCATTATGGATATCAAGTCCATGTTATCTACGCTTGAGACTCTTTTTCATAATCCTAAGCTCAAAGCTTTTTTCTGCATATCGGTCACTCTGGTCATTACTCTTTTATCTGACCATGCATTTCAATGTGATGAGATGCATCATTTCATATGTTATGTTTTCATTTCCTTTCATCTCTGTGTA
>JANVCL010000005.1:24936229-24948652 GCA_026546855.1 Erythroxylum incrassatum
TACAGCGACCATGAAATTTTACATTAGCAAGTATAAATTTGGTCGCTAATAATTCTACCTTTAGTGACCAATTTTAATTGGTTGTTAATAATGCAGTTTTAACGACCAACGTAATAACTTGGCACTGAGCACTTTTAGTAACAATCTCTATAGTGACCACCTGTGACCAACCCGATTTTGGTCGCTATAACTTTTAACGACCATTTTCTTACTATTAGCAACGATTAATAATAGTTGCTGAAATTAATTTTTCTTGTAGTGAAGGTACAACTTTTATGATTTGTGTTTGTTTTATTCAAGTTATTCAATTATCGGGATTCGAATTGGAATCTGTAAAATTTTTGTTTTTCGCTGCTCCCATGATTCGATCACAGTTAGATTTCAACAAAATTTTCTTATTTGTTAGAGCTTAAAACATTTCCTCCTTACATCAAGCAATGCATCTTATTTTTTAACATTAGCGAAAACGAATATAAGTAACTTACATTCTAACATTATGTTGAAAAGATGATTAAATATGAAACAACTCAAGAAAACTAGCTAAGAAATGACATACCAAATCAATTAATAACTGGCATGCCTTAATTATGCAGGTTTATATGCATAAGTATTTTTTGACATTTTATAAATTATTAATAATGAAATATTTCACTTTTCATAATTCTATAAAATAATCATAAACTAAAATTTTGAGTTGATTAATATATAGTATTAATTAAGAAAGCAAAGAATACAATTTTCAAAATATAAAATTATAAAAAAATATTCAAAGGGTATAATTCTAGTTTGTTACCGAGACCAACCTAAAACTATGAAGTTCAAGACCAAGCTTGGCCTAAATTAGTAGCTAAAACGGTGAAGACTTTGAATAACGGAAATAAATTTGAGGAAAACAGTTCATAGGGTTTGGTTGTTGATAGTGAATTATGACGAATACGAGTAAAGTTACTTTGAATGCATCATATACTTCTTCACCACAAGGAATCCTTTTACTTGGAATCCGTTGCACAAGAACATGGCGTGGGAAAAGAAACTGAAAAGAAGTGTTAATATTGTCTCGAGGCTTTGGAGAGCATATGTGAGAAGTAAATAGGTGGAGGAAATGATAATGGAGATGGGACAGGTGGAGGGACCTCCAACTACCTCAGTGGAGCAAACATAAGTCATTGGAAGTGGAAGCTGCAATGTTAAGCAAAGCAATTGCAAATGGAAAGCCTTCCAAAAATCTCTATCCTCCACCAAACTTCCCTACGTGAAAGAAAAAACAAAGAAAGAAGTGGGCATATGAAAACAACCTTAACATCATCACCACTCATCAGCATCTTTCTTTTCATTTCTTTGCCTTCTCTCTTTGATTCTCACCAACTACCCACTGCCACCCTCTCAACTTGCACGAACCAAGCTCTTCCATTCCCTTGTAAGTCTCTTTCTCTCCCCAATTTTCTTTTCTTTGTCCTTGGCTTCTCCTTGAATTCTTGGAATAATGTAGTCAACAAAGCATGAGCAAAAGGTGTCACAGGAGAGAGAGAGAGAGAAAGAGACAGACAGATATAGAGCGAGAGACTTCTTAAGCACTGTAAGCAATCTATGACATATCTTCTTTGTGAAACAACCCTGTTATTTAGCTCTTCTGTTCAGGCCATTTTGCGCTCCTTTTTGAATCTCAAAGAACCATTCTTATTTTTCTGAACTTTGCCTCCAGTTTCTTCAAGCAACCGGTATTCAGAAGGGAAATAAAATCATCTGTTTGATCTCGGAGTCAGCTCTGCTTGTGTTCTGATCTATCAGCTCAGCATATTACGAACTCTATTGTCTTGTGATGGATACTTTCAATCAGTCGTCTGGATTCCAGTATAATCCAAACTCCAACGCGATGGGAGATACAGATGGTGATTCTGAGTTTTCAGGAGTTGTTGAAATTTTCGTCCACCATGCCAGGAATATTCACAACATCTGTATTTATGACAATCAGGATGTCTATGCCAAGTTCTCTCTTACTTACAATCCATACGAGATCCTGTCAACAAGGATCATCAACGGAGGTGGAAAAAATCCTGAATTCAATGAAAAGCTGATCATGAAAGTCAGTCAACTTGATGCAGTTCTAAAATGTGAGATGTGGATGCTTAGTAGAGCTAGAAGCTACATGGAGGATCAGCTCTTGGGATTTGCTTTAGTTCCACTTTCGGAAGTAGCTGGCAAAGGAAAGATGACTAATGATTATAGCCTATCCTCTACTGATCTATTTCACTCTCCTGCAGGCACTGTCAAATTGACACTTTTCTTGGACATAACTTTGCCTGTTAGCCCATCAACAGCTGCCAACTCTTCTATATCGTCAGAGGTTGTTTTGCTTGATAGAAAGACATCTGAAGTTGGGTTGGATCCTATCGAATACTCTAGGATTGAGTTTCCTGATATTAATGTTGTTAGAGAGAATCAGCAGATGGTCTCTGAGTACTTTGATGGTTTGGGTTCCAAGCCTGGTTCTTTCCTTCATCTTGGAGCCTCTCCTCATCCTGTTGTTGATGACTATGAAATGATCATGAATTCTTCTGAAGAAAACCGAGGAGTTTTAGGTTCTCCAAATGGTAGCATTCAGAATTCTGGTTTCTTGAGCTCCACAACAACGAGCGTAAGTGATGATAGGATTTCCTCAGATTCAATTGAAAAAAAGGGTCTACTGTGCGGTCAATCCTCTAGCTCCCTTAATGTATCAGTCACCACAGAATCCAATCATGGCTCTTGTGCATGTCCTGAAACACCAACCTCAAAGAAAGGAAATGAAATCAAAGAGGAAAAGGACTTAAATTTTGGTTCGAGCAAGGAAGAAGAGAATCACAAGGAAGATATGATCTTGGCGAAATTTGGTGAAGTATTTTCAGCTCCATTGGGGAGTATCAGCCTTGAAACTGAACAAACTGCAATGCAGCAGCAAATAGTAGACATGTACATGAGAAGCATGCAACAGTTTACTGAATCTTTGGCCAAGATGAAGCTCCCTATGGATCTTGATAAGCCCGAACGCGAAGACCGCAGCAGCGACATGAGTCGAAACCATAGCAATAAACTAGAGCTTGAAAAGCAGAAAAAAGATGGATCAAGAGTGTTTTACGGTAGCAGAGCGTTTTTCTAATTATGATCTATAATCTCACATGCTATCTACTTTTGGTTTCGGCAGGAAATGGAGTTTAATCTATGCAACTCTGGACTTCTTCCGCTTTGTCGCCGGCATTTATGACTCAGATTAATTACCTAGTCCTGTTTAACTTCCCTCTTCCTGATGATCAGTATAATCTCTTGTAGTCTGCTCCTTAACTTTCCTTATCATTCATCCACGTTTGTATTCTGGACTAAGACCACTTGTTATGTGAATGGTCAGAAGTTCTTTTTTCTCGATTAATAATGTAAATTCGGGATATACTAATTATGTTGTTTTGACTAAAAATGAATTATTACTACTCGCAAAGTTTATAGTTTCGTGCCGAATTATGATACGAAGAAACAAAAATTCATCGTTATTGCTTGTTGTGTTATACACAATTATATTAAAATGTATAGATAGAGAGATGAGTTATTTGACAGTTGTGCAAAAAATAATAGTGCTGCTATGTTTTGAAAAACTATAATATGATGGACATCTTTTATTGATTAGAATGATTTAATATAATTTCCTAGTTTATTATATTTTATTATATATAATTAATTTTTAATTACATTTAATTTGCATATATTTTAATTTTAACTGTAATAATAATTAATTAATTAATTTAAAATATAATTTATTATATAAAACTATTAATATAAGAGTATAATTACAAAAATAGAAATGGGATGATAAAACCAAACACAATTTTGTTTTTGTTTTTTATTACTAATCAAGATTTTTTTTTTCAGTTCTTATTCTACAAATCTCGACTAAACAGGTTTTTATTTTTTAAGAAAAGCAGAAAAAGTAAAAACTACAATAAAAACAGAAGTAAAACCGAACGACCCTAATTACATACAATTATCATTAATTTCTTTCTTTTTTTTTATGTACATTTAAAATAGCGTTACTCTAAGAATAAAAAAGATAAATTTTTGTTTCCTATTTAGATCAAACTTAAAAATAACTCAATTTTTATAAATTAAATAAATAAAAAATTTAATTTAATCTCTTATATAATATTTTTATTTATTTTGAAGATATTTTAAATTTAAATTACATACATTAAGTAATTATTAAATCCTTATTCTTATTTTCATTTTAAAATTAAATTTATTTAAAAATTAAATTATTCATATTTCTTGTTAACAATTAATATTAAATAATTTAATATAATATTAAATTAAATCAATCATAATTCTTATTAAATATTAAATATTAAATAATATATATTTCATTGATAGTAAATTAAATTATAAAAAAAGGTACAAATAGAAAGCAAAAATTATTTTCTATAATTTTCATAAGTTATGAAAGCTGAAAGAAACTAAAAAGAAAAACCCAAACAAATATTTTCTTTTTACTAAATTTGAAAACATTTTTTTTTGAAAACTAAAAATCAAAGGGAAATAGTACAAGAATTTTTTTTAATATAATTGTCAAATATTTACATCAAATGAGTTACAAGCTAGGAAATTGGACAAGAACATATTTTAGATATTATGAGTAATTGATAACCTTTTGATTTGTCTCTAGTTTGGATGGATTAATCCTTTTCATAATTTCTTTCTACGTCATTTCTTTTCAAATATGTTTGAAGATAGTCGAAAGTTTGTTAAGGGCCTATTTGTTACTATTTTAGTTTTTAGTTTTTAATTTTTAAATTCACTTAAAAATTTGTTTGATTGAGTTTTTTTTTAATTTTGGTTTCTTCCGGTTTTTAGAACTTATGAAAACTACTAGGTAGAACTTATGAAAACTACATACCTAATATTTGTTTTTTGTTTGTTTTTATCATAATTTGATGTATCATCAATTAAATATATATTATTTTATTATTTAATATTAATAATTATGATTAATATAATTAGATTATTTTTTAATTTTTATGGTCATCATAAATATTATTTTTACAAAGATAAAATAATTTTTAGTTTAATATTTATTCATTTTACAATGTGTCCTTTAGTTTCAGAAGTTGCATCATGGACAAATAAGGTTTCACTTCCCACCTAATCTATAAAGAAAGAGAGCTTTGAGATGATTGCCCACATTCTTTTAGAAAATGAAATCTTGTTCATTATTGAGATGAAGTGAATTCCCAATCCGCCTTGGGGCTTAGATAAGCAAACACTTTCTCCAACTCACCTTAGCAAGTGAGTTTTTACTTCAAAGAAAGTTCTTAAGCATCTTTTCAAAATCTTTAACCATTTTCTTTTTTTATCATCAAATGAGGATGTCTAGCAAATATTAAGACTACTTATCATAAATAGAATAAGTTTGTGACCTATTAGCATAAGATAAATTTTTATTACACTAGTATCTAATTCTTTTCCTAAATATGTCATAAAGTCGTGATAGTCCATATAAGATAATCTTTTCAAAGAGATCGGTAATCCCAAGTAATATAAAGGAGGAGACCTAACAGAAAGGACTGAAATTCTTAACAATTTAGCTGACATATGATAGGCGTTTGAGGAAAGAAATATGTAACTTTTCTCCTTATTAATAGTAAGGCCAAAGAGTAGTTTGAATGTTCAAAAAGAATTAAGAAAACAAGAAAATGAGTTTAAGTTAGCTACATCAAATAGGAGAAGATTGTCATTGAAAGGAAATATTACAAATGTTTAACAACTTATATATTCCATAGAAGTTCAAGCTAGTATTCGTGATAATGTCAAGTTGCAATAACCTAGAGAAGATCTTAATACAAATGGTGAATAATTGTGAAGACAACTAATCTTCATATCTAATGCCTCTTTCCTCCTTCAAAAAAGGAGAAGGTTTACTGGTAATAAGAATGCTAAATGAGGGAGTAGTGATGCACTCCTTGATCTATAAGATAAAAAGATCTAGAAAACCATATGCATCCATCGCCTTAAGGATGAAATCCTAATGAACCCTATCAAATGCCTTGTTAAAGTCAATCTTAATAGTGCAATCCTTTCCTAAGCCTTTAATATGATAATTTTTTGGAAACTCCTAAACAAGGGGTATATTATTATTGATCTTCCTTGTATGAAAGCAGCTTGACAAGTATTAATAATGGATGGAAAAAATTGCTTTAATATAAATGCCAATATCTTACAAATGATCTTATAAAAGACATTATAACATACAATAGGCCTAAAGTCCTTAAAAGCTTTAGGGATGGGGTAATTAGGAACTAAATAAAGGTGTGTCTTATTCCATGCTCTCAGCATTTTAGAGCTACCAAAAAGTCCAAAGTAGCATTGCATGAAAAATGGATGTTAGATTCCAAGATTTTTTAATAAAATATTACACTGAATTCATTAGGAATTGAGGCTTTAATGGGGTCCATTCCCTTAGAAATTGCCCCTTGAAACCCTTAAGTCTCACAAAGATGTTTGGAAAATATGAAAGGTATAACTCTCCTTTTAAAAAGTCTGAGATATGTAAATTTCTAAGGGAGTATAATTAGAATGCAAGCTATTATGGCCCTTGCTCATTTGTAATTTTTCTAAATAGAGTTGATTCCCAAAGGCCATATCTAATTTCTTTCTGATAAAAGTACTCCTATCTCTTACATTTACCACTAACTTAACTTATAAATGTTTGGCAAGTCTACCTTATATGCATTTTGGTTGATTTTCTTGAGAATCTTGAACGGTCCCTCGACTCTAGGCATCAATTTGTTCTTCATCTTGGATGGAAATCTTTCTTTCCTCAAGTCCACCAAAGTCTTCAACTTGGCTGCTTCTTGTAGGCTTCATTCTTCTTACTCTATGTGAGCTTTAGCTTTGGCATGGAGCTTGACAATTTCCAAAGCTCCATCCTTGGCCTTCACATTAAATGGAATACTAGAACTAGCCATGCTCAAATCAAGTGGAACAAGAGGATTAGCACCATAAACTAATTCTAAAGGAGTAAAATTTGTGGTCTTACTCTTTGAACTATTATAGGCAAATTCGGCATGAGCAAGCAAGCTATCCCAATTCTTCACCTTTCCCTTCAATAAATTTCTCAAAATGTTGCTAAGACTTCAGTTTACTGCTTCAGTTTGGCCATCCGTTTGAGGGTGGAAAGTCGTGCTAAATTTCAATGTAGTTCCTAGTCTAGCCTACAAATGTCTCCAAAAATGGCTCAAGAACTTTACATCTCTATCAAACAACCAAGGCTTCCCAAGAAGTAAATGGCAAGCCCTCGTAGGAATAACATGGCAAGAAACTTTATCTTCATATTGCCCAATAGCAAATGGAACAAGACACTTCTTTGTCACCTTAATCTCATGCTTTGAATCTAACCAAGTCAGCTTGTATGGAGTGTTGAGAGGCTCGGTTTCAAGACCAATTTATCAACCATTTCACTAGCAATAACATTCTCACATGCTCCACTATCTATTACAACTTCACACAACTTATTTTTTGTCTAACACCTAGAATGAAACAAAGATTTCCTCCTCCAATCTTCTTTACTTTTTTCACAATCCAAGACTCTTAACAAGACAAGCATTTCACCATCTAACACATTTGCATCACAAACAAGAGCATTTTCTTCATCATCCAAATCTGGTCGTGGCTAATCTTTAACCAAATCAGCATGATACAACTCATTCTCAATTTCCTTAAACTCTTGAATGGTCATAACTTTTCTAGTAGGACATTCGGTTTGAAAATGGCCATATCCTTGACATTTGAAACATTTTTTTAGGTTAGGCAAATTAGGTGTTTCTTGGTGTGTATGGAGCGTTTTGAGCATTTGAAGTGGATTTAGGTGGTGGAGTGTAGGCCGATTTAGATGGGGTAGAACTTGACGCATTATGTTGGCTTGTTTTGGATGGTGGAGTGTAATTTGATGGGACTAAGGAATATTTAGGCATGTACTTGTTTGGGCAGTTGTTTTTAAGGTAAGGGGTTGTTTGTTTCTATTTCTTTTTTCCGTTTTTTGTTGTCATTTTTGTAAAAAGAAAAACAGGTAAGTAAAACGTGTTTGAATTATTTTGTTGTGATTTTTTGTTTATGAAAATAAAAAAACTACAACGGTTTTACAGAAATTAGAAAACATCGTTTCTCAGAATTTTGACAACATGATTTCTTTGATAGAAAACCAACATATCCCTACTTTCTATCTCAATTAATAATAATAATAATAATAATAATTGCTAATTAATAATTAATAATAATCCCCCTCAAAAAAATAATTAATAATAATAAGATAATTAATTTGGTATAATAAAATTAATAAAAGTAATAATATTAATAATATTAAAATAGTAAGTAGAAAATTTATAGCAGTAATTAATAATAATAATTAATAATATTATTATTAACAATAAATAATAATAATAATATATTAATAATAATAAGAATAACTTAATAAAAATTAAAAATTAATTAATTAATAAATAAAAAGTAATTATAATAAGAATAACTTAATAATAATAGTAATAGTAATAGTAATAGTAATAGTAATAGTAATAGTAATAGTAATAATAATAATAATAATAATAATAATAATAATAATAATAATAATAATAGTGGAGACTATAATGGATATTTTGGTCTTTTTGTTAGTTATTCCTTTGTCATCTCAAATTTATGTTTTCAAACCATACATTGGCATACATCATTATTAGAAATTCTTGGGAATAAACCAAACTAAGTAATACATATTTCATTATATTCCTCATCTATTTTATTCCTAAGAATAAATATTCTATTCCTTATCTATTCCAACAGGTGAACCAAACACCCTGTAAGTGTTTGTTTAGTTTAAAGCAAGAATTGGATCTTAATTTTATGTTATAAGAGGTGTTTGATATGTTTGTGAGTTTTCAGAAATAGGAAATTAAACAGTGGAGAAGATGTTGAATGCATGCATGAAGGCAAGATCATGTATGGAGAAGCTACATGGCTCTTTCGCACGATCGTGCCAGGATGTGTCTCTAGGCACGAGTTTTATTATTATATAAAACTTGCTCAACAATTGTGAAATTCACGAATCAAGTAATGCAATCTTGGAGGTTTTAACTAGAAAGATTTCAGTTATTCAACTGAGGGTTAGTTATTAATAGTTTTGAGAAACAAATCAACATAAGATAGAAATTTTTACAGTCCAATAATCAATCATTTAAGTGCATGATAAAGGGTTAATTTTTAAGACATCTTAGGCGGATTGATCACTTAGGCATTACTTGCTTGTTATTGTTTAATTGTAGTGCTTTCTTCATAATAGTCCATTCTTGTGTTAAACCTTAGTTTAGTTTGTTTTGTTTTCAATTAAATCCATAGCCTGATTCGGCAGTTAGATAATAGAAAAGGGCTAATACTAGTATTTACGGTATTTATGGGATCGATTCATATTTGTTAGTACTAGATATAACTACACCATACACTTAACTTATAATAATAATAATAATAATAATAATAATAATAATAATAATAATAATAATAATAATAATAATAATAATGGAGACTATAATGTATATTTTGGTCTTTTTATTAGTTATTCCTTTGTCATCTCAAATTTATGTTTTCAAACCATACATTAGCATACATCATTATTAGAAATTCTTGGGAATAAACAAAACTAAGTAATACCTATTCCATTCTATTCCCCATCTATTCTATTCCTAAGAATAAACATTATATTCTTTATCTGTTCCAACAGGAGAACCAAACATCCTGCAAGCGTTTGTTTGGTTTAAAGCAAGAATTAGATCTTAATTTTATGGTTTAAGAGGTGTTTGATGCATTTGTGAGTGTTCAGAAATAGGAAATTGAAGAATGGAGAAGATGTTGGATGCATGCATGAAGGCAAGATCGTGTATGGAGAAGCTACATGGCTTTTTAGCATGATCGTGCCAGGAGGTGTCTGTAGGCACGAGTTTTATTATTATATAAAACTTGCTCAACAATTATGAAATTCACGAATCAAGTAATATAATCTTGGAGGTTTTAACTAGAAAGATATTTTAGTTATTCAATTGAGGGTTAGTTATCAATAGTCTTGAGAAACAAATCAACATAAGATAGAAATTTTTATAGTCCAATAATCAATAATTTAAGAGCATGATAAAGGGTTAAATTTTAAGATATCTTAGGCGGATTGATCACTTAGGCATTACTTGCTTGTTATTGTTTAATTGTAGTGCTTTCTTCATAATAGTACATTCTTTTGTTAAACCTTAGTTTAGTTTGTTTTGTTTTCAATTAAATCCACAACTTGATTTGACAGTTAGATAATAAAAAAGGGTTAATACTAGTATTTACGATATTTATGGGATCGATTCGTATTTGTTAGTACTAGATATAACTACACCATACACTTAATTTATAATATCACAAAAACGACATTAATCCTTTTATATGAATAGATTAATAATAATGTGAAAACATTGCATGCAAACCTAGAGATAAATTAGCATAAATCATTTGGATTAGGGTTAATGTAACACCTACATACCCCCTATGAGGATATACAAATGCCACACGAAATAGAACTAAAACATGCCAAACATTCCAAAGCACTTCCAGAATCCAAGCAAACATACATTACATATCATTAGATGTTGTTTGAAAAATATAACATATCATACAACGGTACTTATCAAAATACATGCCATAAATTCAAAATATAACATGTATTAAGGTTATTACAAACCATCAAATAAGCAAAATACATTAATACATCACACAAAAAAACAAACTAAAAATATTTCCAAAACAAAACACAATCTTCTTATGTCTTTGTCCCAGTCTTTAAACCTTCCTATCATAACCTACACGGAGGCAAAACTACCGTGCTAAGTATATAGCTTAGTGGGGAATAACTAAACGAGATATAATCTGGCGACTGTTTCTAACAGTCGTCTAGCACTTATATGCACTAAATCATTGTTAAATCACATACAACCTTTAATTATTCAAATTAATGAACAATCCCACATTATTTGCATCAGAACAAAATATAACATATCAGAACAAGAAGTACTTCCTTCAGAACAAAACTTAGAAGTGTCTAAATAGAATACCATAATATTGAAACAGAACTTTAAGGTATCAAATCAAACTTGATTGTGTCAGAGCAAAACTTGATTATATCATAACATAATTTAGTTATATCAGAGCTGAGCTTAGCTTATATCATAATTGAACATATATCATAATACAAAACAAGTTAGACTACTAATTCTTTTTACAAAAGTGGGTAACGGGATTAGAACAGAAGATACCATGATTGGTATCATAGAACAAGAGAAACTTATGTCTTAGTATCAGAAGACACTGTTTTGTCAAATATCAGGAGACACCAAAGTGTCGATATCAGGAAACACCGAAGTGTCAATATCAAGAGACACCTTAGTGTCACATGAGCAGCCGTAGAACCTTCTAGGCATGCCTATTTATCCACGACTAGGACTTGACGATTTTAAAAGAAAACATTTCGAATTTCAGAATCACATGTAAAAGATACAATGCATATCATATGAATTCTTTCATTTTGCTCATATAGGATATAATCACTTACATTTAATCAAACTTAACATGCCTTGTGAACATAAACATTTGTAATAATAATAATACATTAAGTAATTATACATTAGATATAGTCACACAAGTTTCCAATTCACAAACATTCACAACTAACACATTACTCTTATTCTTTAAATCACATTAGCATTCATAAATAGACTTCATTCTTTTAACAACTTATAAGTTCCAAAATTAGATATGTTTTTTTATCTAATAACACCTTCCTTAAGTTATTATTTCAATTAAAAATCCAAATCTTATCAACCTTTAATTAACTTATTCCACATAAAATTAGGTTCATTTTACACCTTAATTAAGTCTAATTACACCATTATAAAGTATCTTAACCTTATATAGTCCAACAATTTTTCAAAACCAACCTTTTATCCTTCCTAAGTACTTACCAAGATCGTGGGAATAAGCCTTATAAATCCCACGATCGTGGGATGAGTGAACCAAACCACAACCTTCATTTTGTTTCCAAAAACTTGACTTCTTTAGTTCTATTCGACACACCTTCACCAAAGTCCATCGATTTCACATCAATTCTACATTATTCATGATTCAATACCTCATCAAATTCATGTCCAAACTAATTCAAAAATCATTCATAAGGCAACTCATAATCTATAATATTTCTTGCATAAAAATCCAAAGCAAAAGCTATCAACAACTATCATGTTCCAGACCTCAATTGTAACACCCCACTCCCGAGTGACCCGAACCCGATATCATTGGTGATATCCGAGTCCGTGCCCCGCGAGGGTGGCGTACTACATC
>JANVCL010000005.1:24948664-24965559 GCA_026546855.1 Erythroxylum incrassatum
ATTTGCCCCGTGTAGGTTCAGAGCGAAGAGTTTAAAGACTGGGACAAGTCTACTGCACTGGCCAAAGGAGTCTGTTTTATAGTTCTCAAAAATGTATTTTGTTTCGTTTGTTTGGGCTTGTAAATATTCTTGGATTTTTGTTTCAGAAATTACGATATGTATTATATGTGTGTTTGAGATTCTACAAATATATAAGTGTGATGTTTGGTTTTGTTTGTCCAGTCTTGGGTGGCATCCATGTATCCTCCCAGGGGGTATTTGGGTGTTACATCTTGCTTTAGGGACACTTGTGGCATAAAGACACAAGCCACATGTCCTCTCCTTAGCTAGCACACATGTTCTTCTATGAGGTTGCCAAATGTCACCAATATATTAGGCCATTTGTCTCTCACTTATTGCTACCACTTGTCAATGCATTAGCTATGCCAAATGTCATTCAATGTATAGGCCTAGTCATCCAATTTTCAGTTACCAACTTATCTTACCACTTGACATTTTCCTAGTCCAAATGTATATTTTAATACCTTAATTCTCTAATGGTGTTAATTAATTCTAATTCAGTAAGTGTGATCCATCAAACCAAAATTCAAGTCATATGCAGTTCTCAATCATATCACAAATTTTAACAATTATCATACATGTACTTTCATGAACAGGTAACATTCCAACTAGGGCACAATTTGGGGTCTTACAATTAAAACCAGTGAAATTCACAAATCAAATAATGAAATCTTAGGATTTTAATTAGAAAGATATTTTAGTCAATCAAATAAGGATTAGGTGTTGATAACCGAGACGAAAGATATTAACACAAGATAGCTTTAATTAAATTTCATAATAAAGGGTTAATAGCTTAAGAATTCTAAAGGTGATTTATTACCTAGGTACTATTTAATTTGGTTAATTCTCTTGTCATCTACATCCTTAGTTATTCTTTATGTTGAGTTTCTAATTTAGTCTTATTGTTTTAATTAAACCATAACTTTAATTATCAGTTAGATAATAAAAAAGAAGTAATTACTAGTATATGAAGTCTTTGTGAGATTGACACTCGGTATGCATAATCATTATACAATAGTTCAATAGGTGCACTTTCCTTTGAGATCTATAGGATAAAGATCTTAGTTATCAATTTATATATTATCCAATAATATTAGAACTCATTCAAATAATAAAAATATTATAAGATATCCAAAAAGTTGGATATAATCTTATAGATCCATTGAATAAAATGTTTGTTTCAATGAATATTTATAGAAGAATGATTCATAAGATAAGTAGTGGGAGAAGTTTGAAAAGTTTAAATCTCAAGATAATAAATCCAATTGGAAGTAGTCCTTTTGTTAATGCATTTATATATAGTTGAAAGGCTATGAGATGTTGAAAGATTCACTTTCATAATGAATTCAAAGTGTTTGTATTAGAGATAATTGCAAGTTTATCATATTTATAAGAAGGTAAATAGGAGTATAATGGTACTCTTCAGTAGGAGTGTGTAGATACATTGTGGCCATATAAAACAATAGTTCACATTTTTTAATTGTTGAAGATTTAGTAGTCCAAGAGCAACTCTTATTGGATACACAAAGATAACAACTTAATTTTGGGAATTAAATCTATAATGATAGATACAAAAGATATTTACCTATTTTAAGTCTAAGTCCATGCATAATGCAAAGAATGTATTTAGTATTTGAAATATATAATAATTGTGAAGGGTTAAAGATATCCATTATTCTGTGTATAAGTTGATATTTTAGTTCAAGATTACAAGGATATTAACTTTAGCAGCAAATCTTAATTAAGGTAGATTTTACTTAGAATAATATTATTTTGAGATTGAAAAATACCAATGTAGCATTAATTGATAATCGTGTCATAATACATTTTTTATTTAGTGAAAATGATCATTTTGATAAAGAAGTTCTTTAATAAACTTGATATAGTTTCTAGTGCTATTTAGACATTAATGTACTATAGAACAAAAAATCTATTGGGCATGCAAAAGGAGTTAAGATCTAATTATGTTTTTAAGTAGTTTCTCTTAATTATGATGATAATTGAGATGAAATTATAAGATTTAAGCAAGTATTCATTATAAAGAATCTGTAGCAGTAGCATGATTGTCATATAGAGATGAAATATAAAATATTTAAACAATTGGCTTAGTGTAAGTGGGAGATTATTAATTTATGCCTTACAACTAATTAGTTAGTTGTAGTTTAGTGACATAATTATTTAAAGATATTATTTATCTTACATATATTCAGATATATATGATAATGTACATGAGGTAAATATACATTACGAATGAAATTATAGTGAGATCGTAATTATAAAATTCATATTACATTTATGTATTATTCTTAAATTGTTCTTAATTAGTTACTATTTTATTGAGATTAGATATTAATAGTATGTAAAATGACTCACATATGCTAAAATATTTATTCCTTATGAAAGAAGTAGTCGATCTTATATACTAAAGTATAAAGACACTTAAATAAACATATGGGTACTTATTAGAGAACAAGTTCACTAAACTGGCCATATGAGAATTTCATTTAGAATATTACTTGTATATCTATGAAAAATTTCATTAGGATGATTATGTAAGTAATCCTTTAACTTGAAATCTCCAAAGTATCTCATGTATAGATTGTTATGTTTTGATACTATCTATGACTTATTCTAATTAAGGACAACTCAATCGATAGTCATTATATAGGACAAACTATATGAAGATAATTGAGTAATTAATATAAAATTCATCACCCTAAAGTAATTAGGGAGAATATTTTATTGTTCTCAATTAGTATTGATTCAAAATATCCTTTACTAAAGTGGAATGGAAATTTGAAAATATTTTTCAAATATATTTAATTAAATCAATTACTAAAAGTTGAGACTAATATAATTGGACTCAAATAAAATAGACAATTTCATACTCTATTTTTAATCAAAATATTGTATGATAAATAATACAAAAAAAATCATGCACAAAAGCCGTAGTCAAAATTACTTTAACATTCCTAAATATTTAGGCGGTTATGATGCCTTACTAGACGTCACTTTTAAACTATGAAAATAAATTATTTAAATAGATAATTAAAGATAAATTAAAGGAGTTTAATTTATCTTATACTAAATATGATTTATGATTATAATTTATATCCATTGTTAATATATCTAAAAACTTAATGGATCACACACAAAAATAAGTAAAAAAGAGAAAATAAAATCACTAAAATGAAATACTTAATAAATAAAGACCAATATGAGATATTAGATTCTATTAGCTATTTATTTAGAATTAATTATAATTAAATTTTAATTAAAATTAGAATTTTATTCTAATTACATCACTAAAAATTCCAAGCCCTATTTATAAATACTTAAGCTTAAAAGAAATTAACACTTTTTACCCAACCTTTTCTATAATTATTGTGGAGTTCTCTAAATAGGTCATTCAACATAAACAATAAGAAAATGATTAATTTTCAAAATAAAATAAAAATTATGATTTATACTTTGTTATATTTTATATACTAATCATATTATAAAATTTAAATAATTTTAACCTTTTAAAATTTTAATATAAAAAAATTATATTTATTCCATCGTGAACACGAGACCATATCGCACCAATTTTCCATTGATGATTCATGCATCCAACCCAAAACTGGCAGTTTCTCCACTCACGTTCCATATTCATTTTGGCCTCTGGCGTTTGGATTTTGTTGCTTATACAAGCCATAAATAAATCCTGACATGAAGAAAGCCTGGAGACCTCATTTATACATGCATCAATTGTGAATGAGCGTGGACAAAATGTTTCCTTGTTGGAGGGAAAATATGTTTTTAAGGCTTGAAAATATAGCCATTAGATAGTTGAACACCGCAACTCTACTGAATATATTCACATCACCAAGTGAATGAGCGAATTACATCCATAACATAGAACATCATATAAAATATACGAAGATTGCCCATTGAGGCCATATTCCAAATTATCACACGTAGATTTGCGGAACAAGTAATTGTCGCACATTCATTTCTTCATCTTAACATCATCGTTGTCGTCATCGTCGTCGTCATTACCATCAATGTCCTCGTCATCAATCGCGAAATCCTCGTAATCAAAATCACCATGGTCATCTTCATCGAGAACACCATCGTCCATTTCATCGTCGTCAAGTTCGTGACTCCTCTTACGAGCCTCCATTCGACCCAATGGGTCTTCATTAAAAACCGACTTGCTTTTGTCTTCATCACCCAGAATGAAGTATTGAGGACGTAATCTAAGATCGGAAATGAAATGGGTAGTGGTCTCGACGGGCGCACTCAAAAGCGGAGAGCTGCGGAAAAGGAGATGAAGAGGAGCTGACATGCCGTTTTTCCGCAGAATCATCGTCCTCATTGCTGTAGCCATTTGCAACGAAACAATAATAGAAACTCTGGTTGCCTTCGCCCTGCTCTCGTCGGTTAATGGAGGCTACACTGTAGATATATGCGTATATATAGGTGGTGTTGAAGGGGTTTAGGGTTTTAGGAATGGTTCTGGAGAGTTCGCTTAGTCATATGTTTTTACCTTTTGTGCCCTTCTGTTTTTTCCTTAAAACGACCAATGCTAGCATTTTAGTTTGCAGGTTGCGTCCACATAATTTGTGGAAATAAATATGCCGTTCATTGGAATTATAATTATCATGGAGAGTATATATGAATATACAAGTTTGTGTTGAATAAATTTAAGTGAATGAATAGCAAAAGATATTTTAAATTAATTAAAGAAACAATTTTTTTCCGTAATTTTACTTCTAATTTTTAAATATTTTTCGTATAAAACGAAAAATTTTCTTTAAAAGAAAGAAAATTTATTAAAATAAGATAGAAGAGGTTAAATCAAAAAATAGGTATAGAAGATCTCAACTTTTTTTTTTTGAATGGAGATCTCAACTTAAAAGAAGATATTTACATTGTCATACTGATATGGAAAAGAAATGACTTTCTGTCGATAACTTCTTAGCAAAGCAGTTCAGATTTACTTTCAATAGTTAGTTTAGGCTTTCTGTTGGGCGTGTTAATCCTTGCATTTTGCCCAACTTTATCATTTAGGTACATAAACAAGTTTGTATAAGGACACTTGGGGCATTTCGTATCTCATCAATTTCTATAAAATTTTAAAAAATTATTATAAAAGTCAAATTAAATAGAGATATTAAGAGTATTAATTTTTTCAAAAGAATCATTTTAACCTTTAGGTTAACTAGAGCAAAAGGGTGTTAAATTGACATCCTCAAATGAAGATAAGATTGAATATCAAATAAAGTTACATTCAATAGAATTGTCACCCTATCTTATTGAAAAAATATAAAGAAAAATCTAAAAGAAAGAGACCTGAAAAGTCTTAACCAAAATTGAATTCAGAGCGCAATTAAAAATTGAGAATTTATTTTAAAAAAGAAAATAACATCTTTGCGTGGAAAATGAAAGGAGGCTTAAATGAAAGAAATGGAACTTGTAATCCTTTCCTCAAGCTCCTAAATAGATTACCCTAGACTGCTCTAAGGTAAAAAAGTCTTTATGTTTATTTTTCCACCTTTCCCATGTAAAGATAGCCTCATTTTATTGTTTATACTAACTACTTTTTGAACCTTGAAACTTGTACCACCCTAATATGGAAATGTCCGCTCCTCCTTCATATATTGAAAATGTTTTTTCTAATGAAAGGCAAAAAAAAATCCTTATGTTATTCTCAAACCTGTTGATGCTCAAGCAACCAAGGATTAACCATCCTTATCAACTCACGTGAGCATGGTCTAGCATTGTTGGAGATGACGTTGCTAGCTTGAAAATAACTTACTTTCCTCTCAGAAACAATCCTAACATTGTAATCCCTCCTATGAAAGTGTTGCAGCATGGTGTAAATAGGTGGCGGAATTCCCTAGTGGGCTACTTCATGGATAGAAGACCATCATTCCCCCATTGTGAAAAGTTGGGCATAGGCCAAAACAAGAAAGCTACAGCCTCACCAAGGTGATTATAAATCTAGAAGAACTCTTTATATTTACATTCTCCTCTAGGATGGTTGTAAGCAAAATTTTGGAGTTATGACCATGGCTTTTTCTTAAGAAAACCTTTAATCCTATAGGTATGGAAACCAGGAATGGAACTTGACAGGAATAAGATTAAAAAAAGTTCCAATTTAGGCAAATTAACATAATATCTTGTCAGAATATTGGAGGATAGTTGGGTTTAGCCATCTAGCAAGTTTCATTGGAAAACTATTATACTTAGATAAGAAAACAATAGAGTTGGGAAGGATTGGATACGCAAGATTATGTATTGAAGTGGAAATTGCTAAAGTAATTCTTGAGGAATTGAAGCTGTAAAAGTTAGATGAATGAGAAAACATTTTTTAATCTAACAATAACTGTTTCTTATTAATGGAAGCCTAAAACAAAGATTAAAACTGAATGGAGGCCAATAGAAAATATTACCAAGGATCTTATAAGGCACCATTTATTTGAAGAAGGAAATAAAAACCTAGAAGGAGAACCATTAGCTAAAAATGAACAACAGGAATAGGACCTATGTAAGAAGATAAATAACCCCAATAAGCAGCTAACAGTGAAGAACTACATAAACTCAATAAAGCTAGTATATATGGCCTTTTGGAGAATAAAATCAAGGAGAGAAAAATATGTAAGTTAAAGTTCATTTGAAAATAAAGGGAAGTGCGTACGAATCATAAATAACAATTTAATGGGAGAATAATTGTAGTTTCCAATCCCTCTCTAATAGAGACTTAATCATGTAGTTCCTATTCATAAGCAATCCATTTAAGAGTAATCCTAAAATAGAAAAACCAAAAGGTATGTATTAGCTTCATATATGCTTTCAATACTAGCTTTCAAAGAGCTAACTTATGGTAGGAGTTACTTCAAATAGCCACAAACATAAATGTGCCATGTTTGATACTTGGCGACTTCAACAACATATTGTATCACTCTAAAAGTAAAGGGAGTGTGGAAGTATAGGACCTTGTAAAGACTTTCAAACATGCATCCAAAAGTTGGAAGTAACTGATTTGAGAGGTCAAGGACACTTCTTTACTTAGTCAAACAACCAAGAATGGAAGTGTCTACTAAGAAGGAAATTAGACAGCACCCTAATGAGCCATAAGTGGCTAATTTTAATCCTAAAATGTTGAAGCAAACTTTGATCCCCTTTAATATCTGATCACTACATTATTGAGGTCTTAAATCTCTCTAAATTTTGAGCAAGGTCCCTTCAAATTCTTCAATTACCTAAGTGTGAAGGGCTTCAAGAGGCAGTGGAAAAAGGATCTCAAGAAAATGTAGACGGGGATGAGCAATTAAATTGCTTTAATAAATTGTGCATCATAAGAAACAGTCTAAAACATCTACATACTAAAATATCCTTTGCCCATAATATGGAGGTCAAGGCTATAAAGAACACATTGATAAAAACTCAAAGGGAAGTCTATCTAGATCCTTAAAATTTAAGGTTAAAGTAAGCATAAAAGAAAGCTTAAGAGTATTATCTCATGACACTAACAATTCATCACTCAATATTGAACCAAAAATCTAGAATTTAATAGATCTAAGATGGGGATAGGTGCACCAACTTTTACTTCAAAACAATTTTTGCAAGAAGAAATGTGCACAAGATTAATTGTATAGAGGATGATGGAGGAAAATGACAATAGGGCTATAATGAAGTAAAACATATAGCCAAACAATATTAATCAAATTGCTTAGTTTTAGAAAAGCTACAATCGCTCACAATACACCATTGCAATCATTAATGAAGAAAGAAATCACAATTGAGGAAGCAGAAAACCTAACAAGGGAGTTTAGCCAAAAGGATATAGATGAAAATTTTAAAGGGTTAAATCCAAATAAAGCCCCAGGTCCTGATGGATTGAATGGAAAATTTTTCAAAACTGCCTAGACATAGATTGGTGACCAAACCACCAAAGCTTTTCAAGAATTCTCTAGGAGGAGTACAATGTAGAAAGCACACAATCATACATTTATATGTCTTGTGCCTAAAAAACATTCCAAGCAAAATGGGTGAGTTCATACCAATTCCTTGCAGCAATATCATTCTAATAAATTCATATTCAAAATGTTGGTATTGGGGTTGAGAACTATATTTCCTTCTTTAACCTCAAGAACAAATGGTGCTTTCATACAAGTTAGAAATATAGGAGATAATATCTTGATTGTTTGATATGTTTTCAAAGTCTAAATGAGAAAGGGAGCTATACAAATGTGTGTAATAAAAATGGACTTCAAGGAAGCATTTGATTCAATAGATTGCAACTTTTTGTTACTAGCCATGGAAGGTATGGGATCTCTTAAATTTTTTACAATGAATTAGGGAATGTATAGCTATAGCTACCTTCAGTATACTTGTGAATGGAGAAGTCAAACCACTTTTTAAAGGGGAAAGGGGACTCTGGAAAGAGGACTGTCTATCCATTTACTTGTTCATAATATGTACGGAGGTGCTCATCCAACTAATTTCTCACAACATCAATATAAATCCAGGGGTCAAGCATTATAAAAAGTGTAGAAATATGAAGTTATTTAACATGAAATTTACTAATGACTTGTTGTTCTTCTATAAGGTTGGCATATCTTTAGAAAATCTAATAATCAAATTAATAAAAAAATTTAGTAGCCTATTAAGGATTGAAGTTAATCTTGGAATAAGGCTTTCACTACTTTCTAGAGATTTAGAACCTCTTAAGTAAGTGTTAGAGAATATAACTCTTATTATGTCTGCCAATCTGCCTTTCCCTTACGTTGGAGTGCCAATTACTACATCGATATCATACTATAAGGATTGCAAGCCACTGATAGAATAAGTGGAGATCAAGTTAAGGAACTGTTGTAATAAGGATTTAAGCTATGTAGGAAGAGCTCAACTTATTAAAATAATGCTTTCTAACCTTTAAAGTTATTGGATTTCTCATTTAATACTTCCTAAGAAATTGGCCAAGGATATTGAGAACTTGTTAAGAAATTTCCTATAAAATGGGGATCTGTACAAAGGTTTAGGGGGTTAAGTTCTATTAGAAGGACTTATGCTACCCCAAAAAATAAAAGGGTCTAGGGCTCAGTAGCATACAACTCACCAGTAAAGCGCTGATTGCCAAAATAATTTGGAAATTAATAATACATAAAAAGAATCTTTGGGTGCAATTGACACATACTGAACACTTATAAGGGAAAAGATTCTGCGAGGTTAAGAGTAATTTAGATTATACTTAGACCTAGTATAACATACCAAAGTTGAGAACTATAATGACACCTTACATAAAAAGCATCATTGGCAATAGAAGAAACGCATTAGTCTAGTTCGATAACTAGTCCTTTAATGGTCCTCTTTATATGCATCTTGAATTTTTTCATTTAAGGCATATGATGAGACCTAAGACTAAAATGAATGAGTTGATTAAGAACCAACATTGGAGCTTCAAACAAAGAGAGTTTGATAGACTAACAAAGGCATCACTTGACTACAGACTCAACTCAGATCGAGAACAAAAAATAATGGATAACAAACAGATCATGAACATTCACTAGCAAATCTGCAAGGGGATTATTCCTATAATTTGTTCCAGAGTTAAATGAAACTAATTAACATGGTTCCTTGGAAATCGCCCAAAGTTTGCATATATGTCCTTAAATATAGATTAACAACTATAGACAGAATTTAATGGTCAACCTATATGGACCTTATGAGTGTTTTGTGGTTCAAACAACAAGAAACAAGATATCATCTATACTTTCAATGCCAATTCACATGTAGCAAGTGGAATAAAATTAAAGCAACTTGCAATGCATAGGAATTGAGCTATTCCTGGAGCCAATTAATTTAACATTTGTTAAACCATAATAGGAAGAAGGAAGACAAAGAACTCCTTAAGCTAGCATTCAATACGAAAATATATGAAGTATGGATGGAGACAAATAACAAGAATTCAAGCTAAAGCAAGTGGAGATGACAAAATTCACTGAATCCACCCTTGGAAAAAATTAAGGAGCACTTTTTGCTACCAAGGAACGAAGCTAAAACCATAAAAGAAATATGTTAGAGATAAGGCATCTAGCCTAAATTGTTTATAGTGCATGCAATGAGTCATCTACTAGATAGTGAGGATAAGATGAATTTTAGGTTTTAATTGTGTATAACTAGTCTATAGAAGATGATGTTGGTTGCTTCTCCTTTTACTTTTAAAGCTATGCCTTCTTTTGGAATATAATTCTTTAATTTCCAAAAAAAACTTATTGGAATATAATTCTTTAATTTCCAAAAAAAAACTTATCAGGCCATAATTATTTAATTTTGAATTATTTTTAAAAAAAGAAACATGTTTAAATGTTTATTGTTAGGAATGCCAAAATTGGCCTGGCCAGTAACTAAACGGAAAGGTACAAAATGACACCGTTTTTTATTTTTTTTAAAACAAAATATGGTTGGGCTAGACTCGACAGGCCTACCTATGACCCATCGGGTTGGGGGCCTAGGCCATGGGCTAGTGAACCCCGGCTTGTCTAGCTACGAGCCTGCCAGCTTCTAACCTGGCCCAGTGCCATTCCTATTTATTGTTTAAAAAATCTAAATTTAGAGGGTGTTTGACAAAGATTAAATTAATTTAATGGGATTAAAAGCCCAAACTCTAACTAAGGGATAAAAATTAATCTTAATTAGTTTATCGGCGTAACTAAAAATTATGAATTTAACTAAATAGAAGAAATTATTCCTGATGAGATTACAACCTAATTAATTTTTATATCTTAATCTAAAAAAGATACAAAGTGGGACAACAAGACTAACTAAATCTTATTCTTATTTATTAAGAAATTGATTTTAAACAGGGAGCATTGGGCTTTTAAAAGAGATCTTGAGTTTTAAGAAAAGAGTTTGAGTTTTTTAAAATACAATTATTTTTTAGACACTTTTTATGCTCTCACTCTATGTTTGGTCATGTATTTACATATATAAACCTAAGAAAAAATAAAGACTTATACATTTTTAGATCAATTTTAATAATTGACGTCAAGAATCCAAAGTATTCATATTAGGAGCCAAAGTCCATTTTTATTTTAAAACCATTAATTAAGATTGGATTTATTTAAACCCAAGTCTAAGTAAATTTTTCATATGCTTACACTACAAAAAAGTGATTCAATTAATAATGAGACTAATAACATAATAAAATATTTAAAAAATTAGTAAAAATTCGTATTGATAAGTAAAGGTTCTTGAGGAGTTATAAGTTTAAGGGTTCTATTGACTATTAGTTACTTAAGTAATAACAACTATTAAGTATTTGGAGCATGTATAACAACATTCATTTCTTAGTACAAAATTAACCTTGATTTTGTTTTAATGATCCTTGGATGTCTAGTTAAGCCTGAACCAAAAAATGGTTCAATGTTTCTATCACTCAAATTTTGTTATTGTTGATATTGCTTCCTCCTAGCTCACCTGAAAAGGAAGCGAAATAGTTTCAACCCAAAAATAAAGTAAACAAACCCAATAATACTGTGAATTTTATCTAAAGGCCTAATTTTAGAGTTATTCAATAATTATTTATTAATCCAATATACATTACCAAGGAGATATCTTATACTAATAGAGGATAGAACTCTTAAACTCACTTAGAAATAACTAAACAATAGTTAAAACAAACAATCCTGTAAACTTCTCCAAACCTAATAAATGACCATGAAAGCCTTTGATATCAAATGAAAACTAATGATTTGCCAAAATAAACATGCCATAATTTCTTAATGAACCATTTTTATACATAAAATAAAAATCAACAAATCTCTATGTCAGTAACGATAAATTTATTTTAAAATAGGAATCATATATAACTAAGCCAAAGTCTGAATTGAATGAAAATAAAAGCAATAAAAGGTATGAATATTGAAAAACCAATATTTTGAAGAAAAAAATACATAAATAAAACCAAAATAGTACTAAATAATACAAAAAACTATTAAAGAAACTAATGTTACCTTGAAATGTAAACAAGAAAGGATTTGACACTTTGATGTTCATTTTTTCTTAGAATTAAATCTTGTTGAGTTTTCTAACCCCCTCAATAGCATTTTATAAAGAAAAGTCTTACAAAAAGTGGAGATGGGGTTGAATTTATGAGAATAGATGAAAAATAATTACCACAAGCTCATAATAAGAATGAAATAAATGTAAATCCTAGAACCTTTAGAGGTTAAAAACTAAACCTTGTTTATACTCCTAAAATAATGAAAAATAACATTAAAAGTGGAAGAGGGAGAGGATGATCCTTAGAATAATGTGTGCATACCCCCAATCTGGTGATGCATTGTTCATATATGGTGGCATGATAGCGGGATTGGTAAAAAAAATATGACAATTACTGAAAGAGAGAGAGATATGATGAAGGAAGTCGAGCATGACATTAGGAGAAAGAAGAAAACTACTTTAACTAGTAGGAGGGAAAATATTGATGAGGACTAACAGTGAGTGCGAACAGGAATTTTGTAAGTGCAAATCAAGATGGAATGGCGTGGTATATGTATGGGAGCTAAGTTTAATAAGACTAAAGGGGATTGCTTTAACAAAATTGTTTAAAAAAATTGCAATCCAAAACAATTCTTTTTCTATTACAGCCTCCCTAATCTAAATATTGTAGTTTATCTTTGTGATTTGCTTCCTATAAAGCTCAATCTTAGCTGTTTTGGTGGTCATTGTCTGATAGAAATGTGAGATGTTTGTATATATATCAGTCCTCTTACCCAATAAATCATTCCAAGCAAGTGTACCTTTGTTCTATAGTATAAGATATTGAGTACTAAGTTTCGATCATACAAAGACTATGATTATTAATATTAACCCTCTTTCTATTACCTAAATGAAAATTTAAGATGATGGTGATTAATTAGATTTAAGATTAAAATAATAAACTAAGGACAAGTCAATACAATTAATAAACTTGATTGACAATTGAACTAATAATTAATTAAAAAGATAATATCTAGAATTTAAATTCCCCTAAGACTTCTCATATAATTATGAATTCACACATTGATTTAATCTAAAGTTCATTAGACTGTAAAAGTTCCTCAATTATTCTAATATCTTTCTCAAAACTATTAACAATTAACCCTATTTTGATTAATTGATATCTATTTAAAGATTAAAAACTCTAGAATTGCATTAATTGATTTACGAATTTCACTATTAGGTTTAACCATAATCCAAAAGAGTTATGTCAACTTATTTCTAGGTTTGTATATAACTCCTTTCTTATGCTAAATCTATTCATACAGAGGATTCCTGAATCTCAATTGCATAAAATCACACATGAACCAACACACTAATAATATTAATTTAAGAATTTTAAAGAACACATAATTGAATATCAATAAAACTAAAGAATAAATTAAATTAAAATAAAATCATTACAAGGTCCATCCTAGGATTCATCCAATCTGGATACCATAAAGAGTTTAGTTCCTAACTATATCTAACATAACATAAAGTGGTTGTGTACTTTAAATAGGCTTATCAATCTTTTTGGAGCCAACACGTGTATAAACATACTGTCAACATAGCCTACTTATCACTCAAAATAGAGGTGTTCAACATAAATCAATCAACGGAACTCCAAACTCTTCAAATACAACCATGTACTTGCCATGAACCCATAACTCGATCAAAACTGCTTTAAATTGCTTTAAAGTTGCCAAAATTTGTTCCTTTTACTCTACATAAGTGAATTAGACAATAAAAAAAAGAAGCAACTTAAGTAATAGAAAAATAAAAAGTATTCAAATGAACAAGCAAAAATGCACTAAATATTTGCTTTAAAATGTGAACAATTTAACAGTTATCAACTTCCCCACACTTGAGCATTTGCTTAAGCTCAAACAAATAATAATTCAAATTTATCAACCCTTCTAATATCCACCTTTCCTCCATCTTAACCTATTTATTTACACTTAGAATTTCATACCTTAAGAATCAAACCAAAATATAATTAGAATACAACAATCATATAATAAATTTCCATAAGCAAACACCATAAAATATATATTAGCAACCTTTTCGAAATAAAGTGGTTTAAGATTCAACACCTTTACTTAAAAGATTCATTCAATTTAGTCAAAGTGTTTAGGGTAAAAGATCATGAAACTCTCAAATAAATATATATAATGAATTTTAGTAATAGGCTTGCTAATATATCACATCTCCACCAATACAAAATGAACTAATGAAAAAAAAAGGTCTTTAAATCAAGGTGTAATTAGGTTTACGTAAAGATATAGTAAGGGTAAATTTTTTGTTAATAAATCTAATTCAATGTAACCTAAGTCTCTAAATAAAGTGCAAGTTTGGTACAAAACAAAATTTGAATAGCAAAAGTATTTTCTCTTTCTCCTTCTCATAACATCAATTTAAAATACTCATTTTTTATTTTATTTTTTAGCTAAGCTCATTTCAAGATAATTCTTATTTGATTGATTGCAAGCTTACAAGGAGAATTTAAGAAAAATGTCTTGCTTCATTTTTGATACTTTTTAATGTAATTAGATGCTTATATAATCAATCAAATACAATCTTGTGTAGTGCAAAAGTAAATGTTAGGCTAGTAATAAAAATAGGTTATCGGCTTGAAACATGGGTAAAATAATCCAAATGAAAGGTTAAGGCTAAAATTTGGTTACACCTAAAGGATAAAAATAGGGCAAGGTAAAATCAAAGGAAATGCTTAAAAAAAAGGTGTAGTCTAGGTGTCATTTTCATCTTAATGCCTCTAGTCTAAAGATGTGGTCTTAACATGTATAATAAAAGCAAGTTCTTAATCATATAACTATGTCTGATTATCACAAAGCAAATCATAAGCTTAAAAGCTCACTATTTAGGCTCTTGTGTTAAAAAAATCCTAAGCACTTTCATCAAAATTGACTATTGAAACACTTAACAAGTAAAAACTAAAGTATGTTTGAGTTACAATTAAGTGCATATCAAAAATCACAAGAAACCCTTCCCACATTTAAAGATGTGCATTGATAGGCGTAAATTATACTATATTTTTTTAGACGTTTAAATGTGTTTTTAAGTATTTCTTATATGATTATCATATGAATAGGCCTAGAATTATGTTATTATTAGTGTTTGTATCTATTCTAAGTATTTGTTTAGTTTATAGCAAGAATTGGATCTTAATTTTGTGTTTCAAGAAGTGTTTGATTTGTTTGTGAGTGTTGGAAATTAGGAAATTGAAGAATGAAAAAGATGGAGTGTAACATCCCACCACCAATAGGAAGCGGAGGATAGTAATTCGGAAAGAGCTCAGAGTGTTCAGAATTGTTTTGAAATGTTCATGCATACCGTTACACGTGAATAGTGAAATTTGCGCATGAAAATGACTGTACATGCATTCATGACATTTCTCGGTATATATGCCTACATGTGATTTTGTTTTAGAAAATATGGTTTTTGTGCTTGAAAATTTAATTGGAGTAGATTTTTGTGTGTTTTACATTTTTGGGGAATTTTATGAATTTTTTTGGAAAATTTCGGGGAAACTTTCCGGATCGGAAAAATCGTCGTGTGGCGGACTGATTGGTTTCCGGTACTGAAAATTTCTGTCCAATGGCACTGGAAATTGAGGTACTTAATTTTGGGTTTGTAAGTAGAGCCATTGGAATTGGATGACTCAAAGACTCAATGTTATTAGGGTTCTTTTATTAAAAACTTTATTAATTTGATTCTTTCCTCTCATTAAATGGCAAGTGTCATGACATGTGTCATGACACTCTTAAGCTCATTTATTTCTTGGTTACATATACTCTCGATACTTCTAGGTTGGAAGAGTAAAAAGGTGTCTTTGAAGAGTGTTTTTGACTCCTTCCATCCGAAACCTCCTCCTTTTGTTTTTTCATTGGTTTTTTTCAATTGTTTCAACTAAATTACTACTCTTCTCTCCTACCTTAAGTGTTTCCTCTCATGTACTCAAACTTAAACCTCTTACCTCCTTACCATGATGATTGTCGTGCATGGTGTTGAGAAGGAGAGGATTAGTGAATGAGTTGAAGAATTGAAGAGTTAAAAGGTTAAATAGGTAAGATTGTATTTTAAGTCTTGACTATTCCTTTAATGCATGAATTGTGATGTGTATGCACCTAATTGCATGAGAATTGTGCTAATTGAAATGGGTAGGTTATGTTCTTGATTAATTTAAGAATGATTAAAGATGAATGATACGGTATGGGTGGTAGGTAAATGAAGTGTGTTGGATTGATTGTTATGATGTTAGATGAGTGGAAATTTAAGGGAAACAATTGTGTGTGTGTGTGTGTGCTGAAATTTGTGGATTTATGTCTAAGGATAGGATGTGAATGAGTTATGGTAGAGATATGAAGTGAATTGAGTAAGAAATGAAGTAGAATTGGTATTGGAAGTGGTAGGAATTGGTTTAGGTATAAAAGTTGAAAAATGGAATGTGTATAGATTTCAATGTTTTGATCATAATTCTCTATGTAGTTGAGCAAATAAGGTGAGGTTTGGCTTGAATTAAAATTGAGGTATTTGGCTGCATTTCTTATGAAGGAAGTGCTACTGTTAGACCCCGATCCCTTTTTCCTTATTAAATAGGTTTGTTTAAATTGTTTGTAATTTTAAATTGTCTTTTGGTTAGTATTAAATTAGGGTTTTATTCGATTTCCTATTGGTTAGAATAATTTGAGATTTTAGTGCAATAATTATTAATTGTAGGAATTTAGTTAAATTAGAATTTTAATTTTGGTGTTAGGTTTTAAAAGAAGAAGAAAATTGTAAATTAGGCCATAAAATAGTGT
>JANVCL010000005.1:24969496-24984673 GCA_026546855.1 Erythroxylum incrassatum
CCTCACTGAGTTCGCAAAACTCACCCAAAATTTGCAATTATTTTTCAGGCTTTGAAGAGTACCCCGTTAGACAAACGAGAGTATGCCTACTGCTTACAAGTTAGAGATAAAGATCGTGATCAGTTCACGTCTGCATTCGTGTTATCCTGTTCTTGTATAAATGTATATCTTCGCAATTCCTGCAAAATAGTGCTTTGTGTTTCAATGGGCCCCAATTGGCTATTGACATTCTAATGATTGTAATGTGTTCACTGAATAATGTTTATGAATAAAATTGGACCCAATTTGGTTATAGATTTTGGTACATGAAATGGCTAAATACTGTTGAGTGTATTATTATGACTGAAATTGTTTACAAATTAAAGTGGGCCCAAATTGTCTACTGATTGCCGCGCATCTCATTATATTCAAAAAAAATTATACTGAGTTTTTGACTGTGTTCGAGTGCTCTAGCATACCACCCTCGTGAGGCACGGACTCGGATATCACCCACGATGTCGGGTTCAGGCCCTGCGGGAGTGGGGTGCTACATGGAGGCTAGATGAAGTAGGTCACGATCCCATGTCACGATCATGACTCCTAGGAATTTCCCAGGGTCACGATCGTGACTCCTATTTCATGATCAAATTAGATTGTACAATGAGAGTTGGAAGTTTAATAGTCTTGCAATTATCAAATTAACAATCATTAGAAGAGAGATATTGTTTGATAACTTAATTATCTATTAGATAACTTCATATCTAATTGAAAACACTTTTATGAATCGAGAGGTTGCAAATCTGAAATTTTCGAAATCAATTAGGGTTAACTAATTAGGTATTAAGAGAGAGTAATCAATACCTTAGGAAATCTACGATCAAACATATAGTTGCATCAACAATAGTTAAAGAAACAAAATAAGGAAAGAATAAGTCCTAAGTATTCTATCTTAATCAAAACCTTAATCTTATTAGTAGCTTATTGTTTACTTTATTTATTTGCTTTGTTTTTTATTTGTTTCATTTTTTTTTCAAATCACATTTTGAAATCTTAGACAAAGTTAGGTTCAAAATCTTTGCATAATCTTTGTGGGAACGATAACCTTATATACTACATTATACTATCTATATACTTGTGATGTATTGAGGTTTTTATTATATATAAAACTTGCTCAACATGAATTGTCCATAATGTACACAATAAAGTAAAAAAATAATGGAAAAATAATGAAAATGAAGAAAAGGTAAGGTGAATTAGTACTACCTCGGTTTATAAGTAAGATGTTTATATTTCTTGAATCCCATCCACTTTCGGTGATCTTTGAAAAATAAAGTAAAAAGGGGAAAATCAAATAATAGCATGAAAATAAAAGAACATAAAAATAACTATATCTATGAAAATTTTAATGTTTAATATATTAACAAAAAATAAGAAAAAGAAAGAACAAAATAATATCAGTTTAGCAGGGCTAATCCCTTGCAAACTATTAAAACAAAATAAAATATAAAAACATGAAAAATAAAAACCAAATAACAAAAATAAGAAGTCCTGTAAACTATGTTAAGAATCCTGGATGATCTTTGTAACTATATCAGACAAAAGCATTCAACAGTCCCTTAGGGATCAATTTCACATGAAAGTTTCCAAAATAACATCCCTAAAAAATTTGAATTCATTGAAAAGAATTGCCCAAAGAAATTCAACAACCCCTCAAAGCTCTTCTAATCACCATAAGTGATCCTAATAAACTCAACAAATCCTAATGAATTGATTATTACAACTATTTCTCCCAAAATTGATTTAATAACTCAAAGATAACATTAATAGTGCTTGAAACTTACATTAACTCTTTAAAATTTCAAAGAAAATAGTTGAAGATTGGATTTCACATTAGAGAAAGTGAGGGGAGCATCACACAAAGAAAAGAAATAGGAGAGAAAGTGAAAATGGTTATAGGATGCACCTTCTACATCTACTAGTCCAATAACAACACAAAATATTTAGAAAGGCCCTAAATACTAGAGGAAAACCCCATATCCTAAATAATCCCAACAAGAGTCGGTGAATCATATAGTCAAGATCTCGGGGAGTTTTGCACTAACACTTAGATATGATGAAGAGCTTCTATCCACAAGCTAGGACAGATTATAATTGATAGAGGGCCATCAAAGCTAAGGAAAAATCTCGATGCTCACCAAATCCATCACAAGGGTAACGAAAATATTGCTATCAAATGGAATTTTCCTAATAATTAATAATTCTTATTGTCATGGGCTTTATTATACTACGAGACTATTTACTCATAAGATGGTTTACGAGATTAAGCTATTTAAATTGTAGTTTTCCTTTTGTTTATATTAATTACTTTCTTTTTGAACATGCTTATGATATATGCAAAATATGTTTTACTTTTAACATGATTCTTATAGCATCATGCTCATGTTTTGGACAGTTTTAGAGGATTTGATACTCAAAATAAGCTTTATTTTTTAATTTTGTTTCCATCTTTTCAAGGAAAAGTAGTGAAAATAGATAAGAATTTAGTTGTTTTAGAACAATATTGGAATAAGTGAAGAAAGACCAAAAAAATACACACCATCATATTTGGTGTGTTCCACTAAGGATCACTATATTTCTGCTTGCTATGTTAAACAACTTGGTCTATACATGTCCCTATGACGGTCCTAATTAGGAATCTAACACTTTATAAGCTTACATTCAGAGGAAGTTTGTACAATCCATAAGCTTTAACACTCCAGTACTGTCTTATTCTAGAGCTCTTGGCAGCATCACGTTAAATTACACAATTCTCCATCTATTTGCAACTTCAAAAAGTATTGGTTCCTCTCTCATGCATAATATGAAATACTTTTATCTTCTACATTGTTCTCTGATAGAAGCTTGCTTCACCTATTTTCTTTTGTTTGAATCTCCTTATGTTTCTTTCTTTCCATATTTTATAAATTTCACTGCCTAAAGCTAGTTTAAGGAGCTTGAGTTACCCCTTTTCTATCAATATTTTACTCATCTTGTAGATTATTTCTTCCTACTAGTTTGCAATAGCATTGAAGTTAAAAGACTATTTGTTTTTCTCCCATAACACCATAATAAATTAACTTCAAAGAATAAGTGGTTCCTTGTCTCAAGGGTACTGGGGCATAAGATGCAATAAAGATTAATAGTTGTTGAAGTCTTGACTCTACCTATGGTAGCTAGTCTGTTCCTCAAAGCTAGCTTAGTGATAAACACATAACGTGGGTTGTTTCCTACAAACATACTATCTTTTGACTATTTACCTTAAGTATAAGATGTTTAAATAGCTTAAGTGCATATTAGTTAGAACTTCTCTAGTGGATGTAATGTCTAAAGGCTTCTATCCCCCATTTTTGTAATTGGCTTGTAGTTGGGAAGAGCTTGAATTAACCAATCAAAGACTCTTAACTTAATGTCTAATTACTGATTGTCAATAAGATCATTAACATTTGTAGTAGGTTTTAATATGTACTTCATATGAAGTAGGTCATGATATAGGTAGAGTGGCCCTTTATTACTCCAATGATTAAATCAAAACCAAGTCTTTTCATCATTCCCAATTATGCTTTTGAAAGTGTGAACCACTTTTTCCCTTAACTGAAGAATATTATGCCAAGTCCACAAGCAGTTTGGATTCCTTTGTACTTGCAAGAAGATCTGATCTTGTAAGTGTTTTGTATGGATCCGTTGAACTTAGAGAGTCTCTTTATATGTGAAGAGCTTCCCTCTTAAGTTAGAGTTGTTCATTAAATTAGGATAAAGTCAATAGTAAAGTCTTAAAGGATATCGTACCTAAATCTAGGTTATTCATAAATGACATTCTTTTTTATTATTGCTTTGTTTTAGGTTTTTTGAATTATTTACTTATTTTGCTCTTCATCCAATCAGATATGTTAGTATGGATAATTAAGTTTGAGAATAATATTGGTAGTGAACAGCTAGATCTTGTTGGATTGATCTATACTTGTTAATGCTAGTTATAACTATGTCATATGCTTGTGAGATAAAGTACACATCATCTTCACATTCATAGATTGGAGTTGAGGATAGGAGTGTGGGCTTGAAGAGGAATTGATTATCTCTTGGTTAGTTCAGTAAAGATAGAAAGCTGAATGTTGGGAGCTCTTCCTTGTTGAACATTAACAATAACTTTGGTAGGGCCTCAACCGAATTCCATAAAATTAATAGTTTTCCTCCTAAAACTGTATCGACTAGCATTACGTTATAATGAGATGTACTTGGAATATTTATTCCTTTTTGTTTCTATATCTTGGAGTAGTTTTTAATGCAATTATTTTAATTTCTCAAAAATCACTATCAGACAATCATACTTAATGCAATTATACTTATTCCTCGCAGAAACCTAGAAATGCTCTTTAGATTCTAATAATATTTTAACAGCTGCCAACAACAGAGTTTGATTTAATAGCGGTGGTCTCTATTACGTCGTGCTAGGCCAAGCTACATTAATGTCATGTTAGGCTAAACTACATTAACATCGTGTCAACGAGATGGAGCTTACGCAGGACAGTCATAAATGGCAGTCCACAGTGAGTTTCATAAAAGCTCTTAAGGCACATAGACGAACCATTTTTGCACCTGAATACCTAATCATTTCGAAAATTGGCTTATGTATAAAAAGATTTATTCCTAACTAGGATGTGAGAAAAGCTGGAGGGGAAGAATCATTAACTTAACCCTGAATCAAACATAGTAGACTAGACTACTAATTAAGTACTAACGTGGAGTAACATTTACCTGTTTTTTTTTTGTCCTTTCCATATTCCAAGAGAAAGTATACCTGAAGCCAACTAATTGATTAGCAGACAGTAATATGTGTGACCTATCCTTAACATGGTTATTACTACTTACTCAAATCATATTGTCTTTAAGTAACTTATAAAAGCATGCACCTTGATATATGGCTATATTTGTTTTATATGACATATAGTTTGTTTTAAATTGAGTTTTAGTTATAATCATATAACTACAATTAATATTATGATTACAACCTTAATGGTTATTGCAACTGAAGCATTACTCATACCTCACAATTCAATATCTTATTGTGGCCTAATACCAATCTAGTTTTACATAGTTAAATAAAATCTTAATATACATACTTTGACATTGTCTTTTGTTGGACGGGTAGGGTTCAATATAATTAATCAATGTTCTTTTTAACTCTTTGGATATCTGTTAGACAGCTCACGTTGCTATTCCATCTTCTTTGATCAAAACTATATAAAAGATTCTAAGGAATTTCTTATGGGCTGGTGCATCTAATATAATTTTCCTTACACTGCTAGAAAATAGTCTATTAGCTTAATAAAGAAGGGGCACTTGGAGTAATTCCTTTGTAGCTAAGCAATAGAGTTCTTTTATTCAAAAGAACGTGGAGATTACTAAGTGACAAGGAATATAATCCTTATGGGTCAAACAGACTATATTCATTCCTATCACAGAACTAATAGGACTTTTGGATCTGTATGCCTAATTATGATTCCATTACACGTTACTGTTAGGCAAGTTTGCTTAGATAATGAATTCAGTATTGATTAGCAATTTAGTGGTAGATTGCTAACCCTGTTACAATATAAACTAAATTACTCTATTTTAGATGACCGTACTTTATGGGCCAAAAGTTCTATCAGAATCTTTTCTAACTAGCCTTGTGAATATGGTAGAAGCAGATTGTCTAATGTCAGACGCCATGACATCTCTCTAGAAATCTCATTGTAACCTCTTTACTGGTTCTCTCCATAATCACCTCCAAGCTGGCCACTATCTTATTTGCTTCGGCTTCTCCTAATTTGTTGTACCTCCCATCAATGTTCATCCTTCATCTTTGACATGCTCAACTTTGTTCCCACTGATTTTCCACTCGTCTATTGTCTTTTAGTTCAAAGCTAGCCACTCCTCTCTTTTGTTTATGGTTCTCCTTCTTTTTCCTTATTCCCAATATTTAATATTTAATAATATAATTGCATGATAACAATTTAATATTTAATGCTTCTTAGAGGAATTCATAACCTAGACACTATTATTTGATATTAAATTTTCTAAGTAATTTTCTTTATCTTGCATTTATTTTTGTTTCCGGTCTTAGTTTAATTTTTTAGCTTTATTTTTAATTAAAAACCGAAAATTTGGTTCTAGGCTAGATAATAGAAAAGTGTAATTATTAGAACTTACAGTTTTCGTTGGATTGACTCATACTTACTTATGCTAATTATAGCTATATTGCGCATTTATAGTAAATTTAGTATTGACTTTAACCCTAGTCAATCATCCACTCTATTGTCTTTTCTTGATAAAAGAGTTCGTTTCCTGTTATGAAAACTTAGGCAGCTAGCAACTAGGTCAAATTGGCCTTCTTGATGTCATAGTTAACAATCAAGACATATTTTTCTTCAAATTCAACTATCTTGATGTAGTACTGGATGCAATCATAAATTAATCTTTCCTTTTCAAGCATGGAGACCTGTTGTTAAATTGTAGGAGACTAAGTAGACCTCTATGTTTTGAGTTAGCGAGTTCAATTAATAGACCTCAATGTTTTTATTAGGCTACTGTCAAAACAAAAAATGGTACATTTTTCTAGAATACATGTGGATTTAATTTTTCTAGAATATGTGCTCAACCAAACCAGTAAAAACATATCAACCAATTGAAAAATTGTTCAAAACAGACAACTTTGAGGAACTAATGGGTGAAGTTTAAGATTAGGTTCATATTAGCGACACTAGTGATGTTATAATTCTCATAACTTGGTAGCTAGTGATAAGCATAATAATGATTATGTTGATCATCCCATAGACATTAATAATCCTATAGATAACACATAAGTAGTTAAATCCTACTGTAAAGGAAAGAGCAATCGAAGTTCTTATACCTGAATTGGTAATCACAACTCAAGCACCGAGTATTGAAGTTTATTTCAAAGCTTTCTGGTAGAAAGAAGAATACTTCTTCTACTACTTAATGTCAATCTGTTCATGGAACATATAGGGTTATGAATTATCCTACAAAAAAGTAAGTGATCAAAGACTATATTATCAAAAATAAGCTTGACTTGATGTGAAGAACTTTAGTAGCCTCTTATATCTTTTGTCTAATAACTGGAGGTCCACCTCTAATAAGGATTATCACCCCATTGGAAGGATTCTAGTAATCTATAACAGCCACAAGATTGACATAATTGGTTCCACCACTGCTAGCCAATTGATTCACTTACAAGTCTTTTCCAAACGTCTCTACAAAATCTTGGTTATTTCTGTCATTTATGTTCTCAATCATAGCTTTCAAAGACTTTCTTTGTGAAGTAAGATAAAAGAGCTAGCATATGGTATCTAAAAGTTTCTGATTAACCTTAGGGGGCAATTTTTCACTTGGAGCAATAAAGACAATAATGGGACTTTCTTAAGGAAAAACCTTGATAGAGGCTTATCCAATTTGCTTTGGTTGCAACATTTTCCCAACACTAAGGACACAATCATTTTTTGTCACTTTTATGGTTGTTAAGTTTGAACTAGATTATGCTCTTCTCAAGTATCCTTTTAGCTACTTAGTCTTTGGTTTATGGAATGGAAGAAATCAAATATCTCTACTAATAATGTCATTACCAAAGAAAGTCTTTTACAAGTTATACATGGCAGAATTATAGTACACGTCTTTGTCTACTAGGAAAAGCTTTCATTAAGCCAACAACAACTTACTAAGTGGACAGTCGATTAACACTTTCTTGTTCTACGTTAGATTATCAGAGTCTTATTGAACATACCAATCTTTTGATTTCTTGTAGCACTTGATATTCATCCTTCTTGGATGCTCTTGTATTAATTGAAAACATTATTGTTCATCCTTTCATGGCTAATATATTCATTATTTAAAAAAAAAGATGGAGTACGTATAAGTATCAATTTCTATTTAAACTACTGTTTAGGAGAGTAGTGTATGAAATTTTGAGAGATAGAAACCTGCGATTTTTTTGTGATCAAACAGTAACAGGCACTTTTCCAAGAATTAGCATTTGTATAGATTTAGATTGTATTACAAGTTGTAAGAGTTGAAGTGCATCATGATTCCTTTAATTTCTTTGATTTCCTTGTACCTTTGTAAGACATTTTGATTCCCTATACAATTCCATTAATTTCTAAAAAATAAACTCGTTAAACATACGATTCTTCTCTTTATTATGCAGTTCGTTGCTATGAAGTTTTCAGCTTGAACTTATTTTTAATTTATTTTTTTATGGGCAACCATCAGAAACTGCCAATATCAAATCATTACATCACTGTAAGTTCTCCATCTCAAAGTCACGTTAAAAACCGCCTACCGACGTACTAATGCACATGAAAATGATCTGTTGACACGAAAAGAAATAAGAATATAATTAAAATCTCTTGATTGTGAATACGCTTGATATTGGCTGGAGATCGGTGAGAAATTAGAGAGTCGAGGCATATGTCTCTTTCCATAGCCATTGAACACAAGGGGTCAACAATAAAGTACAACAAAATTTGTGATTGGTAATAGGACGAACTCTTCTTTCACGCAATCATGCAGTGCCACACGTAATCATATGCATTATTTTATCGAAGGCATGTGAGTGGGAACGGTGATCATCATTTTGGCACTTCAACGCACTTCCCGCCTGGAAAGAAGATCCTGCCCATGTTCACCGGCGACGAAGTCCCTGTCTTCAGGGTCAGGCTATTAGTGCTATAGCTGGCTAGAATTAGTACATGATAAGCAGAGAAATAGCTATCACTGAACTAGTAAAAGGCAAGTAACTAATTTCATGTTTTTGGCATGGCTAAGTTATATCTAGGCATAGGTAACTAAACATAAAAATAGCAATTTAGCATCTAATCCATTGTCTCTAATTACTTCTTTAAGTGCTGTTAAGAAGTTATAATTGTGTATATGACTCTTAGAGAACTTTGGTAATGACTGAATCCAAAATGGCACAGAAGAATGCACAGTTCAAAAGCCATGTAATGTACAAGCCATATAGTTAGGGTTTTCATTGATCTTGGAGCCCAGGGATCTATGTTTATGTTTAGGGGGGTATTGGCTTCTCCTAAAATTTTGTGAAGGGTCCAGACTTTCATTAGAGATTGTCAAACTATATTTAATGCTGGCCCCTAGATTCTAGCGTTCCACATTACTAATGCTTAATCAAATTCTTTCACCTAATTAGATTCTTTATCTTTGAGTTGTTAAATCACCTTCTCTTCCCCTTGACTATTCCAATATTTTTGTCACCACCTAGTAGCTTAAAACACCCTCTACATACCTCCCTTGGCCTGCACTCTTGTGGGCACTAAAAACCGTTGCTTAATGAGAGAATGGCTCTTTCTCTACTCAAACTCACAGCCATTCGCTCGCTACTTATCCCTCTCCTCCTCCTCCTTCATGCTCAGATGGCCCTATCGACCGACATGGAAGACTGTGAAGAGTATTTTCTTGACACCCCAATTTTACCACAAATTCGTTCAAGAAGCCGATTCTTGGCAAGTCTAAACCGTATAAAGAAAGGTGAACACTGTAATGCAACGGGTTATAACATATGTAATGGGGTCCCTGCAAACAATGGCACGAGCCTGCTCTACTGCTGCAAAAAACACTGCAGGAACGTTATCAGAGACGAGAACAACTGCGGACAATGTGGGAAGAAGTGCAAGTTCAGCGAGCATTGCTGTAATGGACGTTGTATTAATGCTATGAAGGATCAGAATAATTGCGGCAAGTGCAATCACAAATGTGGTCGGGGGCTTAAATGTGAGTATGGATCTTGTGGGTATGCTTAGAAAACTTACTACTGGTAAGTATTAGATATTACTGATACAAAAAATTTTATTAAGGATTTGGAAATAAGGAATGCTAGTTTCATACACTTGACCGCTACCGCTTGAGGGTGTACCGTTAGATTACACGGTGTTTTTGTATCTAAAGTGTTGGGTTTGGCAAACCGAACTTTGTACTGTCAATGATGATGAGTGTTATAGAACAGTTCACCTTTTCTGGGAAAGATGAGTACCTAATGTGTCATGCATGTAATATTTCTCCAACAAAATAAACATGACCAATTCTACCACTTCACTCTCATTTGCAGACTTTCATGGTCCCCCAGTTGGAATATGACCTCTCCCAATTGGTCGTATATTTGGACTAAAAGTTCTAGAGCCGAAGATACTATTGCAAGCTGCTCTTGTAATAAGAGCCATCACGTCAATGCTTCTGTTGTAAGGGAAGACATTTAGCAAATCATTTTACTGTAATACAAGGAAAACACCATGCTAGAGGACGAAAATAGGACTTGATCGCTTCACCGACAACGCATGAAGACACCATGGTAAAGCTAATGACTACGACCATGCACGTAGATGTTCCTAATTTCCTATCATATCCACTTGCAAGACTGCAGTATATAGAGAAATATTGGCGACCCGGATTATTCTAAGTTATTGCAAAAGGATCTTATTTTTCTCTTTGCCTAAACTTTAAATATTCGATATCCCCCCTAAAATGAGAACATAAAAATTCTTGTTCTTATAGACGTCTCTCCGATTGCGAGGCTTCTTAATTGATCATTGCAAGCCTTGTTCTAAGAATAAGCCTGAATTCCAAAATGCAGCCATGCATTTATGTTGGAGAATGTAGGAAGAGTAGTTTTGGAAGATGCAAGTACTGAATTTTGTATTCTTGTTTTCCTTAATATTTTTTACGGTTACATATTCCGACCAATTACTCGTAGAGCATGGTAATTTAGTAATTTTATTTTTCTACTCTCTTTAATTAAGCGCGGCTTCAGATCAATTTTGAGCTACTAATGATCACCTGCCTTTATTTATCGCTAAATTTGCCGTAGGTCCTAACAAAAGTTGTTTTCTGTTGGAAATAAAAGAATATATTAATTACGAAGCATTCTTACAAGAAAAAAATTAGCTCTTTATCTAACATAGAACTAAAAGCAAGAGCAACAAAGATACTTCCCCTAAAACTAGGATGTTAAACAAAACCAGAGCCGAGTGCAAATACGAAAGTTTGAAGCATGAACTGATCACCTTATAATCACATAAGAGTTTGTATGTTTAAGATAATATTACATTGTGACATTTAGCTAGAGCTAATTCCCTGTTCCAATAAGGTTCCTTTGAGTATAGACATATATATATGTCCAGTTAGTGAACCTTACATAACCTTGCATTCCTCTTCTTCTAAATTGTGTAAGTGGTAGGCTCAAATGCTATCTTAAAGAAAGCATGATGTCTTGGAGAAAGATGGTGAGGATGGATTTCCCATTGATTAATTCCCCCCGTTCAAAAATAAGAAAAAAAGTGATTATAATTTTACTATATGCTCCACCAAAGGACTTTTAATTACGAACAAATGAAAAGAAGGTGGTAGGTGATTTTTTTTTTTTGAGGTTACAAAGTGTGTATATAGGATTAGAAATGATTTCACCTTTGTTTCTATTCATAGTGTTATGTGTGTATTTCAATGCAAGTCAAAGGATAAAGGAGACTTCGGGGGAACTATTTTTGAACCACACAAGATGAAACCCATTTACTTTAGTTTGTCTAATTCTCAAAAGCTCTTTATAGGAGCTGTTGGCAAAATTTCCAAAAGAATGTCTTCTCTGTATGATTATGACCTTATCAAATCTGAGGCACCGTGGACAATAGGACACCAGTCAAGAGGCAGGAGCATCTTCTTGCCTCACATGACCACTTATCCCCTTTAATCAAAGCTTTAACCTTAACCTTTTGAGGATACATAAATCTGAAGTGCTAAAAGGTTGGTACCAGATGCAAAGAACTAAAATCACTCCAATTATTATACCATAACCAAGCATCTTCATCGTTCCCTATCATAAGTTTAAATTCACTATATATAGATAGTCTCTAACTTTGAAGATTTAATGTATAAGGTTTTAAAAAGTTGCTCATTTAACTAAAAATTTTAAAACTTGGAGTATTCGATTTAAAATCTTAAAAGGTTAGGCTCTAAGATTAATGACCCCTTTTTAAATACTCATTATTTACTCGAAATTCAATAATAATGTCAAAATTGTTAACATTTCATACTATAATGATAAGGACTTATTTATAATAAATATCATTAAGTATGAATATATTAATGACTAATTTTTGAATATTTGATATCGATATAAAAATGTAATCCTCATAATATTAGGAACTTATTTGCTTAAAATTGGAGATATTTAAAACTTATTTTTATTTTTTTAAAAGCAAAGTTGAATTAAATTAAGCCATAAAAGGCACTTAAGGAGAAATAGTATCAATACAACAAATTACAAAATACAAGAGACACAACTACTACAAATTTACAACAAAAACATAAATCAAAGCATAAGAGCTACAATATGAGAAAGGTGTCCAAATCTTCGTGAATATGGATGCTAATGTGAGATCTAATCAGTTGCATTAGAGATGTATTGAAATGCTCAGTGGTGAGGCATTTATTATGAAAGATTTTGTTGTTCCTTTCATCCCATATAGCTATGACCAGGAAAGATAGTGAAATACAAAAACACCATTTGATTGTTTTGTTTTGGAATCTCTGATCAACACACCAATGCTTAATTTGTCTTAAGTCATTTGGAAATTCACTAATCAAACACTTTTGCATCAATTCTTTCCAAGGATTACTGATATAATTGCTCTTATTGAAGAGAAGATATGAAGTATCCTTAGCTCTTTTACATAGAGAGCACCAATTTGTAAGATGAGTAAACCTTGTAACCTTTTCAATAATAGGTAGCTTGTTTAACATGGCAAGCCAAAGTATTATGGATGCTCTAGGTTGTTAGTGATTAGATCAGAATATGGTTGTCTAAGGAAGGATTGGCAAGTTGTTAACAATCACTTATATGCAAGACAGCTCAATGAAAACACCATTTATGGTGTGCTTCCATATGATGCAATCATTGTTCGAATTAACGCAAGTCTGCAAAATTTTAGTCATTAGAGTCGTTGGAATTAGAGAAAGAATGATTAGATCCTTTCTTGTAATAGTATGAGCCACTATATCTTGTTGTTTTATAAAAGGTCTTATAACAACATCTTCAACCAATCCTTCCAAAGGTCATACTAAAAGCTAATTATCAGACCAAAATTGGGATAGCCTAATGCTATCCTTATCAAAACTGCTTTTATAACTACCATTTAGTCTCTGTGGAAAGAAAGGAATTGCAGGCTATACAAGGACACTACCGAAGATAAATATCAAGTTACAGATTGAAGCCTAAACTGGATTAGAGCTGTGATCATTTCCAAAAGAATGGAACATCACCTTACCCCTGAAATCAAAACGAATTGGCATATATGAATTGAACTTTTAATTCCTACATAGAATCATCATTTTCTTTCCTTAATTTTTAAAACTTGTATTAGAAGCTAGGCAAAAGCCTTCAGTTTGACTTTAGTGTAATGTTGTGATAGGCTATTATTAACAAAAATTCATTAAATTAAAAAAAGTTGATAAAGTAAGGTCTCATTTTTCCCCTCGGCTTAAGAATATCTTTCAGAGTTGTAGAGGACAAATTATCTGAGTTAAGCCTCCACAAGTTCTTGTTTTTAATGAAATAGAAGTGGATTCATCGACACGACAGAGCCTGCTCATTAATAAGGAATCTCCAAAACCTTTTGGAAAGTAACATAAAAAATGCCTCCATTCCAAAAACTAGTTGCCTATAAGCCCCCTTAATGCAAGTTGGAGTTAACTATATATAACCTATCCCCCTTCAATTCCAGTAACAATTTAAGTAGTAATTGTATCATTATATGAGTTAGGAATTTGAATACCAGTAATGTTCTCCCTATTTAAAGGATTAATTCTATTTTGGACTGGATAACTATTAATTTTCTCTTGATGTTGGACCATTCCCATGAGCTCCTGAAAATGTCTAGTAACAAAGACTATTCCTGGAGGTTTCTAGGTTTTCTTCAAAGTATGTTAGGGTTTCCAAGCATAGGATAGCCTCAACTTATCTTCAACAAGTTCAAGCTACTCATTTAGCATGATAAAAGGGATTGTCTTAGGTAAATCAATCGTAGAATTAATCAGTACGCATATTCTTGCAAAATTGACCCTCTCAGTAATGGCTTGATCCATCAAAATTAGTTTTCCAATGAGGTTGGCAAGGTGACCAAGGAAACTTGTTGTCCAATATTCTAAAGGAACTTTATGGATACATATCTAAATAGGGATATTGTCATGCTTGATCTCTTTTTGCTTAAGTTTAGGCCTTTATAACTAAATAAGTAAATGCTTATTATAGATATGCCATGGTCCAACCTGGATAACCTTCCTTGCATCTTTAGCACTTGCAAACACCAAAAACCCCCTTATTGTTCACAAAAACTTCCAGCAATTCATGTTGCTTCCTTTTGTGTAGTTTCATCACTAAAAGGTGGGAAGTTATTGAATATTGAATAAAAATAAGCACTAGGAGGAAATAAATGTGTTGAAGAAACAACCATTTGTGAAAATTGTTTCCAAAGTAAGCATAATACAACAATGAAGCAGAAGGGACATAAAAAGTAAGAAAATGAGAAAAAGAATGAAACAAGGAAACAAGTGCAATGGGTGGAGTTTGAAAGGATATTAAATAAAACCAAGGAAAGCAAATGAGGGAAGTGAGAATGAGCACAATGGCATACATGGTTAAAGTGAAAAGAAGGTAGAATGAGCTGAACAGAAGTAGACATTGTTGAAGAGGAAGGAGCATGAATAGTGAAAGTCGAGTTATTCATGCACTATAAGTAGAGAGAAAATAGACATTTTAAGCTTGAATTATACATTTATACATTTACCTAAGATCTTCAAAATTTACATTCTATTTTCTTCTATTATGTCATCTTACATTTCACTACAGGGTACATCAACATTAAAATTAGATCACTTTTTATTAAGAATCAAATTTCACTCTAAAAATTCCAAATTACAATCTCTAGGATAAGCAAAGGTGAAATGTCAATAATAATGATTTCTCCTTTTCTTATATAACTTTTGAAGTGAATCACACGTTAATACAATGCTTAATAATGAGATACAAATGCACAAGAAGGGGGTTGAATTGTGATAAACTTTTCGTTAATCCCCTTTTTGAAAATTCGTTCGTTCAAAGAACTT
>JANVCL010000005.1:24985116-25000648 GCA_026546855.1 Erythroxylum incrassatum
CTACTAGACATGGAATCAAACTTTCAAAGGAACAAGCACCTAAAACCCAAGAGGAGGTTGAACGCATGCGTAACATTTCATATACTTTGGCAGTTGGAAGTTTGATGTATGCATTGCTTTACACTAGACTGGATATCTGTTACGCAGTGGGACTGGTAAGCAGATTTCAGTCCAATCCAGGAATGGAGAATTGGACTGCCTGCTTTTCTGTGAAATCTCGCAAGGATCAATTGCCATAAACTCCTGCTTTTCTGTGAAATTTTTTTTTGGGCATTGATTTTATAGGACCTTTCCCTCCTTCTTTTGGTTTTACTTATATATTGGTTGCGATTGATTATGTTTCTAAATGGGTGGAATCCAAAGCCACTATGACTAATGATACAAAGTTTGTTGTAGATTTTGTTAAGTTTAACATTCTTTCTAGGTTCGGGATATTGAAAGTCATAATTAGTGACAGAGGAACCTACTTCTGCAATAGGGTGATGGAAGCAATGTTTAAAAAATATGACATCACGCACAAAGTTTATATTGCTTACCATCCCCAAACCAACGGGCAAGTTGAAGTCTTAAATCAAGAAATTAGGTTAATCTTGGAGAAAATCGTGCAACCCAATAGGAAGGATTGGATTGGAGCATAAGACTAGAAGACGCATTGTGGGCCTACAGAACAGCTTACAAAATACCAATTGGGATGTCACCGTATAGGTTAGTGTCGGGGCAGCCATGTCATCTTTCGGTGGAATTACAACATAAGGCATATTGGGTTATCAGAAGATGCAACATAAACTTGGATGATGCGGGAGTGCATAGGAAGTTGCAGCTTCAAGAGTTGGAAGAGATGAGGAATGAGTCATATCAAAATGCAGTGATATATAAGGAGAGGACGCAAGCTTTTCATAATAAGGTGATTTAGAGGAAAAGCTTCTTGATGGGCCAAAAAGCGTTACTATATCATTCCAAACTCAAACTCTTTCCAGGTAAGTTGTGTTCCCCTTATATTGGTCTGTTTGTTATCACCCATGTCTTTACTTTTGGTGCAGTGGAGATACGGAGCCTCAAAACTAACAAGATATTCAATGTGAATGGTTATCGCTTAAAGTCATATTATGAGGGCTTCCAAACGGAGGATTTGAAGGTGTTGATGCTCGAGGTTGTTACTAGTGTTACTTGATGCATGCTATTGGAGGTTGAGCCAACGACATTAAATAAATGCGTTGCTTAGGAGGCAACCCAAGAGGAGTTAATTTATGTTTTTACATTTTTTAATTTGCTATTTTTGTTAACTAAACTGTTTCTTACATTTAATTTTACATTGTGGACAATGTAAGTTTTAGCTATAAGGGTGGGGTATATTAGTTTTTATGCAAGTTTTTGAGGTTAATTGTAGCTTATGTGACTTCTTAGACGATTTTCAAAATCAAACCAAGAAAATCAAAATTTTCTTATTTTCTATTGCTTTTAAAATTATTTAGTCATAATTAGAGTGTGAATTGATTAGTAAAATCCACAACAAAATTTGGCATGTACTTATGCTCTTGTAATTTGTTAATGCTCATTATCCTTAGAAGAGCGGTGACTAGTGGTAGACAAAAACTAGTAAGGTTTTGAACCATATTATATTGACATATCTGTATCAGTCTCACTATTTTGTTTGTTATGTGTGACCTTCATGACATTTACATCGTTACTTTGCATTGATTTTCTATTCGAGATCACATTTTTATCACATGCATTTTTATGAAAATGATTAGGCATTCTTTATTGATTACAAGCTACATTAGCCAAATAGCTCACCCGTTATGTGAATTTTCTTTTACTGACCCCCTTTGAGCTTTATTAGTCTTTTCTTGTATATAACACATTACATGCACCAAACCAAATGCCCTACAGAAGCCTTAAAGCTAGTGGAGCATGTGTTTAACAATTGATGAATGTGATTGTACAAAAGTCTAAGTGTGGGGGTACATACATATGGGTTAGTTATATTTGTTAAAATTCCATGTTATGAATCCTAGTTGATGTAGCTTCTATCACTTTTATTTTAAAAAAGAAAAAAAAAAGAAAAAATGTGAGTTTGAATAAAAGTATCAAGGAGGAAATACCATTATTGTGAAAAGTTGTAAATAGTTTATCCTCTTTAAGTTGTATTGATTACGTGTTTAAATATATTGCATGTAAGGCGGATGTGGTTTTGGATAACGCACTTTTATGTTATGTTTATAAGGATTAAGTTGTGAGAGCTTAATTAAGTCGTGAAACATAATTGTTGCATTCTTTATAACTGAAGGTACCTAGTTTTGAATGAATGTTAACTTGTGCTCTTGATATCTCATTGAATATTACTTTTGCTTCACTAGCTTGATGGCTTTTTATACTACATTAACCAAAATGCATCTCACCTTACCTTTGCCTACATTATAACTCTAGAAAAGTCCTTTAATTCATAATTATGCATGTAACTTTTACTAGTGGAGGAATGAAATGATATGCAAAGTTGTGGATTATTGTGATCATGAATGATGTTTGAGTGTACCCATGGAATATCTTATTTAAACACCTTTTATACAAGTCTACCTCTAGATTACTCAGTTTCTAAAGGTAGTGAATATTGATTGATCATGAGTAGAAGCTTTGAATGTTGAGTTTTTGCTTAGGTTTTGAAAGTCATTCATCTTTACTTATGGTTATCTATTCTTATGAAACATGGAAAATGAGTAAAAGTTTTGGTTTGTGATTTTGGTTTTGACAATTTTCCCAAGGAAGGTCAAAGGCTAAGTATGGGGGAACTTGATATATGTTTAAATTTTGATTCATTTGATATGCTTCACTTAGTGATTAATGCCTTAGAATTGCTCAAGATACTCACTTTAATTTATATATGATTTTAGGTAAAATTCGGAAGCAAAGAAGTTACAGCTAGTCGAAAGTACGATATTTGGGCCATTTTTTGAAGATTAATATTCACTTATCTTCATGGAGCAAGAATGACAAATACTGGAGCAAGTAAAGACAAGAAAATTCAAGATGATGCTGTTATGCATGGACCATGCAAGGTGCACATGAATTTAATGGCATCATAATTTATGCATAAATCGATGATCCACGTATAAAGCAAAGGATGATGGAAAGTGGACAAGCAAAATATGTATGTAATAGGTTGGATGCAATGTTATCCCAAAATGACACATAACAGATAATAAAATGAAGCAACGCATCAGCAAAAGGAAACGATGTGCAGCTCAGGAAGCCAAGCAAGAGCAACATATGCCAAAATGCATTCCATGCCAATTGAAACGTAGACCCACGGCAATGTCCAAGGAGCATCAAAATGTAGCATATAAGGAGGGGCAAGCATGTCAAAACGCAGACTACGCAGGGTAGTGACATGCATAATAAAAGGGGGCATTAATAGTACCAATAGACCATAAATTAAATCAAAAAATAAAGGGAGGAGCGTAGAAGAGTGGGGTGGAGGTGCTAGGTTTTTCGTCGTTCTTTCACCACCAAAGCAGTTATGGAGAAGATGGTTCATGCTTGGAGCACAAAAATGGAGATGGAAGGCTAGCTTCTTAATGCCAGTTTAACAGGAATATCGATGCCAAATCACGGTTAAGCTATTTTATCATTTTAAGGTTGTAATTTCTTTTCAGATTGTTGCATTGTTGGTGTCGATTTCATCGAGTTTTGGGATGAATGATCTTAATACGTTATTTTGATTGTTCTATTTCTATCCTATTGCTAAAACATTAAATTTAATTTGTAATCGTTGCTTTTGATGTTTGTGAGTAGCATCTAATCATCCCGTATCGTTAGGAACAACATAACTTAGGTTAGATAACCCAAACGTGTAAGGTTACTGGTTATATTGATCATTTTCCACTTTGTAATATAGCTGCCAAATTAAATCTAGAGATTATATCGTAGGTTATTCGGTAGTTAGGTTTAATTAATGATCGTATATTGATTAAACAAAATTTAAGGAAAAATCGAGATTAGGAGAGCATTCTATTAGTCTCAAATCCATAGTTTGAAGAGAGTTTTAAAGATGTTAGGATAATGAAATATGCTTGATCGTGTTTAGGTCAAGATTAAACCTAGAACAGGACCTTTCATATATTCAACAGTTTAATCATTTTTATCGCTTATTTTAATTTGTTTTCGATAGTTTTCTTTTATTTTATTTTATAAATTTCTACAATTCCAAAACCCCTCTCTTTATATTTTCCTTGCATCAATTAATTTTTTTACAGAAATTAACCAAACATTTCCCGTGGATTCGATCCCGACTCACCATAACTAAAAATTTTAGTATGCAGAATCAGGTAAATTTTACAATGCACTCGACCAGCGCTATCAATGAGTAACATCTAATGATCTCGTATTATTAGGAACAACATAACTTACGTTAAATAACCTAAACATGTGAGGTTACTGCTTATATTGATCATTTTCCATATCGTAATACGGATGCCAAATTAAATCTAGAAATTGTATCCTAGGTTATTTAGTAGTTAGGTTTAATTAATGATCGTATCTTGATTAAACAAAACCTAAGGGAAAATCGGGAATAGGAAATTTTTCTATTAGTCTTAGATCAATAGTCTGAAGAGAGTTGTAAAGATGTTAGGATGATGAAATATGCTTGACAATGTTGAGACTGAGATTGACCCTAGAACTTGACCTTATGTATATTCGACAGTTTAATCATTCGATAGCTTATTTTAATTTTTTCAATAGTGTATTTTTATTTTATTTTCTAAATGGCTCAGAATCCAAAATTGCCCCCCTTTTATATTTTCCTTGCATCAATTAATTTTGGTTATGGAAATTAACTGAACATTTTTTAGGGATTCAATCCTGACTCACCTTAATTACAAATTTTAGCGTGCAGAGTTACACACATTGTCAATAAGGCAACTTAATCAATTTCTTCTCCATGTCCCCTATCAAACCAAGTCTCATTACGGATAAAGTTTCAAGAAGCTCAGCATTCCTACTCACTTTCACACAAATTTTGGCATAACTAATTCTCTTCAGGCTAAATGTTTGTGCATTTATGCATAATGGCTTTCCTAAGGAGCTTGCTATAAAACTTAATCCTTCAACCATCCCTAACTCTAAAGGAAGATTATGGAAATAGATCCAGATAGGAAGCACCTCAATATTTTCTCTGTTAACATCAATTTCAGGCTTCCATTTTTACACAAACATTGGTTGTCCACCAATATGCCATGCCCCATTTCCAATATTTCATCTAAGCTATTATCAAAATTAAATTTAAATAAAACTGTGCCATCATCCATAAGTAGTGTTTTCTCCAGTCCTCTCTTACCCCACTTCGAATTAGCCCAAGCTTCAATGCTAGGAAAAGCATGTCTTTTGTTCCAAAAGGAACCAACCAATACTGTCGCCAAGCTCTTTCTCTAACTTTCAATAGTTCCAAAAGAGGACACACAATCCCATCTTTTACCACTTCTTAAAAGTGTTTCATTTGTATTTTAAACTAAGTGATCTAAATCTTCTTATTGCAAACAATACCCTTTATCTTATTGGTAATAGATTGACTCGAAGAGGAAGCTCAAATTACAACTGGTTAGGAGATCTCAAAAGACAAAGCAGGAAACTCATCAGAAGATAAGGTTGCCTATTCCCCCAAATCCTTATGAACCTTGTTGGCCTGTGATAGGCCTCTATGGAGGAAAAGAAGCTATCGTCGACCTAACCAACGAGCAAGAAGCAACTAAGTGCGTGAAATTAATTTCCAAAAATGGAAATAGTCAAGGGTAAAAGGTAATTTTTGGTAGAGAGAAGGTAGAGAGTTAAAAACTAAATAATTTTTTAAAGAAAAGTAATGAATTAATAGCAATAAGGTACAACAAAAGAGTTTCATAACATACCAAAGCCATCCTCGATTAGTCAGTTAGCAAAATAAAGTTGACATTTTACTATAATCTAACAATTGCAAGCCCACTATCAAGTTGAATATACATCAAAGATAAGCTAAATAATGTGTGTTAAATTAAATTATTCATTATTATGCACTTTTATCTCTTGGAATAACTCTTGATTTCACATATACTTGCTTTGACATTCCCTCAATTTCCTTTTTTCAAAAAGAAGTAAATGATTGTGCCAAGGAAATTTCTGCAATTAATGAAGTCACTCTTATTTCTCCACTACATCTCGATCATCCATCTAACAATATCAGTCTAAATGGAAACTAGATCATCAAGATTAATTAGTCAAAGTATCCTTGCCATATTACTTTGTTAAAGCCACATTAAGAGAATATATGTCCCATAAACTTAATATCTTGCTAACATAGGAAGCAATTGGAATTGGTAGAAGTTGAGCAATAAAGCTTATAGCTAGTAGTGAGCTTTCAAGAGAGTGTTAGCTCTAATATGAAGGAGTTTCTCAGAGAAGCTTGTTCAAACTAATAAAATTTATTCTGTTGGACTTTGGGACACTTGTTGCTGTCATAATCCTAACAAGACTTTTTAGTGAAAACATTTGATGAGTATTTAAACAAAACATCCTTATTAGTAATCTTGGGGCTTAGGATTATCTTATATGCAATGTTAAGGACAACTCATGTTCCTAATCTAGAACTTGTTTAGGGAAAGGAACTATACTAGATAAATATAAAGAGAAAGAGGAAAGAGGGGCTTAGTTTATTGCAAGGAACCGAGGAAGTTGAGCTAGCAATAACATCAACGATGGTGAATGAGAAGAAAGGAAGCTAGGTAAGAGAAGTCCTCTCTAGCATTTTTACTAAAACTAGTAACAAAAATTTGAAAGAGATAGAGAAAAGCAAAAAGTTAGTTAAAAATTAAATTATATCTTGGGCAATTCTTAGAGAGAAGGTAGAGGAATTTCCTATAGAGAGTTTATAATGATAAGAAGTGAACAAACACTAAATATTTGATTGTTATAATTTATAATTTTATTTTATTTTACAAAATTAGACAACTTTTTTTAACTTAAAATGTACTTTTTTTTGTAAATTTGTAATTTTATTATTACTAGAATTTTCAATTACATGCTATTTCCAAATGTTGTATTATACTTTTTCTCATAATATATATACAAATTACAATGTTATTTTATTTTAAAATTTAACCCCTATGGTTCTAACTTTGTATTAAATAAGAATACATTAAGGATATAGATCTTTCAAAAAAAACCCATAAGTGCAAATTTTTATTAAAGCCAAATGCCTCTTACCTTGTGAATTAGAATGATATAAAAGAATAAAACATAATATAAGGTATATAGAAGGGATACAAAATGATTATCTTTTTTCTTTTTTATGTAAAAAATAATTTTTATTATTGTTGTCAAAAATCAATATTACTCAAATTTTATTAATATCAACCTTTTCTAGCATTTTTTCTTAATTTGCATTTTTATCCAAATATTTCTTAATTCATTTTTATATTTTTATTTCTTCTTAATAAGTTTTTTAAAAATGCTAAATTATTTTTTAAAAGAATAGTAATGATTTAATAGAAATAATGTATAGCCAAAGTGTTACAAGACAAACCAAAGCCAAAGTCAAGAAGCCAGTAAGCAAAATCAAGTTCATAAATGGATAATTTATTTATTAAAAATATTAGTGAACAACAAAAACAACCAATAGAAGATGTTGAACATAATATTCAACAACAATTAGCTGAATTAACCTCATTACTCATTAGTACAAAAATTACTGACATTTGCTCAACAGTTTAATAATAACAAAAAAACCTATTATTAAGTTGAATATACATCAAGGATAAGTTTAAGAGTGTCTTAAATTAATCCATTAATGTTTTGGTGGCACTCTTGAAGTAGCTTTTGATTTGACATTTACTTCCCTTGAAATTCCATCAAGTTCCTCTTTTGCCAATGGAAGTAGATGACATTGCCAAGGAAAATTTTAAAGTTGATGATATCATTCTTATTACTCCATTGCATCCTGATCATAAAGCAAATAATATCAGTTCAAATGGTGACCGGACAATCAAGATTAAAGAATCTAAGTATCCTTTGCCATATTACTTTGGTAAAGTCACATTAAAAGAATTAATGTCATAAAGACATAGGATCTTACTTATATAGAAGGCAAGTGGAATTGATAGAAGTAAGTGGAATTGATAGAAGTTGAACTATGAAGGTTATCTATAATAGTGAGCTTTATTGAGAATAATAGCCATAATATGAAGGAGTTTCATAGAGAAACTTGTTTAAACTAATAACTTTCTACTATTTGATTTATTCCTTATAGAATCCTAGTAAGACTTATTATTGAAAACACTTGAGTCTTTTAACTAAACATACTTATCAATAATCTTGAGGCTTAGGATTAACTTATTTGCAATGGTATGTGTAACTAAGGTTATAATCTAGGACTTGGTTAGGTAAAGGCAATATACCGAATGAGGAAAAGGAAAGAGGGGCTTATGATTGCAAGGAATCGAGGGCATTAAGCTAATCGAAGTAGCAATGATTGTTAAAAAGAAGAAAGGAATCTAGACGGAAGAAGTTCCATCTAGCATTTTTTTCTAAAAATAGTAACAAAATTATAAAATTTTTAGAGAAAAGGGAAATTTTAGTTTAAAATAGAATTTATATCTTTGACCATTTCTAGAAAGAAGATAGAGGGAATTGCTCATAATAAAAAGTGAGCAAATTTTGAACGTTTGATTGTTATAATTTATAATTTTATTTGATATTGCAAAATTAGTTAAAATTTTATTTTAAAATGTGATTTAATTTTTTTAATAAATTATTAACTATCATTTATTATTTTTAGAAAATGAAGTGCATACTGATCCAAATTTTAGATTATGTTGGATGAACTCAATTGACATGACAAAACAAAATTTAAACTTTGTAAGACAAGTAAAATAAAACAATAAAAATGTAAGGATTAATTAATAGATTTTAGTCTGGTTCTCAGTTCAATTTCAACCATCATATATATGTGCATAATCAATTGTAACATTGTTCTTGTACCTCTCTTTGAAGCTTTCAACCATAGAGTAACAACAAGATCTATTAATCTCAATTTCCTTTAAATTGTAACTAATTAAAACAAGCTCTTTATTTAAGCCTAACTATCAAATAACCCATAACTAGCTCTCTAGTTTTAATGTGACAGTCAAATAACAAATAAGGAAAACAAGTTAGTCTAATCAATAATCACACAAGCTTGGATCATTTAACTTACGTTATATTATCCTTAATAATGCACGATCATTACTTTACCACATATGAATCAAATTTACAATAATTTTGGACTATAACCATAATTATGGTGATATATCCATACACGAATGATTGAGCAAGCCCTCTAAATTATTCATAAATACATCCTAAAATTTGAACTTATAATCACATAATCAATTCCAAAAGAGAGCCAAGAACAACATTGCTAAGATTGATTAATGCCAAAACATGTAATCGACCTTGATATCCCTTTTGAACTGGAAAGAAGAAGATTAACTAGCTATAACTCTTCAAAAGGCAAGGAATATGTGTCCTTTGGTGTCTCTAATATGTATATTATACATATATTGATTGGCCTCTTAATTACCCTTTTTCTTACTTCAAAATTAGGGCTATATGATTATACATAGTCAGCTACATGGGTATGTATGTGCCGTGTATGTCAATTTTCCAGAAATCACTAAGCTACACATTCACAATTGGATACACAGGAAAGATACATAGTTGTATAACTCTCTTACATAGGTGTGCAGGTCTCCACATAGGCATGTAGGTCATAAACATAGTTGAAATAGCATCTTCAAGTTCACACACTTTTTTTAATGACTTACACAGTCTCATACAAAACCATGTAAGTCATTTACTTGTGTATGTGCACTTCTACACAGGAGTGTGAGTCACAATGACTCCTTCCTTCCATTTTTTGTATGGTTTTCACCTTAACTCATCTCCTTTTTGCTTTATAAAGGCAAACATGAACAAACATCAATACAACTACACCAAGGATGTGAATTTAGCTCATTTTAGTTTTTCTTTCCCCCAACTTGTTCCTAAACCAAAATCTGAAACAAAATAAGTATGATAGACATAATATAAACATTAATTAGTAAGCATTAGGGAATAAATAAATAACTCCCCCACTTTTAGTCATTTCCATGCTTGGGCAAAACTAAAGATCAAAATTAAAATTAAAATCAAAATAGTTCCTCTTTAACCATATTGCTTAAGAATAGACAGTCATAAGAAAAAAGGAATAATATTTAAAACCATGGAAAGAATTGAACATTCATTAATTTTACCCATCATTAATCAACAACCATTCCCTTTGTAAAAATCTAGGGGTGAAATTTTATAAGATGTGTTTTAAAAAAAGATCAATATATAAGTACATTCAAACACCTTTTGTGGTCAAGACATTCCATAACTTTGCATATCTCTATAATTCTCCACCTCTAAAGATTTACATGCATAATATGAATTAAAGGAATTTTAAGGTTATAATGGGGCTAAAGGTTAAAGTGAGAAATATATGGTTCACGTAGTTCAAAAGTCATCAAAATTAGTGAAGTAGGAAGAACACTCAATAGAGTATCGAGTGAAAAACATAACATCCAATCAAGTCTGGTTACCATCAGCTATGATGAATGCAAAAACTCTATTCCATATATTTGATTCAAGTCTTTAGATTAGAAAATAAATGAGTTGCAAAGAACTAGAAGAAACCACCTATAAGAATAAAGATGAACGATCCATTATAACCATAAAGAGTGTCCCTTCATAAAAACTTCTTCCTTATTTACATCAAAATCATGTCCCCATTCCTTATAACGATGGAAGGAAATATTAACCCCATTCCTTATAACGATGGAAGGAAATATTAACATTAATAACTTGTAAAATAAATGAATTTCATCCTCGATAATTTGCTTTCTTTGATAAATAGATTTTCTTTTCTTTTTTAGAGATAAAGATACAAAGAAACTATATCAGTAATGGTGCTCATCAATAGAAAATAAAGGTCAAATTCCATCAACTATAGCCAACCCACGTATAGAAGCAACCCTATGCTTATTCTTTTGTGTATCCACAAACATCAACAATCATAAATGCTCCACTAGCTTTAAGGCTTGGGCAAGGCATTTTGTTAAGTTAAAGGCTCATAATATGGTTAACGTAAAAAGAATAGGCTAATAAAGCTTAAAGGGGTTTAAGAGAAGGAAAAATGTAGCTCATAAATGATCGCATGTAATATGGTCTCAAGTAGAAAATCAAGGCAAATTTAGGATGTACATGGCTTGAAGGTCACAATTAAACAAAAGATAGTGAGACGAATATGGATGTATTAGTTCAAAAGGCTCAAAAACTCACTGGCCTATTTCTACCTCCTAATCACTAGTCTTCGAAAGGAAGTGACATTGACCAATCATAGGAGTAAAAGAACACGCCTAAGTTTTCGTGAATTTTTTCAGTTAATTTGATAGTTCTAGAAGCAATTGAAAAAAGAGAGTTCATTTTTTTCAAACATGAAAAAAGAACTCAAGAACATATATAAGAACCAAATTCCTCTCTTCCATACTTTAAACTTATGTTTTCCATCTTGTAACATTATATGTAAGATATGGAACATTCAACAAAAACAAAAATTCAAGAATATGAAAGAAAAGGAATAAACTCCCCCTAGGTTGCTCATTAACTAGCGCCTTTGTTTATTATCATTGACTCAACTTCATCTTTATCACGTGATCTTGATCTGGGTCCTTGAGGATCACCACTTCCATATTTTCCATTTAAAATCCTTAATAGTAAGGCTCTAGGTGATGACCATTGAAGTTAAACGGCTTCCTTATTTTTAAACTTTGAATCTCTAATGCACCATAGGAAAAAAAAACTTTAGAAACCATAATGGACAAACCTAATGAGAACATAACTTACCCATAATTAATTTAATTCTAGAATGATGAGACGCATTTTTTGATAAATAACAAAGATTTTCCTTGAGATCATCTTATTATGGAAAGATTTGGTATTTTTCCTTGTAGATCATTGCACTATCACAAGAGTCATTCTACATCTCTTAAAGCTCTTGAAATCCAAGTTTTTTATGCATTTCTACATCATCAAGATTCATTTTACAATGCTTGATAGTCGAAAATGTCGTATCCTACAGCTTCATAGGAATATGACATGACTTCCTAAACACCAATCTATATAGGAACATACCAATTAGAATTTTATAGGTCTATAATGCATCTTCCAATCTTAAGCTCTAGTCCTTCCTATTAGGTTGAATTGTTTTATCTAGGATCAAGTTAATTTCTCTATTGGAAACCTTTGAAAAAGATTTAATAACCCTATTAAAAAAGTGCATTCCCCTCTCACTTATGATGGCTCTTAGCATCCTAAACCTAGAAAATATATTAGACTTGACAAAAATTTCAATAACTTTAGCATTATTAGTCTTGGTGGCTTTAGCATCCACCTATTTAGAAACATAATCAAATGCAAGTAATTTATGTTGAAAACCAAAAGACGAAGGAAATAGTCCCATGAAATGAATGTCACAAACATCAAAGATTTTATAAAAAAAAGGGTTTTGTTGCATTTGATTTCTATGGGATAAGTTAGCTATTTGTTAGCACTTATCGCATGACCTGCAAAAAACATGTAAATCCTTAAACAATGAGCACCAATAAGAACCACTATCCAAAACTTTATGGACAATCCTTTTTACTCTGAAATTCCCTCCATAAGTAAGAGTGATGGAAGGCCAAAACAGAAATCATCTTACTCTCGAGAACACACCTTTTTATTATTTTTCTCCATAATGCCTCCAGAGATAGGGGACATCTCATACATAGTACTTGACTTAATCTTTAATTTGTCCCATTGAGCCCTTGACAAGCCTCTAAGTAACTTATTAGTAACAAAGAAATTCACAATATCTATATACCATGAAGGTGTCAAATTGGAAAAAAATAGTTGTTATTCTGGAAATGTCTCTCTTAAAAGGACACCATCTTCCTATTAGACCAAATGGTTGAGATGATCATTAACCACATTCTCCACTCCCTTTTTATCTCTTATTTTTAAAAATAAACTCTTAAAGGATAAGAATCCATCTGATTAACCTCAAGTTTGCTTTTTTCTTAGTAAGCAAGTACTTCAAAGCTATATGATTAGAATATACAACAACTTTAACTGTAACAACCCAGACCACCTACTTACAAATATTATCCGCTTTGGGTCTTTTTAAGTGGATCGTGGTCTACATCCTCACAGTTTTGCTTTTCCAGCATGTAGACCACTTTAGGACACTACTCCCGCAGGATTTCCTAGAAGGTCACCCATCCTGGTACTACTCTTGCCCAAGTAGTTAAAAAGCTAGAAAATGTAGTTGAAATATGTTCATCAAGTATGTTTCGGTGTCTTAGCCATAAATTTTTCTATAGTTATCCAAACGATATGATTATTAATTTGGATTAAATTAGAGACTTAGGGCTACAAATTGTCTGAAGAAATCAATTTTTAATTCAATCTCTAAGAATTTCAATTTCAGGATGGAAGTTGAGTATAGAATATTGTTTCAGTATAAGAATAGTTTGAAAATGTTTAAGGCATAACTTTCAAATTTTTGAACTAAATTGAATGATTTTGGTGTCATTAGAAACTTAAGACAAGGGGGAACATTTTTCTAGAAGGAAGTATTATCAAATTCCTTCAATTTTCCATGATCTTTAGTTAAGGAGTTAGAAGTATAAGATGTTAGTTTTAATAGACATAAGGGGCAAAATGGGAAGGACAAGGTAAATGAAGGGTAAAATGGGAAAAAGAAAAAATAAATGATCATGAAATAAGAAACAAGGAGAGGATCATGAGAAGCTAAGGGAAGAGAGAAAAAACATAGAGAAAGAAGAGAAGAATAAGAAAATCATGGGAGAAGCTAGGCAAGAGAGAAAATTGTGGAGAAAGAAGAGAAATCAAGCTTGTTAAGGTAAGTTAATCATCTTTTCTTCTTGTTTTATAAAAGAAATGGGTTGTGTTGAGAATGAAGGAGTTAGAGAGAGAAGGGGTTTTATGTAAAGAATGAAGGGTTTGTGTTAGAAGAAGATCATTTAAGAGAACCCATTTGATTTTAGGGTTTCTAAACTAGGTTTTAGCTTTTCTAACCTAGATGGACTATGGGTAGGTTAGGTTTAAGCTTAATTTGTGTTGATTGCATTTTTGTGATTATGGAAGTTTTAGGAGATTTCCAATTGAATTTGGATTAAATGAGAATTTTGGTTATATTACGAAATCAAGAAAACCCTATCCAAGAGCAAGAGGAAGGGCACAATTGAGTTTGGATTTTCAAGCAAAATAAGGTGGCTACTTTATTTACAGTTATTGTGTGATTAGGCAAATTCTTGCCTATGTGTGTGTATGTTGATTTCTTGAAATGGATTTGCTTGGAATTGAATTGTTGAGACTTGATTGGAAATGCATGTTGCATTGTGATTATGTTATACCTTGAAAGAGGTTATAACATTTTGAATTAAACAAAAAGAAGAAAAAGCATGAAAGTATGAGCATATGATAATATGATTTTGAGCATGATTATGTACTTTTGTTTAGGCGAGAGTGGGACCATTCTGTTTGTCACGTGCATGTTGACAAGAGCCTTCTCCCGGCTGCCCGCTTGTGGCATATGAGCTCCAAAAATAGACTTATCATGTTCATGTTGCAAACTTCAATTTCTTCATTCTGTATCCATAGAACCCTCGAGCCATTTGTTTGTGCATTGCATCTTTGAATTGTCAAGTATGATGCATTTGAGTGATTTTCTTAATGGCTAAGTCTGTGTTATAGTGTTATGCATTAACTTGCTTAATTATGAGTTTTTGAGCTAAATTAGTGAATGATTGAATTATATATATATATATATATATATATATATATGCTTGAATTTGTGGTAAATTGTTGATGGCTATAAATACATTAGCCACTGAACTGTGTAGCTCAACCCATCATTTTCCCTCCTCAGGTGCAGATCAAGAAGATCAGTGATCCTTGCAAGGCTTTTGGACAAACTTTGAGATAGTTAGCTTTTGTACTAAGTTAGTGATTTTTGGATAGCTTTATAAGCATATCAAACATTGAGCATCCAATGTATTTTGCATCTTGTTAAGCCTTTGATGTAATGTTGATATGCAATTAAAGCTATGTATGAACTTCATTTTGATTTAGAAATGAATTGAGAATTGAAGAAGTTTCCAATGTGTATGTGCCTCTCTATCTTATAGTTGTACATTTCATATTTCAAGTCTTCCATTGTTGGCCCCGAACCTTTCTTGGAAGTTAGGACTATTAAATGAAAAGTTGTTCACGATTACTCATGTATAAAGGAAGAAGAATATATGAATTTAAAAAGGAATAGAAAGGATGGTTTAGGTACAAGATGGATTAAATGTGAAATATTAGAAGTAAAAAGCTGGAAAATGTAAGTTCATTGAGCATGCTTTGGTGTTTTAGCCATAATTTGATCTATGGTTATCCAAATGAG
>JANVCL010000005.1:25017690-25036952 GCA_026546855.1 Erythroxylum incrassatum
TATGTAAAATATTTAAAAATTATTGTTATTTCAAATTAATTATCATTATTATTTATTGTTAAGATTTTTGAAAGCATGGTTGATGTAAACAGTAAACTAGTAAACTATACAGTACAACTGTATAATATATTAATATGAAATATTTTGTAAATTTTTAAAATTTTAGGGACTATTTTATAAATTTAAAAAATATCCCGAAACAATACCTGGTACCGACCGGTACCGGTACCATTCTGTTTTAGAGCTTAATCCAATATCGAACCCGGTACGATATTCGTAACATTGGTTTAATGGCAAAAAAATCCTAGTCAAGCTTAGAGATGTGGCTGAGGATGGATACTTTAATTATTTAATACATGTTTTAATTATATGTTTGGTTGAATTTATTCGTTTATTCTTGATTGTTGAATTTTTGCTTGATCATTATAAATTCAATCTTAGGAATTACATTGAAATTAAAACAATATCATTAGGCAAAAAGCCTTAAAAAATATAAGTAGACAAACTTAGGTCCAGCTAGACAAATTTAGTTTTTTCTTTCCCAATTATTACCTTTTATTGCAATTTTTATTTAAAAATGATTCAAAAAGGTCTTAAATTTATCAATCATTTTAATTTAATAAAAACTAAATAGATAAATTTTTTATTTATTTTAAAAATCACGTATAATTATGATAAGATTCTTAAGTGATACATTAATAAAAATTAGTTCTGAAAATATCCACGTGTAAATATTTTTTACAAAACACAATAATTTTTACAATTGCGGTACATTAAATATGAAAAGAATGGAATTTGTGTCGTGTAAATATTTTTTACAGAACGCTGTTTGGGTACGGACAAGCACAATTATACAAAGCAGTTCAGAACAGCACAGCACACCTACGCCAACTTCTACTACTGATTGCATAGTCAGCCCGGCAACGTTATCCTCATCATCTTCCTGTGGGTCTCTGCCATGTCGAGAGGCACTGACCGTCTCATAAAGAGTGTGAAGCGTTTCGCAGGTTCCCAGTACAAGAACTTTACCACTCGCTATGGAGACCAATTGATTGACATTTTCGAGTTCCCGATAAAGCTGGTTTTGTCTCCGTTCACTCTCGCCTTTGACATCGTTGGCTCCGCTCCTCGTGGCTTTGGTGTTCCTGAGCTCATCTCCAAAATCTCTTACACTTCCATCTTCGTACAATTCTCCGTCTTTTACTTTGTCATTGCTTTTGGGTTATCTGCTAGCTGACATATTGTGCCAATTCCTTTTTTTTATAATTTTTAAGTTCTACTTTTCATTTGCTTAGATGGGTATTCAATCTTTGCCCTAATTATCATTTTTATGGAGCTGCGATTTCGTTATTTACATGAAATGTGAGTTTACATATGCGGCGATAATGTTGTGTTATATCAATACGACAACTTGGAGATTGTTTTATTTTGACATTAGGACAATTATTTTTCCGTTAACCTGTTTGCATTAGGGTAAGTTTACAAGTCTGATTGGAGGACCTATTCTATGTTTGCTGAACTAGGTGTTGCTTAAGTTCTATCCAAATGTTGTGGATTTTGAATTCATATGTGTGTATTCTGTCTTTTTATTGAAATTTATTTTCTTAGTGGGAGAGCTAGTAAAATGCTGTTATCTTTATGAGTGAAGCTGCAGTCGACACTGGAGTTTTGTGACAATTCTTTGGAATTACTGGTTTAGTGTCTGAATGGAATATGTTTTCACTTGAAAAATTGTGCACCACATTTGCCACAAATTGAAAAGTAGTACCGATATTTACCTTTATGAATTATGCTAGTTAAATGGTGAGAAATGAAATATGCCTTGAATTTTTTCAAGTTTCCTTGATCAGTTATTAAGTCATTCTATGAGCTTTTACATAGAATTTGCATAAATTATTGCATTTCTATGTTAGTGTAAAGTGTAAACATGATGGGGGTTTCAATATTTTCATATAAGCATGGAGGTTGTTTCAATATTTACTTTGCGATTTGCTGCTGTATCACAGGGTGTTTGCACTTTATTGGTTCTCTGTATGCTGTAGAACCTGGAAAACCAGAAATGGGGCCTTTTTGGGATGCTAAATCCATTTATTTTTATATTATGATTGTAACTATGCTAAACTAGCTGACGTTTCGATCAAAATATTCAATCTATTTACATTGTGAATGCTTCTAGTTGTATTGTTTTATGTATAAGAATTTGGCAGATTCAATAATGGTGTTTTGATTGTTTTTTTCCACTTACATGCTTCATGGTTTTGTGTTTGTTGGTTAGCTTAGAGGTAGAACTTTGTTATCAATTGATAGGGATTTACTTTCCGATATTCACTGTAGTAAAAATTGGAAAAAATGCTTGGAATATCAATTTTATTTTATGTTATGATTGCCATTGTGAATTGTCTTCCCTGTTCACTTGTTTGCAGGCAATTGCTACACTTGGCACCTATGATATTATATTGGAGCTGGGAAAGAAGGTGGTGTGTCAAAGGTACTGACACTGCAATAATATATTTCCGTTCTAGTGTCCTTTTATACTAAATTTAATTTAATTGATGTGTATAATGTTAATCTTCATAATACGCCGATGATCTTTTCCTATCTTAGATGAGTATTCTTCCTAAAAGTTACGACCATTCATTATAAAGAAAAATGTCCCTATCAGAGTTTTCATGTAGTAAATTATGTATTTCATATTTTGAACTTGAATAAGTGGAACTGGATATGGTACTAGATTATGGGTTATCTCTTCTTGTTCGATATCCCTCAAAGTGGGTGGTCATTCTCTCTCCCTATTTTTGGCAAAGCATGATTAGGAGGAGTACAGAGGTTATCAATAATCATCATTTTTAAAACATATGGTGCACTTTCATGTTCACTAGTACAGTGAAATATTGTGCGCTAAATTTTAGTTGGCCGGTGACATGTGCATTTTGTATTTCTTTGTTTTAAGTGTTCCTAGTGAAGTTGGTGCTTTATGTAATCTGAAATGTTTGTATTAGCCCTGTTACAAGAGCCTGTCTGTGTGAATTGCAGAAATTGTCGGACATGCAATGGATGGCAGGCATTGCGATGTACCATGTGCAGAGGATCAGGGAAGGTGCAGTACCAAGTTAAAAGTTGCACACTAAGAAGGTACATCACTTTGGTTAAATTCATCAACTTGAGTATCTTGAAATATCCTATGTAAAAAGCAGTTGATCCAGATAGAAATCACTTATTCAGTTCTCATGTATAATCAAAACTAATTTGTCATGTCAACAGTGTAAGTAGATCCAATTCAACTATCTAGCCTAATGCAGCTAACAGGATTGAAAGAAATAAATATAGATGTAGTAGAATATAAGTTTAATGCACATGGGCTGTAACCATATTGCCATTAAGACTCCTAACACAATAGAACACCCCCAAGGCTGAAAATAAAATGAAAGAAAGGCAAGAAGATAAGCACTTTATTGGGTAGTTTTGACATCATAGTGGTATCTGTATTAACCACAAGTTATGGACTGGTTAGTCTACGTTTACTGGTCTGCTAGGATCATTATCTATTGGATTGTTTCTTTTATGTGCAACCAAAATATTTCAGGATGAGGTTTAAGAGCAACCACATCACCTATTGTTTCTCCTCTCACTGATTTCTTGCCTGATCTAAGCAAACAACTATATCTCATTCTTAATATTGAAATATGGTCTTTTATATATCAGGTTGAGAATAACTTAATAATTGTGCCTTTCCTATTTTTTTCATTTAATGTTATATTATTATCTCCTATTTACCATTTAACTACTTATGCATGAGAATAACTTAATATTTGTGCCTTTCCTTTTTTTTAATTTAATGTTATATTATTATCTCCTATTTAACATTTGACTACTTATGCATACTAGTTTGTTGTTTTTACATTACATTATTAGTTTTATATTGCTCATTTCAGTGGAGAGAAGGCTACAGCAGAGTGTATTGCAGATGCCATTACTGAAAATCGTGCTGGGCTGGTGCATCTGCCCTCCACTATAGATCTTAATATGCCTTTGCCATCCAAAGACTGCCCAACTTGTGATGGAACGGTGAGACTTGAATGTCCATGCATTTGCAGCCAACATTTTAAAACATGTCACGCCCTCCCTGTACTTAATCCCTTATGGTTTATGTTTATTTATTGACTGTGACTTATATGGCTGTGCATTTCTTCATTTCAAGCAACTAACTTTCTATTTTCTGTGGACTTGGATGCATATGGTGACTGAGACAACTTTGCATCCTTGGCCCTAAGTTGCAATACTTGCAGAACATGAAAAATCTTTTAGTTTGATATTTCCTTGCCTTGCAGGGTGTAATGAGCTGTCCTGAATGCAAAAACAAATTACAAATAAGGATCTCTGCGGATGATGTGAGTTCTATATTTTTAATTTAGTGATGCTGGATTTATTCTGTTGCTTCCTTTTGAAAAGGGATTTCTCGAATATAGTCAGGTAGCTCATCACATGTGTTTAGAACAGAAAAACAACTATGCTAATAGACACCTTTTAGTTAATCTCTTTAAAAGCTGCAATATATCAATTTAAATATCTTTTCCTTCTGCACAACATAACAAATATGTGCAGACTGCACAGTCTAATTATTAGCACAGATTCTGTGGATTTGCAATGCTTTATTGTCTTATAAGCATTCTTTTGTAACTTCTACATGTGATAATACGAGTTCCTGACAGTGAAATGCACCAACAGCAATCTTATCTTAGAAATTATATTTATAAATGGCTGTGTAACTTTTGTTATGTTGCTGCATGTTAACGTTCTACCCCCTTAAAATAATACAATTGCTTCCCTATTCTTGAATGGGGTGTTGTGAAGTTTTCCTCGAATCTTGAGAACAATAATGTGCAATTTATAGCTAAGGAGTTAAATGGTGGAAATCGGTAGTGAAACAGTGATTTTCTGATTTGCTGATTCGGGGAATTGTTTGGATCAAACGAAAGCTGTATATAGAAGAAAAAAAGTTAGTACTAAGTAGATGTAAGCAGTTTCTAATTAACAAATATTTTACTTAAAAAACTTATTATAGAGTTTGTAATGGGGAAAAATGAACAACTTAAGAGTTAATAATGCAGTAGCAATAGAAAAAGGTCATTGCATAATGTGTCTGCATAACTTAAATATGCTCTACATATCATTGCCATGAAGCTTTATTGTTTATATTCTGCCGTTACATTTGTTGAAGTTGTGCATCCTTACGAGCTTTGTACTTCTCTGCAGATCATGGAACCCCCATGGAAAGCCATTAATGTCTTGAAAAAGATGGACTATCCTTATGAGGCAAGTGTCCTTTAGCCTGTTGGTAAATATTCTAATTCCACTTGCTTAAGGTTTGCGTTGAGACATGGGTTGTATTTTTAACAGTTGAATTGAAAGCAATTGAAATCCGTACTTAATTATTTGCAATTGCAATGTCCTAAATTTACAATATGCTAGTGAGGAGGCTGGGCCTGCATTCTATGGCTTATACCACTTTTAGAATGTGAGGTACATTCTGATGGTGCACATGTGCTAGTGCTCTTGTCTGTGCACATAGTGGAATGGCATGCCATTGCATTGCCATGGTCTCAGTGAAGCAGTGGTTTGCTAGGGAAAAAATATGCTACTCCAGAACTTTGATCAACTTTTAAGAAAGTGTATATTTGATTGTCAAATAAAAACATGTTATCGGGCCATGCAGATAGTTTATTTGGTTGCCCGAGGTTACAAAGATAAATATTTCACTAATCAAAAAAATATTTTTTGTGAATCAGAGCTTATTTGCTCTATATTTCTTTCATTATAGAATGCAGTATATATATACATGCAAAGGGTTACAATATAGGATAGAAATCTGTACAGATATGGAAATATAATCCTACAGATATGGACATATAATCCTAGGATCCTACATATCTACAAGATACTGCTATCTAATTTAAATAAGCTGATTATGATCAGATCATAATATTATGAGATATGCATATCTTTGACCACATTTTTTTTTCTAGTTTTGTTTATTTCCACTCTGTTTGCTCTTTATAAGTAGTAATTATTATGTTTTGCATATTCTAGCTGACTCCATATGCTGGATCCTAAAATTGGTAATGATGTGTGATTTTTAGAAGGGAAAGCTAGAGACAATTGCTTATTGTTAACTAGGCTTTAGGCTTCCTACTTATAATAGCAGGGTAATACAAGCTAACTTTAATATTCCAAAATAGTACTATTTCGCATGGGATACTTTTATCAGAATCCATAACATAATAAGCTAAATATATAGCGCTTTCTTGCAAGTGAACCATAGATGCTTCAGTTTGTTACAAATTACCTTTACCCTAAATTCATACAATTTTCTATGTAGATTTGAAACCTTCATCTACAAATCTTCATTCTTGGCAATTTTTATCATAAAGTGTCAACCTAAGAAGATTTTTGTTGAGATGCTTACTCAAACTATCATACACTCTTCATCATTTGAAGAGTTTTGTGGAGACGCACCTGCTTAAATCATCACTAGCAAAATTGATTTCAGGAAGAGGTTCAATAAAATCTGCAACTGTATTGAGTTCTTGGTAGCAATCACTGGGTTTTCAATTTGTAAAGGTAAGAATAGTCCGTATCGAGAGGACCAAGCTCCAGCTATATGAGAATTTCAATTGTATTTCATGCCTCAAATGTAATTCTTTACAACTATTTATAACAACTGAAAACAACTAATTGCTAAGTGATTGCAAAAATAAAGGAAATAAATCCGCCAGTATCCGCACGTCTGTTAACTGCCTTAGACATGAACGTTGACTTCTTCAACTTTCTTCAGTACTTCACGTTTCCATGTTTCCTCCGATAATAAGTCCTCAAGGGTAGTGGGGTCCTATCAGTTCTCCAACATTTATAAGTGAAGTTGATATCTTAGTCCAGGTTATCACTGTATCAGTTTAAAACTGTAACTTTTCAACGAACAGCAGGGTGGTATGAATTGTACCACGTCAGTACTGTTCATGCCGTATAGCAGCCATCGTCATTGGTTTTCTTTAAGGTTTCTAATGCTTTGATGCCATGTACAAGAGAAATAGATAATAGAAATACATGTTACTAACTAGGTTTTAGCCCTCTATTTATAATAGTAGGAAAATATTAGCTATTTCTGATGTTTCAAGATAGTATGATCATAATATAGAATGCATTTCATAATTATGCTAAGTTTCTTAAATGATTTAACTTTGTTCATAGAATGTAGTATATGTCAGCAGATGTTGTGCAAATTTGCCATCTTATTTAAATCTAAGGATTAGTTTCCTTTGTGGTTGCTATTTCAGCATATAGTTGACAGCATGAGAGATCCCAGCATTGCTGCGTTTTGGTTGTTTTCATTACCTCAGATTGTTGGTGGAATCGACTATGATGATGATGTCAGGCAGAAAATTTGGTGGCAGTACAGGGTATATTGTCAAATTGCTTCTTTATCCCTCTGTTTCCTGAACTCATTTTATGCTTTTCACAATTTCCTGGGTTATCCTTTGGTTCAAAAATCGTTTCAATATTTAATATTTGATCTTTGCATCTCTAGCCCCTTTTAAATATATAAATGGAGTGCATATTGTAGCTGCTAAATGTTTCTTTTTTGCCTAGAACCATTTTTAAGGTTGAAGCATGTAACTGAGAGAAGCAACAAAAATATTTATTCCTGCATTTACTAGATCTTCAATATTTCAATGTTTGGTTGAAGCCACCAAACTGGATGAACTGCTGCTAACACAAGTCTCTGCTGTTGTACGTGCCTCTATTTTTCCAACTCGACTGTACAGACTGTTATCTATCCTATGAAAATTGTTAGCTTGAGCAGTATTCCATGTGAAATTTTAGGCGAGGGACTTGTGATAATCATTTATATCATGCTTCTGGCCATTGATTAGGTAAGGCTCTGGATGGCATGACATTAAACTTATTGTTGCTATCACCATGAATTGAAGTTTCCTGCCAAATCTCCTGGTTATTTTGACATGGTGCCTGAAGCCTCACCCTGAAATTTGCAGAAGTGGCCAATACTATATCTAACATACGCTATTTTATACAAGTTGTACTTCACCATAACTTTATTAAATACCAAAATCATAAGCCAAGCTGAGTGAATAAATAATTTTTTAATAGTTACATGCATGCCAATTCCTGTAATAGTTTGGCAAACAAGTTTTATCCTGTTTGATTTCTGTTGGTCTAGGAATCAATGCGGTATAATCAATTACGTGATGCTGTAGCCAAGCGAAAGCCTGGATGGGAGCACTTGCAAGAAGTAAGATGATGTTCTGTTATCGTATGCTAAATTAGTTGCCTTGTGCTATGAATTGTAATATATTATGCATTTTCGCTGGGTGTAATGATATTTATTATAAGATGTAAACTGTCTACGTGGAGAAAGTGCTCAATGTTGTAGTGTATGCATTACTAATTTTGACTAATCGATGTCGTTGCCTGGTTATATCTTTTTAAAGTGTTACTCTTTAACTTTATTTGTATTGAAGCACTTGGGACATGCATATTGATTGTGTAGTTGAAAAGCTAAGGGTACATTTATGTTCACATCGCTAGAAGAGTCTGTTGGGTTTTTATTAGCACTTAGCTCCTCCTTGTTCAGGGAAATTATTTTCCAGAGTTCTGATCAGAACATATTTGCCATTTGCAGGCTTTGATCTCCATAGATCCTGTCCGTGCCAGAGAAGATCCTGTTGTTGTGAAAAATGTTTCATATTATAAGGCCAAGAAGGCACTGGAGGCAGAGATCATGAAGCTTGATCCTCCACCACGACCACAAAACTGGGGTGTAAGTAGTAACTATTCTCACTGGAAGTCTTCCAGTTCTTAAGTTATGGCAGGTATATTTATCTTGCCAATAACTGGAAGAAAAGAGCGATTGGCATTTGAAAAAGCGTCTATTCATCTATCCATTGTGGTTGGAGATACAACTTTCCGCAGAGAGAGACAGAGTGGGATGGAGAGGGACATTCAAAAGTTAATAGGATACTGAAGTAAGAAGTTTGTTCAATTAAAGAGAAAATATTGATATTTTGCAGGAGTTGGACCTACCATTGAATGCATCATCCTGGAGTGAGGAAGATCTTAAAAGTCCCCAAAAATTCTATGAGATGACTATCCTTCTTAATGCACAAAGAGAAATCGCTGATAAGATTTTGGATGCACAATGGGAAACTAAATGGCGTCAAGACAAGGTTGGTGATGTTTGCATCTTTTTTCCTCTATTATATACTTTGTCTAGGATTTACTTGACTGGCGGATTGAAGTATAACCTTCACTTGTAAATGTGCCCTGGAATTAAATAAATTGACATAAGGTCTTTATTATCGTAAAGAGCAAGAGAGATTGGAAGAATGTGGCTTAAGGTACTCATATGCTTATTTGTGTGTATATATATATATATATATTTAATATTAGGTTATAATAGGGGGACTGGTATCATTTCATAAATACCTTTATTTTTAACAATCTTCCTCATATTGGTGCATAAATGTCATGTGACCACGCTTGTTTTAAACATTTTCAACTTGAGTTCCTCTCAAAGGTTTTGTAAATAGAACGGTTAGTTAATCACTTGAACTGACAAAAGAAATCACAAGTTCCTCCTCCAATAGTTTTCATAATGCAGTGACAATCAATCTCGACACCTTTGGTTCACTCATAATAGACTAAGTTTGATTTTATATGCAATACTGCTTGAGTAACAGAGTAGTTTCAAAGACATTAACTAGGCTTCTCCAATTTCTGTAAAGCCAATGTCTGACCCATAGTAACATGTGACAAATAGTCATGGCGCAACATATTACCCCTGAACTGGATTGGGCAATATATTACAACAGTGTTACAAGTACTTAGATAGCCCTATTTTTCACAATAGTCTCAAAAGTTCACATTCTTTTAACATGCCCAAGTCCTTGATACATTGATTATGAATACTCAATTAGGGTAAATTACATAATTTTATAGTGGGGTGGCAGATTTGTGAACTTATGCTTTTGGGTTGATAATGCTGTGTTATATCAAATAACCAGCTTGCATGTGTGTGCTATCTTGAGACAGGTAATAGATCTCTAGATCTCTATTGTAACATCACAGAGAAATGAGTTTACTGCTCTGTTTCTTATTTACGAATGGAGTTATATAAGGTTTTCTTAGCTTTGTTGCCAAAAAGTTGGCGTTGAAAAATATAAACTCCAATAATTTGTAGGCATTTGAACACATAAAAGCCATGACACATACCTTATTCAAGGAAAAACTAATTTAGTTTCAAAGGTTGTACTTCATATTTGTATCTGAATAAGCTTTCTCAATGCTATTCTGCACATCTTTAGAAAAAAATTTGCCACTTGCATTTGCTATTTGCCCTGTACTATATGATCTATTCTGAATTGTAGTTGAATGAAATGCTGGAGGAGAAGGTCCGACCTTTCTTGCAGAACATTGACAATGCTGTCCTTTCTAGGCCTATTGTTCTACAATCACCAAATCAGGATAAAAAGGTTTTGCCCTTATTCTTTTAGAATTTGTATTATTAAGTTGCTGTGATTGGGCTGCAAAACTTTTGGGCCATGCCACTGGCAATTGGAGAATCAATTTCTTATTTGCTTTACCTATTCTTTCTTCTGTTTGTGTTCTATACTAGTATAGCAGCAGATTTTGCTGATTCTTTGTAAAATCTCTTCGGAACTGGGCATTTTATTGCCCTGGTTCAATATTCATTCATGATTATATCTTATGCTCGATTTGTTTAATGAAGATGATATCATCATACCTTACCTCCTTCAGCTATTGTGAGCTTTGTGTTCCAAGAACGGGGACCTATCATATGTCCAGTAACATATAGCCAAGTTTTTAATATTTGTTGCTGTGGTCCATGATGATGCATTCACTTGTGCAATGTTTGTTATGTATTTTGGTGCAGAGGAGTCGGCGGAGAAGATGGTGGTTCTTTTGAAGTTTCAAACATTTATCTTATATGGATAAAGTAATGTGATGGCCTTATTGATCAACATATATGTTTTCCTATTCCAATTCCACGGTTCATAGTTGCGTTATCTGCTATTGAAAGAAGAGGATTCTGTACTCGGGTATTCTCTCCTCTTCTTTGGCTTCTCAGCTAATGTTCCTGGAGCTAAATCATTGCCCCTACGTAATGCTATCATATTAATGATTTTGTTGTCTCATTATTAGCAATCATCTGTTTCACTACTTCTTGCACACGCAATGAACAATGATGCTGTTATTTTTGTTCTGCAAAGTATTAAGGAAGGGTTAATGATGAGAGTGATGTACGAGCAAAAAAGTGATAGCTGGTTTGTGGTATGCACACCTGCATAAAACTAGCCAGCTAAATTTACCAAGTATGCGTTTTAGTTGATTTTTATTCTCAAATTTATTTAGTATTAATTGACATTCCTAGCCATGAACGGCCTAAACTCGTAAAATCAGTAACTAAACTAATAAACTAGTCAGTCAGTGTTTTCCTAAATTTCAAATCAACTCGTGGAGTTGAAAGATTATAGCCTATAGAAGTCTGCATGAAATAGCTGTAAACTTTTATTACCCCTGCATTTTGGTTGTAAATTTCACATTTTGATGTTTATGAATACAGGCAAAAAGATGAACTAGCTTAAAACTGTAGAAGACAATATTTATGCGGTTATCCAATGGCAACCATTTCATTTTCGTTTGTCTGTGATTCAACTTTGTCATAAAGAGTCCTCGAGGGGTTCCTTTTGACTTGTCCTTTGGCGTGTACAATTGATCGTTGAATATGACGATGGATTATTATCTCATTGATAAAGATCCTTTTCAACACCGACTCCAATTGTTATCTTATTTACATCTGAATTCATGAATATACATGTTAACCCTTTTTACTGCAATATAACCTTGATTGCATCTCGACCTCTAAGAATGTATCAAAATCACAATCATAATATTTTTATGTGCATCAACAGCTGAAAGTTGTTTTAAGGCAGGAACAAATGGAGACAAATTAACACGGGGACACTTTTATTTCTTGCATATCAAATGACAATTAGGAACGATGATTATAAGTAATTAATATCGTTCTACTGGAAACAAGCAAGCAAACAAACAAGAACAAGGAAAATTAAGTCTTGGATACGAAACTGGGACTGGCATAGATATTCAGTTTCACAATTGGCAAGGTGGTGAGGATTTGAGATTAGTTAGTGAATCTTTGGCAGTGAGTGATGTGACTGCAACCACGCCTATAAGGGTTAGCTTTCTCATGTCCACGGCAATTGAAATAAGATCTACCTCTCTTCTGGCATGGAGTTGCGCCAGCCTTGAGAGCGTCATAGCTGAAGTATCTAGTCTTCTGAGCCAGGAGTCGCTGGCTTATGTCAGACTCCATCATGATCTCCTCTTCTTTGCCGATGTGATCACCGATAAACCCGCCGGTGAAATGGGATGCAAGATTCGTCTCAGCGTCGCATATTGTGCACTCGACCACCATGGCTATGGCCGTGAGGACGAGCACAAGCCAAAACTTAATTCCCATTTGAAAAACGTAATTGAAGGATAGAAAGAAATGATGAGAGGTGATTGATGTTTTTGGTGGCGAATTAGAAAGGATATGATAGAATAATTAAAGAGAGAAGAGCGTTGGTTTTTGTGGAAGAAATATGTGATGTTACGTAGTTTACGTGCATATTTGTTTGTGTTTTGCATGTGAGGTGCTTCTCTAAATGCAGTTGTATTTACCTCCTACACATATGGCCTGCCTTTGGTTGTGTGAAAAGACAAGTCATTCCTAACACATGGTATGTAGTTGATTAAATTTCCATCCTACATTAATTTTTTAATAACCATTTTAAATTCTTATTTTTGGCAGAACTAAAGGAAGGCATTTCCGTCAACTCTTTCGATGATGGGTTCGCCATAGAGCTCCATTGCTTTTGATTTGGTGATCGATAATTGTTCACAAATAATATTGTTTGGTGATATTGCCACTAAAGGAAAGACAAAAGCTTGAGCTATATAATTCGGAACAAGATCCTTTGTCCAGTTTTATGGTGTCTTATTGTGTCCAGCGAATCTCAGCAAATTATTTTTGCGGGTCCCGCGTGAGTTTCACATAAATAAACGTGGAGCCTGCATAAATAAATGGCTAAAATTCACTGAATACAATAAGGCACCATAAAAACTGGACAGAGGATCTGGACTCATATAATTTGGCAATTAACTAGGAAATTTGAGAACTAGTCACTTTTGATGTAAAATATTCCCAGATTTTATTAGTAAACCCATTATTTTTATAACACTAAGACCCACAAACCTCAACTTATTTAATTAATCATAATACAATATTTCTCGATTTTATAGATTGAAAGAAACTGTTAAATTGGTCGACTAAACAAATTATAAATTAATCAACAAAATTGAATTTACCAAATATTGAAAAACTGTTCACCTAGCAAGTCATAAAAATTTAAAAGATCAATTTAAATTTTACAAAAAAATTAAAAGAGAAATCAAGTGCACTACTCTTCTTTCCCTTATGGTTGTTGGACACCACGAAATCTCCTACTTCCCATGGTAATTCTAACCGAAGTTCGTCTATTTTTAATCCTTAGTCTTTACCATGTTTGCTTTCTGATCCATTCCTTTGGTAATCCTGGTCAAATTTTATTCCCTCTTAGATCGATTCCAAAGATTTCAATTTCTCCGCTCAACCCTCTTCTTTGTAAGATCCTCGTTAATAATCTTGTTATTTGGTTATCTTTTTCATTACTATGTTCTCCTGCCAACTTCGTTAGACCTCCTTCGAAATCCATTTAATCCCTCGCTAGGTTTATTTCCAACACTCACCTTATTACCATTTTAGTAATGGTAATTTGTCTTTTCTACTTTAGTTACTCTTCTAACTACAATGAAAGAATTTGTTAAACTGGCATAGCCCAAGCTTGGAAAATTTAAGGGAAAATCCTAGTACTTTCATCTATCCTATAGACTAGAAATATCCTTAGGTTTGGATGATATTGGCTTTTAAAACTATGGTTTGATGTCAAGTATTGGTTCTGATAGTTTAGCCAATACTCTATGCAGTAAACCAGTGAGGTAGTATAGTGTGATCAAGCTGCCTCATATATGTTGTCTCGTACCTTTTCCACATTATATTAATTTACTTTAACTTTTCAACAAAAAAAGATTGAACAAAAATTCAAAGAAACATGAGTTATTGTAAGAAAAATTTTGGACTGATAAAAGGTTCTTATTTATTGTGGAATTTGAAGGACTTTATTTAAATTGAATTTACCATGAACTAAGAGTAAGAAACTAGTACTGACATTGGATATGGGTAGTCTATTACCTACAAATAAATGATCATAACTATGATACTTCCATGCAATGTTTAGGGCATAATGGTTAGGAGTAGCGTGATAAAGATTATAAGTAGCATGATTATAGGAAGGATGAGGTTGAGATTGATAACAACAATGAAAAATAGCAATTATATGGTTCTTATAGATGCATATCTAACATGGTCCATATTTCTTTCAGGCATCATTGTTATTGCTATTTGGACGAGATCGTGTTGGTTGGGAAGTATATTGTTGTGTTGAAGCCCAAATGACATCGAAAGAAGTGGAGTGGAGTTTTTTTTTTTGCAACAATGTTTGCAATTTAAGCATATGAGAGCACTTTAGAAGTATCTCATAAGCCATAAGTTCTCCATTTAATTTCGAAAAAGAAATTAGGAGAAGACACAAAATTAAAGTTGTGATGATATTTTGGTAGTTTGATCTAGTATTGTGGTAGATTATAACATTGAATTTTTCTAAGAAGAGGTCCTAGCTAGACAAAGCTTACTAGTTAAAGCCTTCACTTTTTGAAGATACCATGAGACAGTAAAATCATCCTTTTTCAACTCTTGCAATTCTATATGAATTTAAATCACCTCTATTTTGAGATTGAACTAAATGTATTTGATAAGGCTTGCCAAACATCACATAAAGATGTTAAACTGATGACGTATGAAAATACATCTTCAGTAAGTAAAGAAAATATCTATAAGAATAAAGATTGGTCCGTTTTGAAACATAAATTAAAAGCTGTACTGGCTATATTGAGAAGCACTACAAGAAAACAGGTTTTTACCGACGGAAAAATACGTCGGTAAATAACGTAATTCCGTCGGTATAAGTAATTACCGACGGAAAAAACAGACGGTCAAATTCGTCGGTGATTCCACCGTAGCTAAATTTACCGACGGACATATTTCCGTCGGCACTTTAGCAACGGAATAAAACATATTAACAACGGTATAAATAACGTCGGTAATACGATTACCGACGAAATAAATTTATTAATTTCCGTCGTTAAGTTTAGCAACGGAATAAATCGGTCGGTATGGCGTTGCAAACTTTAAAATAACGACATTAAATACACCGACGGAAATGAGTTGTCCGTCGGTAATAAAAATTAAATTACCAACAGAAATGTAGTGACCGTCGGTAATAATAGGTATGAAATTTTTTAAAAGCATTTTCTAATTTGATGATGTTATGAAAAATGTATAATGTTAAGAATTACCAATAATGTGTGTATTATAAATTAATTTGTATATATATGAATTCGATTAATTAGGAAATTAATTAATTGATAATATAACGTGAAAATTGTTTAAATTGATCATAAAAGCAGTTAATTGTCCAAAGCATACATTTGTAATTGACAACAAATGACAAAGACAAGCTAATGTGGTGGTGATCGTGGATGATCTGAACTGCCAAACCTCCCCTTCAACTGTTCCATCTCCTGTCTAAGCTGATTCATCTGCTCCGTCTGCTCTCTCATCTTAGTCATTTGCTCCATCTCTGCTCTCATCTTAGCCATTTGCTCCATCTCCGCTCTCATCTTAGTCATCCGCTCCATCTGCTCCATCTCCTCTCTTATTTTTGCCACCTGCTCCATCTCCGCTCTCATTCTTGTGACCTGCGCCATCTCCATCTCCTCCCTTAGCTTTGTCAACTGCTCCATGTGCTTAGCCTCCATCTCTTGTCTAATGTTAGCTATCTGCTCCATGTGCTGCACCCGTTCATTAGCGTTAGCTTCGGTGATGTGAGCAATCTGATCCTTCAATGTGTCCACTGTGGCCCGAAGCTCGGTTACTTCATTGGTGGTTGGCCTAGTCGATGCTGCTGTGCTGGACAGGGAAGAGCGCGAATAACATGTGTCCGCATAAGAACCTAACCCGAATATCCTCCCACGACGGTCCCTACCACCCACAACTTCCAGATACGTCCGAGTCTCATCTACAACATGTTCCTCCTGAGTCTGCCGCTGAATGGTTTGTTGTAGTTGATCCTATTAGGAAGCAATGTTGACATGATGAGTAAGGGATTATAGAAGAAGAAATTAAACAATATATTAATTTGTCATACATTTAGGTCTCTACATCGGGTGTTGATAAATGTCACACCATCATGTTTCTTCGTGTGGGTGTGCAAAAACAACTGGATAGGTGTAGGCTTCATCCCCAATGAGATTTCCTACATGTATAACCCAAAATTGTCATATGTTAACTGCACTTTATAAAACTTTCGGCAGCATTTCCTCTATTTTATAATATTTGCCCCCTGTTGAACAAATCAAATAACATAACACAGCCATAATTGGCACCAGACAGTAATAACATTATCATTCTGTAGAACACAACATAGCAAAATATATACAACATAAGTGTCAAGTTTAGATACTTACAAGTCTTTGTGCATGCTCGTTATGGGTTATTGATCCTCCCGTATGTACAGGAAGGCTCTGACCCCCCGCACCTCCACGCCTGTTGGCCGAGTTACGCTCTGATATCCCCACTGCTGCAGGTGATGTCCAATACTTGGTCCAACGACTCCAAATATCCTCTGAAATATATCGGGGTCGTGCACCAGCCTTGCATATCGCATTGATGAAGTCTCGATAACGTGTACGTGCTTTCCTTTCCCATACTTTATAAATGATGGCGTTGAAACAAGAGTCCCAGTAAAATGCTTTCTGAAATAAGTAGTCAAAAAATTATATAATGTAATAATATTTATGTCAGTTGTGTGTATGAGTCAATATAAAAAGAAAGTAATTCTATTTTGTACCTCAAACTCTTGAAAGTAAAATTGTTTTGTGGCGGCAGATATATTCTTCCACGTATAACCCTCAAGCTCAATTCTTTGCTTAAATGTGGAAGTCATATTTCTGGAAATCGGACCCGACGGTACCAACCTAATAAAATAAGAGAGACAAAGCCTTTGAAGTAACTAATAAACATAAGACAATTGAAAAGAAACCGTGGGTAATGTGATATTACTTACTGGTCATTGACAATTGATATTAACTTTCTTCCATCCGGTCCCTCATCTGGAATCATGCCGACGTCTCCTCCATCCGACGCACTGGTGTTGGATGATACACCAGTTGGGGATGGGGATGGAGTTGCAAGTGGCTCTGTAGGTGAGTCCTCATCTGCAATTGTCGGTCCTGGAGGCGGAGGAGGTGAGTCATTACGTGCAGCCGACTGTGATGAACCACCTTCACAGTAAGTTCCTCCGAACCTGGCTCTAAACCGAGGTCGCATAACCTCACGTTGTCGCTTTGGTCCCATTTGTTTTCCTGAAATGCAATGTAAACGTACTCTCTACAAATATAATTCGTTGATATCAATATTACTCTCTACATATATATGGAGAAGAATATAAGAGAATGTAAATGAAGGTTAAAAAATAGTGAACAAGAATAATTTGAGGCTATTACAAACACAACTTAATCGCTATCAAAACTTAATTGTAAATTACAATCATCTTCTTCCTCGGAAGAATACGATTCAAACTCCGCCTCCTCGTCGGAGTTATGAGCCTCGTCATCCTCTCCCGAAGAAATATCGACATATGCATTAGATGGATCATTCAAAGGTTCATTATCGTCATAAGTGACAGATGCATTGATTAAAGGGACATCTTCCTGAAACGGCTGACTTTCATGTCTTTTGTCTGCTTTTCTATGTGATTCAAAAACACCTCGAGGTTTAACTTTACAAACCGCCACCCATTCTGTCTTATCTCGTCGTACGCTTGGAAAAGGGACATAGCAAACTTGCTTCGCTTGCATAGCCAAGACGAAAGGTTCAAATTGTCGCAATCTTCGTCGAGTGTTGATGTCAACTAGATTGTATCGGCTATGCACTTTTGTGCCAACATTTGGTGTCGGGTCATACCAGTGACATTTAAATATCACACATCGCTTGATTGGCAAAGCAGGGTACTCAACTTCTAGTATTTCGATAATTTTACCATAGTAATCCAGCACTTCTCCCTGTATTGACACACCACTGTTGATTGTTGACATGTTATGTCCATGAGATTCTGTATGATATTTGTATCCGTTCACGAAATACACTGGATAGGATTTAACAGTTCGCAGAGGACCCTTCGCAAGATCACAAATGCACTTGTTCTCAATTGGATTTTCCAATGCCTATATAAATGAATATATCATAGCATTGATTAAAGCGACATGAGGACACCAAAATATGATTACGAACTATAATTAAGAATAGTTGTAAGTGACAACTTACAAATCTCTCGAACCATCGAGGAAAGTGTTTGCCAACTTCTTTATTAAGATCATCCTGTGTGATGCCCGGCATTATCTCACGTAACAATGTCTCGTATAATCTGAATACATACATAACGACCCTTTCTGTGAGCAACAACACACATTGATGTATCATATAGAAATATTCATGTTCAACTTACTGTATGAACGGCAGCACCTCTTCACAGTTCAACAAAATGTAACCATGTGCAGCCTCAATTTCTTCCTCTGTTAACATTCGTCTTGTTGCACGTCCATATGTTCGTCCAGAATAAGTAAAAATGGACAAGTTTCCATCAACACCACTCGTTCCTCCCCCATCATCATTACGGGGAACCTTTCTAGCTCTTGTGTGCACACGCGGCTCAAAATAATGTCCACAAAATGTACTAGCCTCCTCCACTAAGTAAGCATTACATATGGAGCCTTCAACTCTAGCTTTGTTTTTAACATTTTTTTCAGGTGATGCAAATACCTATATTAGAGTTAAAGCTGAGCTTAATGAAGTATATAAAGCATGTGACAATGGTTATTGCAATAATATTTGTTCAGTTACCTCTCAAATGGATACATCCATCGATATTGAACTGGACCGGCTAACTTTG
>JANVCL010000005.1:25047541-25063718 GCA_026546855.1 Erythroxylum incrassatum
TTATTTTTATTATTGTTGCTGTTGCTGTTGTGGTTGTTGTTGTTGTTGTTGTTGTTATTATTATTATTATTATTATTATTTTCTATTATCTTTTTATCCATTTTTCTTTTTATCTTGCAAGGAAATACTCTTTCATATTGGATTAACAATCTTAAAATCATGAAAATCAGAATTGAAAAAGTTTATTACTCATGGAAGTACCATAAAACTCCACTTTCTCACTTATAATATACGCTTATATTGTGCACATTGAAGATAATGTACAATTTTAAGTATGGGGAAGAGGTTAATAATTTTCTTAAGCTTATTATAATCTTGGTTATTAAATTTTATTAAATGATATTCTAAGTTAGTTAAAATCTATCCAAAAGCACTTTATTTCATTATTGATTATTGAATTGAATTAGTATGTAAAAAGACGATAGTTATAATTAACTTGCTTTTATAAGTCAAAGCTTTAGTAATCACTGAGATAGTCAAATTGAATGAAATTTGCATATTATTTACACACATATAACTTATTTTTTATGAGCTTTTGAGTGAAAGAACAAAGTTTCAATTGAATGATTCTAGAGCTTGCTTTTATTATACATATTGAGATTACAATTGTTAAACTAGAAGCATTGAAGTGATAAAGGCACAATTATATTCAACATTTTTTTAAGCGTATATCTTTGATAATTATCTTTCCATAATTTATCCCTTAGGAATAACCAATTTTGAAACTTAGCCTTTTTCATTTATTATAACCCATTTATTAACCTTTATCATATATTTCTTTTGAAGCCTTTTTATTGTTTTAAACAATGAAGTTTATTTACACTATGTGATTCTTTGAAACTTGAAAATTTGAATGGTCCAATATTTCTTTAATTTTAAAACATGATGAATGCTCGGTATTGTGAAAAAAAAACATTGCTAGTATAAAAGAAAAAAGGAAAAAATATAGTATCAATGAATTTATAATGAAAGGACTTGTATATTGTGACCAAGTTTCTTATAATCTTTTTCTTTGTAAATTTACTTAAAATTTATCAAACTTTTACTATCCTAGTCATACCTTACCTAAGACACATTATAACCTTATAAAAACCTTTTGATTTTTATTTATAGTTTATATACAAGTGGTGGAGATATGATAAAATTTCAAGCTTATGGTAAGAGTTCTAGTATACATTGATTTAAAAGTTCGATACTTTTCTCCCTAAACATTTAAGTGCATTGAGTGAAATCTTAATGAGGGTGTACAATTTATGCTTTTGATTTCAATTAGATTATTGATGTGATTATTATAGATATTAACTTATGAAGTTAGTTTTAGGATAACTTGAATCTACTTGTACGTTAATTTGATTGATATGACATGATAATTTAAAGGATGAATGGATAGGTTGATTTAAAGGATGAATGGATACGTTAGTACGCTCAAGAGCGTTATTAACATAAGATAGGAATTTTCATGATCCAATAGTCAATAAAATAATTGCATGATAAAAGGTTAATTATTAAATAGTTTTTAAGGGGATTCATTACTTAGAAACTAGTATTTAATATGGAGTTTTCCAAGTAATTTCCTTTCTCTTTTATGTTCATTATTTTCTCAATTTATTTTATTAGTTTATGTTTATTTTTAATTAAAAACCAAACATCAAATTTGTTGGCTAGATAATAAGGGAAGGGTAATTACTAATAATTACTATCTTTGTAAGATCGACTTGTATTTGCGTGTGCTACAACTATGCCATGCACTTGCAACTAATTTAAAAATTGATAACATAAAAAATTATCAATCAATAGTTCTTCTCTTTTGATCTTCTTTAATTATGATTATGTTACTGTTAAGTGGCATTTTAAGCTTCTTTTTTATAATCTTGAGTTTTATAGGGTTTCATCTAGGATTTTTCCATATTTATATCTTCCAAAAATAGCCTTGAAGCATCAAAAGTATTAAAAGAATTTGCATCTTAGTTATGTGACAATGAGTGTCAAGTGCACTGCAAAATTTACCTAACTCTGCACACTAAAAATTTGTAGTTATGGTGAGTTGAGATTCTATCCACAGGAAATGTTAGGCTAATTCTTGTAATGAAAATAATTCATGCAAAGGAAATAAAAGAGGGGTTTTGAGTTGATGCAATTAAGAAAACAAAATAAAAATTAAACTAATGCAAGCAATTTATCAAAAATAGTCAAAGATGATAAGAGTAATGAATATATGTAAAACCCAGTTCTCAGATCAATCTCGGCCTACACACGATTAAACACATTTCATTGTTATAATGTTTTCATATCTCTCTTAGGGCTATTGATCGTAGACTAGCAAGAAGCTCTGCTAATCCTAGTTTTCCCTTAGGTCGTGTTTAATTAACATAAGCTCTTTAATTAAACCTAGCTACCGAATAACTTAAAACATGCCCTCTAGATTTAATTACGCAGCCACATTATGAAATGGAAAATAGATCAATCAAGGCAACAACCACATACACTTGGGCCATTTAAACTAGGTTAGGTTATCCCTATTGGATAGAAACCATTAGTTGCCACAAAGGAATCTCAACACAATAATTACGTATTTCATTTACGACTATAGCAATGGGTTCATACATAAACAACCTACGAGAATAATGATCATTCATACATGAAAACCCAAATCTATAAACATAGGATATCCTAAGCATTCCATAAAGAGAGATTCAATATTAAACAATGAAAGGATGTGTTTAACCATGATTCGGGTGTCAATTTCACCTTCAAACTTGTGTCAGAAAGTTTGGCTCTCCATCTTCTCCATGGTTCTCCAAGATTAGCTCTCTATCATCTCTATTTTTCCTGAAAATCAGAAAATGAAGTCTCTATTGTTTTTGGTGTCAACATAATGTGTTTATAACACAAACTAGGTTTTCGAGTGAGTTGGCAAGAAGTCACGCTTGTGACTTGTAGTGTCATGGTTGTGACTATCCTGTATGAGAGGGTCATGGCCATAAGCCATGGTTACATGGTCGTGACATGGGTGTCACATCCATGCAAACATATTTCACGGGCGTTTAATGTGTGTCAAGCTCGTGACTTTTCTTGCATGGTTGTGAGTGATGTCTCACGGCTATGACAAACTCATATATGGCCATGAGTCTCCAATAACCCTCTATACTTGATGTTTGCCACATATACACTTCCTCTTATGCATTTTCTTGTCTCTTCTTACTCTAATCCTTCTTCTTCTTATTCCATGAAGACAAGTGAGTGTGAATATCAAGAAGACGACTCAAATAGTGTGCTTTCAACTAACTTAAATAATGTTCTTTCAACTCACTTTAGTCATTATGCTTTCAAATTGTACCTAAAACCAAATGTGAACTAAAGTGGGTGTCTTAAGCATTTTGAAGCATTAATCACTAGGTGTCAAGGATTAAATGTATCAACAATTAAGCACATATCATTATGCATAGCACTGACCAAACTCTTTGGTATGATAAACTTAATTTTTTAACTTTTTTCGTCTTTTCTTCACTTTTTCCTGTCTCTACTCATCACTAAACACATCAAACAATCCTTGAAATGTCATTAAGATTAAACTCTTGCCTTAAACAACAAAAATCAAACAACACACATAAAAACACTAACAAGAACATGAATCTAATTCTTAAACATATGATTATAAGCTAAGAAAACACTAAAACATGTTCTAAAACTAAACGTACTAAATTTTACACCTATTAACATCCCCACACTTAAATATTTTCTTCTCCCTAAGAAAAATTAAAACCACATAAAAAACATAAAACACAAACACACAATCATGCATCAATACAATAATGGTACAATTGTAAGAAATATTATGAAATTAACTTAACTATAAACATCAATCACTTAAAAGGTTCCAATACACTAACTTATTCCATTCATATTCAAATTCTTGGATTTAAATACACATGAACTAAAATGTCAACACCTATTCATACATCTTGACCCTTATAAGCACGGACTCATTCTTATATAACAATTAAAAGGTAGGCCATCCCTAAATATCTATTCATGAAATTTATTATCAAATTTAAGAAGATCCAGGTTTAATTTTATTGTCATCATCATATTATCAATCTTGGTTGGAGTGTCCTTTTATCCTTTTGATGCAAAGACAAACATTTTACATGAATGCCCCCAGTTACTAAACTATATCACAACTCATAATTAGTTGTTAGCTTTATTCTTAACCTTTTTTAATGAGTCAAAGGAATATGAAATGTATTGAACACATTTATACAACACATTTTGGTATTTTTGTATTATTATTATTATTATTATTATTATTATTATTATTATTCCAATTTTACCTATATCACCTCTTCCTAGTCAATCACTTCCATGAAAGGCTACTAATGATGTTTACTAATTTAAATGAATTTAACTATAAGTTTATCTAAATAAAATTTATAAATTGATATAGTAAGTACAATATTCCAATAAACATGCATATTTATATAAAAAACACTTAAAAAACAAATTTCACAAAGTAATGTTTCTTCACAATTTAAATGATAATCTTCATAAATAAGCTCATTTATTTTATTTTTATGCCATTGACACAATGCATACATTATGCAACAATTGTGTACATAATGCCACCTTAATAAAACTAACATAATGCAAATACAATTTCATATACAAAATGATATGCAAGTGCATATATGTCCCCACACATGAACAACAAATTTTCGTCAATATAGAAAACAAAACACAACTAAAAACAACAAACTAAAAATTATAACAAAAAATAAAAGGAATAAAAACAGAGGTAAGAATATTTATGGGGATTATGGTGGTGATGGCATCAGAGAATGAAATTGGATACACTTTATGCCATAAACATCCATCAATTTAACTCACTAGAAAATAAACATAAAATAAAAAAGCACTAACAAACACAAATTTATGAAAAACCTAGCTATAACATAACATGCTAATCTTAAGTTCGCTAGATTGACCATTTCAGCTCAATTATTTTCAACCAACTCTTCTTTTGAATGTGAAGGTCCTATGCATCTTCACAATAGGACTTATGCTTCTTATATCTAAAATTTTATGTCTTATGTCTTTTATTCGCTTTCCAATTGTCTCCACCACTCTTGTTTCTTGTTCTCTATTAGTATCAGATTATAGAAAGGTTGTTTTTTTAATGGAGAGTATCATGAGTGTTTTCGTTCTTACTAAGATCTCTACCTTCAATAGATCAAACAATTCCTCCTTTCCTAGCTCTTCATCATTTTGTACTTCCCTAACACTCACTACTGCTTTATAGCTCTCCTCTTAATCTTTTATGCACTCATCTACTCTATCTATCTTCAAGTAAAAGCTACATTCCTTTGGATTCTGCAATAATTTATTCATATTAAATTTAACTTGCTCATCAGTAATTCAAAGGATGAGTTTCACTTTATAAACATCCACCAAAGCTCTTCCTGTATTCATAAACAATCTACCAATAATTAATGGACAAGTTCGATCCTCTTCAAAGTCTAGCATTATGAAATCCACATGATTAATAAACTTGTCCACTTTTACTAACACATACTTCACCATGCCCATTAGTTTCTTTATAAATTAATCCACCAATTGGATTATCATAAAAGCTAGCTTCATATCTCCTTCCCCAATTTCTTGAAAATTGACAAAGGCATAAGATTACTACTTGCACCTAAGTCACATAAACATTTAGCAAATTATTAATTACCAATTACGCAAGGTATAGCGAAACTCTATGGAAATTTTGAAGGAATATGGCTGCTAATTATAAATCTATAACTTTTAATCAGAGAAACTGATTGATTGTCCTCCTAAGTTTGCTTATTTGGTGGTATATCCTTGAGGAACTTCATGTACTTAGGCAACTGCTTTAAATATTTTATAAAAGACTAGTTGATTTTTAATTTCTTTAGCTTTTCCATAAACTTTACAAATTGTGCATCCAATTTATTCTTTTATAGCATTTTTGGGAATCGAATCTTCATTGCATATGGATTAGGAGAAACATAAGGAGTGTCATTTCTCTTCTCTTTACCCTTGTCCTTTTTCTTATGCTTTTATACTTGGTGAAATTTGCTTACTTTTTAGATGATTCTCAGTTGGATTTGATTATGTGTTGCTTAGGAGACTCTCCACACTTTGTGAAGATAATGCATTAATTAATTAACCATTTAAACCTCTAAATTGTGAATGGAAGATACATAGTTCTTTACAATTTAATTGAATTTAGTTTCCATTCTCTTTTGGTTCGTATCTTAGCTTGTTAACTTGGAATTCAACACATCCATTAGCATATCCATATTTGATTCCAATGAACTGAATCTATCTTGCTAAAATCCTGGTAGGCCTTAAGTTCTTATTTGATTTCATATATTGTTAAATCAAGAAAAATTCAGGTGATTCTTCCATCCAGGATTATAAGTATTAAAGTAGGGATTGTTACCTCCTCGATCATTCTGTGCTCCCATAAAGTTGAGCTGCTCCATGTAGTTGTTTTCCATTAGGAAGATATTAATAAAGGCATGGCTATTTTATCTATATAGTCGCACCCATACTAAATTAATTTGAGAGCATTGAAAGATGTAGTTTTTCAAGCTATTCAATTGTTTGGTTAGGTTCATTACTTAAGTCTATAATGCTATCACTAAATCCACAGTAAGCACTCTCTTCTAATCTCTAAAGGTTGGATGTTGTTTACTTCTTTCCGATTGTAGAATGTTTGCAAAAGGAACTCCTTTAGACAGTTGTGATATGGGTTGCTCCTTTGTAATTATTTGAATCACTCTTATGCTTCATATAAAGACTCCCCTTGACTTTGTTGGAAATTTGTGATTTCCTTCATGAGTCTAGTGGTCCTTATTAAGGGGAAATATTTAGCTAAAAAGGCTTTCTCCAGTTATTCCCCTAATATGGCATTTTCTAAGTTAAGAGAGTTCAGCCATCCTTTGTCTCAACCTTTAAGTGTAAAAGGAAAGAGCCTCATCTTGGCTACATCTTCAAATAACCTATTGTATATGAAAATGTTATAAATCTATAGGAAGTTGGCCAAATGAGCATTAGGATCCCACTAACTAGTCCATAAAATTGAATGTTAGTTTACATTATATTCTGCAGTGCTGGTTTGATCTTAAAAGTATTGTTCTGCATTGGTGGTCTCGTTATCCCTTGTTAATTTGTGTTTAACCCTAATGTCATGAAGTCTACAAGGGTTCTTTATTGTTCTACATGTTTTATCCTCCACCATTGTTCGTTTTATCACAGTTTGGCGTCTCACTTTTCAAATCTCCCTCTCTTATTTGCAGATATCAGAAACTTGCTTATGTTTTACTTTGCTCGAACTTCTTATGGATCATATGTTCATGCACCTATGATCACACAAGAAAAGTATCAAATTCCTTACGTTAAAGTAACTTAAAATACAATAAATGCTATAACAATCTTGAAAATGACTCAAAAAACTTATTGATAGTTTTAAATAGAAAAAATTTGTACTACAAGTATGTATATCATAACTTATGGTATAAAAGATATCTCTTCTGTGCGGATTGCATAGTTACCCAACAATTCTTGTAAAAAATTTTCATGGTAAACATTGAGATGATTAACTAGGAATTAAACTAAAAATAAATACTTAATAAATAAACTATGAAATAAGCTGTTGTAAATTTGATTGATCAATGATAAAACTAGGAATTGCTTTCATCCTTATTACTTTTAACTTTACCCTTTTGATTTTGTCGTACTTGATCCTAGATATCTAATACTTATGATTACCCTTTCCCCAGATTTAATCAAGTAATCCTACTTAAAATAGATAGAAATGGAATTGTGATCTCTCTATCTATTAAAACTCTTTCTAACTATATAACAGTTTGAAGCAATCCTATGGATACCTAATAGATTATTTCCTATTAATTTGATGTTTATAAAAACAAGTGAATTAACCAATCTCTTGATCCAAATTTATTATAAAACAATAAACATCAAAAGCATATTCATTAAATCAAGGATGCAAACTTCAATAAATAATTCAAAAGTAATTCCTAAAAAGGAATTTAACAATCCATGGATGTATTTAAATATCCATCTAATCATCCTTAACATCTAATAAAAAAAGGAAATAAGAAAAGAGTAGAGAATGAAATCTAGAATTCTTTTTTTTTTTTGGCCTTGAGTTGGAAAATTTGTTGCCTTGTTCTTAAGAGTTCTCTTGATCTTTTGATCTTCTTTCATTATAATTATATGATTGTCAATTGGTATTTTAATCTTCTTTTATAGTCATGATTCTTCTAGGGTTTTATTTAGAGTTTTTCCATATGTAAATCTTCCAAAAATAGCCCCCAAGCATCAAAAGTATGAAAAAATTGCAACTTGGAAAAATCCCTATAAAATCGTGCATGGTACTATCCAGACTTTCTGGCACAATTGTGCAAAGCCTTCTGCTCCTTGTTGCACTATCATGCCAGGTTTGATTCTCTAGCTTTTTATTCTTCTTTCTTCACTTTTTCCCATCTCCACTCATCACCTAACACATAAAAAAATCCTTGAAGTATAAATTAAGATCAAACTCTTGCCCTAAACACCAATAATTAAACAAAAAATGCAAAACACTAACAAGAACATAAACCTAAGTCTTAAGCACATGATTATCAACAAAGAAAAAACTAAAAACATACTCTAACACCTAGAAAACATACTAAGTTTTACACGTATCATTTATGGGTAAGGCTACGTACTATCAGACCTCCTTAGACCTCGTTTCACTGCGGGACTTCAGACTAGGTGTGATGATGATGATGATGATGATGATCATTTATAAGGTTGAGATAACAAGATTCTCAATATATTCGTTTTCCGATATAAAAGAAATGGGAGTTAGCTAAAGCAGATTATGAAAAATTGGCAGTATTTCATATTGTTTCTGAGTTTTTCCTAGGAATAAATTATCTAACTTCATGCACTTGCTTTGCTAGCATGTGTGAGGTTAAAGTAGCACTATTTGAGTGGATTTTTTTAAATCTAACAAGATGATTCAAACAATGGCCAAGAAAATGATAGAGAAATTCAATACTTATTGGCCTATGGTTGGTAGTACCATGACATTCATATCTATTTGGATCCGAGGTATAAGAAGGAGTGACTTTAATTAATTATAGAAAGTTTTATGGTGATTGGGTTGATGGGAAAATTGATATCATATCTACAAGGTAACTTCATATTTTAGATTTCTTTAGAGAAAAATTTAAAGACCAAGAATAAAATGATTAATGTTGGAAAATTAGGGTGGGATCCGATCCCAAGCCCATAAGAATAAACAAAAAAAATTCTTTAGTTTTTGAAAGCAAAGATCACTTAAATTCTTTAACATAATTGATTCATAAAATGTAATAAAGTATGAATCATAATTCATACCTTATTACAAAGCATGATCATTTTCTTGTTATTTCCTTGAACCATTTCTAAAATTGAATCATCAAAACCCTAATAATGGCATATGTGTCTAAATTCTAATAGTACATATAAAACATTTTGTGAGATTCTATAAGTGGTATAGAGAAGGTTAAGTAAGAAGTGCTAGCTCCCTTAGATCCTAAGTTTATTTATAATAGTATTTGAGAATTTTTTAGCAATTTAATTAAATTAAAATTCTAATTTTAATTAAAATTATAATCAATTTTAATTAAATACCAAATATATACAAATAAGATTCAATATGTAATATTGATCGTTATTTATTAAATATCTCATATTTAATTCTAAAATTTCTCAAACTTCAAAATCAATCCAACTTGATTAAAAATGCCTTTTTCTCTCTTCGACCATTCTTTTGTGTCTAACCTATTAGTTTCCTAAATATATTGACAATTGATATAAATTATAACCTTAAATCATATTTAGAATTAGATAAATTCAACTTCTTGAATTTTTCTTTCAATTCTTTGATTAGATAATTTATATCCATAGATTAAGATTGATATCTAGCAATATGTCATGGCTCCTAAAATATTAAGAATGTTAGAGTGATTTTGACTAACCTTTTCACGTATGATTTTTTTAGTATAATTTAATCATTTTATCACACAATGTTTTGATTAGACATAGAGTATGGAATTAATTTATACTCTATCTAAGTCCATTCATATTTTTCTCTACTATTAGTAATTAATTCTATTAGTTAGATTTGAAAACTATTTTATAAAGTATCATTCTACCTTGGTCAAGGATTTCTCAAATATATACTAATAAAGAATAATGACACATTCACCCTAATCACTTTAAGTATTTCCATACTTTTAGTAAATGAGATCAACTACTTCCATCATATGGAAAAAAATATAATAAGTGTTAGTCTTTGTATGTTCCATTAGTGTATAGTCTCAATAGAAAATAATTAACAATAATTTATAGATAATACATAAATGCAATATAAATATCATAATTATGATTCAATACCTTGTAGACTTTATCATATATATCTAAATATGTATAAGCTAAAGAATGTCTTTAAATAATTATGTTACTAAATTGGAACCAACCAATTAACTATAGGATATAAACTCTTAGTCTCTAATATCAACCTAAAGGGAGGGTGAATTGGATGTTCATAAAATTGAACAATTTTTTAAACAAATATACTCAATTAACAATAATCAATAAAAATAAGGAAATTCCTTAATATAAATTAATCAAATAATTTAACAATAATTTAAAGAAGATAGGGGGAGAGAATACAAACTAATTTATAGTGATTCGGTAAACAACCCTTGCCTATGTCCACTCCCATGACTCTTCTCAAAATTCCACTGTAATTCTTCTTTCAAGGTGAAGAATAACATTTGTACAAACTTCTTAGTAAAGAGGATACCTTCTTACAATCTTCTTTCAAGGTGAAGAGGAACCTCAATCTCAGCTGCTTCACCCTATTATACAATACCATATTTCCCTAAACAAATATTACAACTCAAAATACCTTATTTTGTCATTTGATAACTCCAAAATAAATCACTCACATAAGTATGATACAATCGAATAAGAGTAAACTTGTCGTACTTGAAGAAGAAACCTCAAAGTTGTTAGAAGGAAGGTGTGGATCCTTAGAAGTCCTTCATGCCATCAAAGCAAGGATTTTATTTTTCTTGGCAATTTTAAAGTAAAGTTTCTCGAGAGTTGCTCCAAATTGAACCCACGCATTGATATTCTCTATCTCAACTGTTACAAGTCGACTCAAATGATTGAAAAACTCTTTTAAATACGTGTATACAATCCTAAAACCTTCTTCATACTAATACCAATAAGAAAACACCTATTTATGGTATTTGGGACAAAAAATAGTTGTTGAAGCCAAGAACTAGCCATTACAACGGCTATATTTGACATATTGGTTGACTAATATAGCATACTAGTCGACCAATATGCATTTACAACACTAGATTCACTAGTCATTGGACACTATCCTAGTCGACCAATATGGTAGATTATTTGACCAGTACATCATCCAATTTTATAGCAAACTCTTAATACTTCAAATTTAACAACTTTATCCTACATGGGTGAACCACTAACTTTTATAGATTGATCATTCACCTTGAAAATATGATTTTTAACAACTTCAAATGCTCAGAGAAAATTTGTTTACTCCAAATATGATTAAAACACTTTCCAAAATGTTCCCAAAATATAATTTAAAGATTAAGAGGCTTTTATATGAAAATCAAAAGCTTCAATGCCTCTTGATGAATTTAATGACTTAAGTAATGAAGTAAGATGAAATGATTATGTATGGCGAGCCTTTTGGATTATCATATTAACAAAGTGAGCTTATAAGTAAAAATATAAAATGTGAAATGACCTTGATGACTCTTAATTTTCTTTTGTTCTTGTTGATCATTTCATTGGTCGCAAACTTCAACTTTTCTTTATCAACTTCATACACTATCTTCTAGGTTTTATGGCTTCATTTTATTCTAATATTTCTTCTCATTAAAATAATAAACAAATTAGTATTAATTATGTTTTGTTATCATCAAAATACTAATTGTAACCTCCCTTGATTCAACATAAAGATTGATTCTAAACCTATGTCTTATACAGTGCTAAAGATGAATTTGTCAATCAATTAAACATTATTAAATATGGCTTCAAACTATCAATTAGATGCCCTATAATCAACTTGTTACTTCCTAGATGACACCTAAGAAAGCTATCCTTTTCATGCTTAGTCTACTTTATTTGGCAAGAAAGATAAGCTAAACTATTCAAGCAGATATATGGATTACTCTCATAATGATAAGGAAGGCTATGTTTGGTATAGAAGGTTGATGCAAATGTCTTTTCTAATGTGCCCAGAGCCTCAATTTCTTTTTAGAGTTTGTGCATCAAGTTGTTGCCTTATACTAGTTGATCCTTATTGCTTCAAAAATTTCCTTTTGTATTAATGTCTATGTTGTGTGTTTAAACCTTATTTGTACTAATTGGCATTAACTTAGAGCAAAATTTTTTTATAATGAATTCTTCTTTACTTAGAAGAAAAGAAGATTAAGAAATTATATAACTTGTTTTATGATTGTCTTAATATAAATGAAAATGGAAAAATAGAAAAGAGTATGAAAGCTTTTGGAGCTAAAAAAGGAAAAATTATCCCATGATGAATCAAAACATTCCCATAAAATAGAACTTTTTTCTTAGAAAACGATTTATATTTGACATACTTTAATGTATAATTGAATATTTTGTAAGGTTGATATTTGAAAAGACAATAAGAATGTCCCTTTCTAAAATTTTGTTCTTACGTGACAAAAACTAAGAGCCTGCTTGTTTTCGTTTATATTTATATTTATAGTTTATAGTTTTTGTTTTTAAATTTAGTAAAAAAAAGTTTGTTTAAGTTTTTTGTTTATATTTTTTATTTAGTTTCTTCGAGTTTCCAAAATTTGTGAAAACTAAAAAAGCTGGTTTTTATTTTCTGTTTCTGTTTGTTTCATAATCTCATTTACTATTGATTAAATACATATTATTTAATTATTAATAAGAGTAATGAATAATTTAATTAATATTATATATTTAATAATTATTAATAAAATTATGGATAATTTAATTTAATGTAATAATTTATTTAATTTTCAAAATTAAATTAAATTAATATTTATTAGTAAATACAATTAAATTTAAAATATCTTCAAAATATATAAATTTCAATGAAATTTGATTTAATAATTAAATATATTTAAAATAAATATTAATTTATCAATAAATTTGATATTTAAATGATTTATTTTAATAAAGTAAAATATTTTTAATGATAATTTATTAATAAATAATATATAAGAGATGAAAATAAATTTAATTAATAAAATAATATATCTTTAACTTTTACCTAATATATAATTATAATTAGTAATAGAAATATATTTATATTGACATTAACATCCAAACATGTATTTGTTTTTATTTAAAAGAAAAACATAAAATAAAAATAAAAATACAACGACTACAAAAAATTAAAAATTACAACGAATACAGGAGAAATATGATAAATAAGAAAAGTTCTATTGGAGTATTATACCTGTTTGTATTTGATTATTTTTATATTTGATTGTAATTTAGTTGTATATAAACAAAAAATGTTTATAGAAAAAAAGGGTACTTTTTCTTGTTCTTGATTTCTTCTGCAGAGATTGAAACACTTTCATGAAAAATAAGAGTGAAGCTATTAAGGTTAACATTGTTTGAATTATCAATCCATATCTTGTACTATTTATTGATATGTAAAGGTATTTTAAACAATATTGATCTTGATGATCATAAAGGTCACTGAAACAATAATCATATAATTGGATCTTTCTCAGTGCAGTGTTTTGGCATGCTTGCTTCTTGGATTGTTGTTATCGGATGGATCGATAAAATCCGTCTTCGTCTGATTTTTGTTAGTAGGCGGCACATGATTGGGAACTTGATTTCCACCATCCTTAGCCAACTTTTGACATAATGGTCTGCATTGGAGATTGCAAAGTTCAGGCGTCGAAGTGGGTCCTGCGGCCATGCACTGATCATGGCATTGCTTTAAACAAGCATCATCTACTTTAGGTGTGAATATGCATACCAAACATGGCCACCAAGCTTCGCCAACCTCCACTGTCAAAAATATGGCAAGCACGATAATCCAAAATTTTTGGTTAAACTTGCTTTTTGCTGCCATCTCGTACTAGTTTGGTGTCTTGGGAGGATTGGCAAAGACTTGAATATTCAGAATGTGGCAGGGAGCATAATACAAGAGGGATGGTCTTTTATATGTTTATTTGGTAGATTTTTGTTAGAGGTTGTGCATTTTTCACCGATGGTTTCGAGCAAGATGTGGATTCCAAACGTACATTAGCTATAATCTCTCCCGACAAGACATTTCTTCCTTGATTTTCTGTTAAGTTGGCTATATTTAGAAGCACTACCTTACTAATATTAAATTTATAACAGAATCAGTTTCAAACTAAACAAACCTAACATCGACGTCTTGTAAAGAAGAAACTGAATTGATAATGTGATCCCTGAGCTTATCCGTCCATCTTTATCTTCACAATTAAATATTAATATTCTTCAATAAAACATTACAGTCTTTGATTCGAACTAATATCAGCGGTTTAGTGACAAAATCAAAATTTACCTTTTAACTTATGGGATTAGAAACCTTGAAGTTGGAACAAATTAGAATGTTAAGTGTAAACATGAAGTTATGACTTGATAAAACCAAAATTGACTTTTTAACTTATGGGATTGAAGTAGAAACCTTGAAGTTGGAACAAATTAGAATGTTAAGTGTAAACGCGAAGTTATGACTTTAGACATTGTTTTTTTTTGGTCTTTGATCAAGGTTTCTACTGGAAGATCCAGTGACTAATCTTTTTGCTGATAGAAAGGCACCTCACAGAGTGGGGCAACTAACTCAAGGATTTAAAGCTGCTCCATACCTAAAGTTAAGGATTGAATCCTTGACTTTTGGTTAAGGATAGATGAGTCCCTTGCCACTTAACCACACCCTTTGGGTTGACTTTGGACATTGTTAATAACACATAAAAGTAGTTTAATTTGATTGAATCCACCTTTGACATAGTACGTGATTTTAATTTATGTAACTCATTTATTTCCTAAACATATAAAAAAGAATTTTGTAATAGATATCCTTTCTGATTTCAAGGTCTTTAAAACGTGACCGTTATTTTGTAAAAGAAAGTCTTTCACAAAAGTATTACCAAGTATATTCTAAGTGAGAATTATCTAAATCATGTTTTCGTTCTAAATAATAAATTTAAATGTTATTTTTAAAATAAAACAAATAACACAAACAAATAATAGTTTCATATAAATTTAAGGAAGGAAGATATATTAAGAAATTTGCATACATCACACTTATAAGGTACCTGTGGCTGATGAATTTTATGCAATTTGCAGACTGAGTAAATTATAACATATTTATTAAAAAAAATGTTTACAATTTTAAATTTGTTTCTTTAATACAATAATTTGGTATACCAATGCAAAATACATAACAAACAATATATTTGTATGAATACAACCATCCATTTTTTGATATAAGTAGTCCTTTCACTATTTTAGACGAAATGAATTACCTTGCCTCTTCATTATAGATACTTTGTAGATTTGAATTATAAAGGGTTTATGGATTTCTCGCAAGTCTTTTTCACTAATGTTGGTGTTCTTATGCAAATAAGATTTAGTCATGAATGCACCGCTTGAGGTTTTATTTTTTGAAAAATACTTGTATTAATCTACTTGATTTGTAACAATTGAATCTTTAATTAATATAATCAATTTAGAAAATAATTGTTAGGTGTAGATTATAGTATGTTTTCTAGGTGTTTGAGTGTGTTTTTAGGTGTTTTCTTAAATGAAAATCATGTGTTTAAGACTTAGAATAGTGTTTTTATTAGTGATTTCATGTTCTTTAATTGTTTGATTGGTTTATAGCAAGAACTTGATCTTAATTTTATATTTCAAAAAGTGTTTGATGTGTTTGTGAGTAATAGAAACAAGAAAATTGAAGAAAAGAAGAAGAATGTGAAGCATGGAATATGCCATGATCGTGGCAGCTCCCAAGATTGTGGCAGGTGAGGTAGAGAGCAAATTTCACCTTTTCCAACATAGCGGG
>JANVCL010000005.1:25078147-25092302 GCA_026546855.1 Erythroxylum incrassatum
ATTATTCTTCTTCTTATTATTAATGTCATTAATTTTATTATACGAAATTAATTATCTTATTATTATTATTATTATAACAATAACAACAACATTAATAATAATAATAATAACGATAATAATAATAAGATATTATTATTATTATTAGTTGTTAATAATTATTTTGAACTTTGTACTTATTATTATTCTTATTATTATTATTATTATTAATTATTAGTTATTGCTATTATTATTATTATTATTATTATTAATTTTGTGCTTATTTTTATTAGTATTGTTATTATTATTATTAATTATTAATTATTGTTATTAATTTTCTACTTATTATTATTATTATACAAAATTAATTATCTTATTATTATTATTATTATTATTATTATTATTATTATTATTATTATTATTTGTGAGAAGGATAAAGTTGTCTTCTATTGTAAGGATAAAATTATCTTCTATTGTAATAACTATTATTGAAAAAGTTAAAGATAGGTAGAGATAAATTTTATGTATTCGTCATATTTTAAGAATAAATTTTTCTAATGCATAGCTATTGTGAGTTTGTTTTCTAGAATTAGTAATATGTTAAGAATAGCTATAGAATAGAATAGCTATTCCTTTAAGCTCTCTAGAACTCTACACTGTTATTTCTGGCATCCCATAATAACAGGCATGACAGACAATTTAGTGTTAAAATCAGCCAGCTACGTTTCCCTTTTTCTTCAAATCCTCAATATTCTCTTCGATGACTCGATTCTCTATCGTATCAACAGGTCCATCTATGTTGTGAATCTCATCAAGTACATTGTCCTCCGTATGGTTATCGTCCTTGTGATGATCGATATAATTTAATTGCCATTACCACCATTACTCACCCTTTCATCGACTTCAGTTGCTTTTCTCACACCTTTTGCGAGTTGGCTATACCTGTCCTCAAGCGCTCATCAATGTCTAGACCCTGTTGCTTGGCCTCACACATGCCTGGACTCACTGGATCGTTATTTGTGCTACTATCCGGCCCAGTACCTTCTCCTCTCGTCTCTGCCACCGAACTGCTTCCCTGCCAAGAATGCGAAACTCTAGTTAGTTATATATTTAATATTAACCTGCATCATCATGCAAAGGTTGTTTTAAGTTAAAACCCTAGTTAGCCTGCATCATCAAGCTGTCGTATGTATCCTCCTTTATCCGCTCATGTAATAAGGTTCGCGTAAACAAATCCTTTTCTAACAAAACATTTATGTGTCCATCCTTAAGAATCATAAAACTCGAAAGGAAGTAGACGGAGAACAAAGAGGCAAATATATAAACCTCGAAACGTTCATAAGCAGTAGTAGTAGTTACGCAAACCCTGGAGATTCTGGTTGCAGAATCGACATAAGGTTGAACCTTAGGCAAGTTAATGGTTGCTTTCTTTGCCAAGTATATTGCTGCCATACCCCCTGAAATTCTTGAACCGCGAGTAAATTTCTGTGTCAATTTAAACATTAACTTAAACTAGTACAGGTAGGCGGTGCGGCTTTGTATGAATAGCACGTACAGAAGTGGACACGTTGACAACAAGATGACACGTTTTAGAAAAAATCCGACCACGATCCTTGTAGTTATTTTGGTGAATGACACTTATTCCTGCTCATGGATTTTGGGTTACAAATCCCCAACTTTTATTAACTGTTTGAAGATCTCGTTTGGCTCGGTTGGTAGACCCTCAAACGGTCAAACCGCTGATGGATTATGTAAGAACGAGCCTGAATGAAGCAAATTGTATTACTCGAGTCTAGACATTTACTATTAACAGAACAGAATAGTAGGAAATTACATAATGGAAAGGGTGGACGCAGTCAGTCAACCAATTAATTCATTTCCCTCGACAGAATACTCCAATTAGTGCCCTCAAGTCCAGCGCTAAAGCTTCTAATCTGGGCTGTAGAATATATACTTGAAATAATATTTCCAAAGGACCAGATGAAAGAAGCAGCACACAAACTCAGCACTCCACTCGTGTTGACTTAGCAATGAATCAGGCATTGGTTTCACTGTTTCAGCGTATAACAATGAATACAGCATTAGTGGCTGGCAATGCATTTTCGCACCAAGAGGCTAACTCTATCAAGAAGTTCATTGAAAGTAAAGTAAAGCATTCCGTTTTTTTCCCCCAAAGATTTGTAGGGCCTGAAAATCTAGCTGAAAATTTAAAGCCAATGCATTACCTGTACAACTTGTTTCCGTACAGACAAGCTCCCTCTCTACCCCCTACTCGTTAGTTTTGATCAAGCACGTACGGAAGCTTTATGAAGATTGCAATAGGTCTTCCGAGAGCTGAACTGCTATCATTCAACTGGCTACCAATTTCCAACCATTTCCACCATTACACATCAATGTCCACACCCCAGGCTCGTAATAAGCACCTCTTCACTCATAGATGATACGGAAACACAGTGGAAATAACCAAGAACTAGAACATCTTATACCCTGGATGACCAAAAGAACCCATGCACAAAAAGCTCTTGCTTTTTCTGGTATATGCTTTCATGGAAACTAGTCAATTTACTTGTTTTAGCATTATATGGACTAGTATTCATTTTACAAAGTATACCATCCTATATCCAACCATATTGAAATTGATCTACAAAATTGAAAAAGAAGGTTCAGTCATATGCTTTCCTTAACCCCGATACCGTCAAGCCATGAAGCAACTTTTTCAATAAAGGGTCTGCGCCTAGGATCCTGGTCTAAGCATCTACACGCAACTTCAAGCACATCTAGCAGCTGTTTTTCACGATCTTTATCCCAAATGGACGGATCAACAACCTCCGTCTCCCTTTTCTCAGACTTCATCTGAAACACCCAAGAGACCAAGTTTCTGCAGCTTTTCCCTTTGCAAACTTCTACAGGTCTTCGACCGGTAAGAAGCTCAAGAAGAACAACACCAAAACTGTAAACATCACCCCTGCAAGTTGCCGTCAATGTTTGACTGTATTCAGGAGGAATATAACCCAAAGTTCCAACCAAATCAGTTGTCACGTGGGTGTCATAAGGTCGGAGAAGCCTTGACAGACCAAAATCAGCCAGATGAGCCTCGAAATTTTCATCCAAAAGTATGTTGCTTGATTTCACATCTCGGTGAACAATATGGGGTACACAAACTTTGTGCAAGTAAGCTAACCCAGATGCTGCACCTTGAGCTATCTTGAGTCTCACCTCCCATTTAAGAGTTGATGCCCCATCGATACACTCATGCAACCAATAATCCAAGCTTCCGTTCTCCATGTATGAGTATATCAATAACCTATCGCTACCCAGCCAGCAATACCCTTGAAGAGAGACAAGGTTTTTATGTTGAGCCCTCGAAAGTGCCTGCACTTCAGCTTGAAATTCACGTTCCATCTGACCACAATCTCCTGAAAGCCTCTTAATTGCAGTCTTTGTGCCATTAGGAAGGTGGGCTTTGTAAACCAGGCCAAATCCACCACAGCCGATGATATTGGCTTGATTGAAATTATTTGTTGATTTAAACAAGTCTGCAACAGTGAGATCCTTGTAATCTGAATTCTGAAAAAATACCACTTTCGAAGGCCGAACGGCATCCGACAGCCTGCCTTGAGGGCTGGTTTCCTCATCCATATTGTCGACTGGATACCCCATATCCCTTCTAGGCATCTTAAGCCAAAGAACTGCGAGGACTATCGCCAGCGCAACTCCTAATGTGAGGATTATGACTAAAATTTTTTTTAGGCCGAGCCTACTTTTTGAACTGGATGGAGGAAGAGGCTTCAACATGCTATCATTGGCATTACAACGGGAAACCACTCCCCCACAAAGTCCAGGATTACCCTCAAAGCTCGAGCTGGAAAAGCTATAAAACTGCCCTCCTGTTGGAATCTGTCCGTTCAAGTGATTATAAGCCACGTTAAATTGTGACAGGAAAGTGAGTCTCTCAAAAGATGGTGGGATTGACCCGTACAGTTGGTTGGATGATAAATCTAAAGTTTCCAAATTTGTCATTTCTGAAATTGAGTCCGGTATCATCCCAGTTATGTTGTTCTTGCTCAAGTCCAAGACATGAAGCTGCTTCAACAGTCCAATTTCAGGTAAAATTGTCCCGTTTATCCAGTTGTGACACAAAAGAATCGAAGGTGGAAAACTTGAGACTTGTTTGTACTGCAAACCCTTAGCACTCTGGTTTCTTTTTACATAGAGAGGAATACCAGCTGAAGCCGTCAAGTAACTGTAGTTTGCATATCTCAGGCTCTTTAGCCCAGTCAAACCTTTTGGCATCTCTCCGCTGAGTGAGTTATTTGACAAGTCCAAGTAAAACAAGTGCTCCATCTGACCAATACAAGAAGGGATACTGCCATCCAATTTATTCATCGACAAATCAAGAACTTGCAACTTTGTACATCTACACAACCAATCTGGGATTTGGCCTTTAAGACCAGAATTCGCAAGCCCAAAGACAGCTAAATTCTGAAACCCACTTATATTCAAGGGGATTTCCTCACCAATAAAGTTCCTTGGAAGGATAAGAGTTGATAGATTTTTGATCTGCTGAAACACAAATAGTGCACTTGATATATTCACGAAACTATTGTTGAACAATAGGACAGATGAAAGGCCAGTAAGCTTTACAAAACTGTCAGGAATTTGACCCCTTAAGCGATTCCTAGCAAGGCTCAAAATTTTCAAGTTATGGCAGTCAGACATGGAACTGGGGAGATGTCCAGAAAAAGAGTTACTGGCAAGATCAAGTGTACGGAGATTTAGCATTGCAGTAAAGTTTAGATTAATCTGACCAGTTAAAGAATTGTTTCTGAGGTCAAGTATTTGAAGATTCGAGCAGAATGACAGTGTTGGAGGCAATGGCCCGGAAAACAGATTAGAATTCGCAACAAATTGCTCCAATTGAGTAAGGTTGCGAAAAACATCTGGAATGTGGTCAGAGAACTGGTTGCCACTAATATCAAGAATCTTAAGGCTATAAAGCTTGCTCAATTCCTTGTTTAACTGGCCAGAGAAATTGTTGTTGGAGATTGAGAGTTCCCCCAAACCCAACAATGAGTACAAAGAGTCTGGTAGAGCACCTGAAAGTCTATTGTCATTCAAATGCAACTGCTGGAGAGACGTGTTGCAGTTGTTTAAGCCTCCGAGATTGCCCATAAGACGGTTCTTTGATAAATCCAGAATCTGAATTTTATTGAAGAAGCTGCAAATTTTGGTGATAACTTGGCCCGTGAACGAATTGTTACTAATGTTAAATACAGCTAGATTTGGAATTCCACCAAGCTCAACCAATTCCTCACTGAACCAATTGCTAGAGATATTCAGTGACTTGATGGATAATAAACCAGAAAGCACTCTTGAGACAGGTCCTGATAGCATGTTATGGCTAAAATCAAGAACCTCCAACTCCTTCAATCTTGACAGCTCCATTGGCAGTTCACCTTGAAGATAGTTGGACGAGAGATCAATTGAGTTTAAGTGATCCAATCGGGCCAATGAGCTTGAAATGTTCCCTTTCAGACCCTTTTTGGGAAGAATCAGCATAGTCACCCTTCTTCCACCGACTGAACCAGTGTTGTAGTTCTCACAGACAACACCATCCCATTGACAGCAGTTGTTGGTGTTGGACCAAGCTTTTATAATGGATCCATCCTTAAGATTTCCGGCAAATTCCTTCAGCGCAAGGAAATCATTCCCATCACAAGATTGGCTATGTGTTTGAAGAGCCAAAAAAGAATATAGAAAGCAAGCAAAGTACATCCACTTGAGGAGAGCCATTGGAAATTGGAACAATCTCCAGAACCAAAATTACGAAAACTGAAGCTTTGCCTGAGCTGAAATCAAGCCAAAACCCCCATATAAAGCTGATTCCTCTTGTCAAGGACAGAAGTCTAAAGAAGAATCTTGCAAATCCACAGACACAATATCCCACCCGAAAGAAACGAAACTTGTTAAATAGCGAAGAACCAGTAAATTACAAACTAGAGAAAACAAAATCCCCAGTTTGATTCCTTTGCTCAATGTGTGAAAGAAGCACAAAATAACCAAATTTACGGAAAAAAACTCTCGAATAACGGAAACAAGAACACACCCACAAATTGAAAGTGAAGAAACAATGTTCACCACAGAAAAGAGAAATCAGTTGAGCTGTTTAGCAACGGAAGCAACTAATCCCCACCAGGAACCAAAACCCTTGACTGTAATCGACAAAACCACCCCAAAGACCTAACCATGCTTGGGACAGCGACTGCTAGCCTACCCCATATAGTGACAGCAAGAAAGGCTTACACGAGCGAAGAAACTTGAAGCACACATCCCCAGGCACCTGCGCACCAACTAAAAGCAACCGTCGTCAAATGAAGCAGGGACTACGAGTAACAAAGAGGGTTGATACTTAAAACTAGAACCAGATCCCAAGATCAGAAATTCATAACAAGATTAGAATATTTGGAAAAGAAAGAGTCTAGGCACATGAACCCACCAAAGATTTCAATCAAAAAGCATTAAAACATCCCTTGTAAGTGAATAAAAGAAAGCTTCCCGTGAACCCAACACCTACAGTGGCAACTTTTCAATAAATGAGTTCGGTCTCCATTTTTAAAAAGTGCGTGTCTATCTATCGCTGCCTGATGTGAAATATCTTCACTTAGATATTGTTATTGATTCACATAAACAAAAACTTGGAAGGGAAGCTAAGGCGAAGGGTGACGAAGATAAAAAGAGAAGCTGGCCTGTGTTTTTGGGTTGATTCAAGAGATGGACACTCGATTTGTCTCGTACGCTGGAAATAGGAGGGTTGACATAAGTAATTGAAAGTCCAATTTGCGGTTGGACCAAAGATTTGTACAAATCGATGAGCGTAGAAAAAGCGTTCCAATTGTCTAAGTTTGACAACTTAAACAACTATATACGATGCCACCTTTTTCATATTAAGCAGATGAAATGCTAGTTTAGATTGTACTTGGTCAATCCGTTTACATTGCATTCTTATTTTAGCCGTAATTTACATACTTTACCTAATGTCAGATAAGACTAATTTGTTTTGGGCTTGGATCGATCTTAAATTGTGGTCAAAATTTTAAAATATAAATTAATTTTTAAATAATTTATTATTTATTTAAACTTTTTAATATTTTTTCATTCCTTAGACGATCACTTATTTTAACCAAGTTGTATGTATATTGAGTAAATATTGTAGAATCAAACATGGAGCGGCTAGTATAAAATTTTAAAAGACAGAAGTCAAAGCGTCAGAAGAGAGAGAGGAGGCGTGGAATAGAAATTTGATGGCAACTTGTACTTACAGGCGGACGTCACGCGCTTCTCTTCTCTTCTCTGTCAAATCCCAATGGTTACGTTGACTCTCCAATCCTATTCCTATTGCTCTTTACATAATGTGATGTGATGGAAGAAAATTTTAGGTTTAGATTTAGATCCAACACGTAAGGGCGTGTGAATTTGTTCAACTTTTCACCAATCCCGCCGTCTTGGAGATCGAAATACAACTCATAGTCATAGTTTTATTTACAAGCCGTGGATGTTGTCCGCAAACAGAATACTTATTTTCACGAGCGGTGGTATTTATGAAGTAAATTATCAAAACTTGAATAGTTACAATAAAGGTTGTACCTGGCTCATCATGATGTTTGTCTGGTTACGGCTTCTACAACAAAATAATGACTCGTGATGAAAACTTCTCTGAGTGCGACTGAAACGATGGAACTTTCGTCTCTCATTAACATATTGGAAAAAAAAGAAAGCCCACTTGTTCGAGTTGACATAACTCCAACTATCAATCATCAAAACCGACTAAAATTTCACAAAACAATATTCCACCTTCAAATATTAATTTTAGAAATATAACATTTTGTATTTTTACCTTAAATTAAAAAACAAGAGTTAATGGAATTCTGCATGGTGAGAAGCTATATCTTCTCTTTACACTAGCTGTATGAATGCATGATTGTTATTGCCTTCTTCATCTGATTCTCCTATACTTTGTTTTCCTATCTTGACATCCCTTTATTTCTTCTCATTATATTCTTGTACATAAGCTATTTCTCTCCCACCTTATTTCTTTTCCAACTTTTACATACTTTCCTCTAACTCTTTTGTCCTTCTTTTATGTTGCGTCAAGGAAGATAGATTATGCTATCTTTTGTGCTATTGTCTTCTTTGTGTTAAGATTTTCACCTTGATCTTGGAAGTGTCTTGGTTGCATGAAGGGTAGTTTAGCTTGTTCTTTGAAGAAGGAACTTGAAGTTAAACATGTAAGGGAATTCTAAACTTGATAGCATTTATTAATACAAGTTCTATGATGATTGAATTAGCATAGAATATGTGTTGTGATGATGATAAATGAGTGTTAGAAAAGTGATCCTTGTATGACAAATTCTACTTTGGTTTTGATGCATGAAAGATCATGATTTTTGAGCTACCTAATAAATGATTTTGAATTAGATTTGGACATGATTTTGATGAGGAATTGAAGCATGAATTAGGTAGAATTGAAGTGAAATTGATGGACTATAATGAAGGTGTATTGAATGAAGCATGAAGGAGTTAAAATTGGAAACAAATTGAAGACAATAGGAGAGTGAACCTTCGATTCACTCATCCCACGATCGTGGGATTTATATGGCTCCTTCCCATGATCGTGGGAAATGTCTTAAGATGAGAAAAGGTGGGTTTTGTGCAATTGTTGGACTATATAAGGTTAAAACACTTTATAATGGTTTAACTGGACTTAATTAAGTAGAAAGAGAACCTAGTTTGATGCTAGATTAATTGATTAAAGGTTGAATAGGTTTCATATTATTAATTTAGGTAATAGCTTAAGGAAGATGTTATTTGATAACAAAGTATCTAATTTTGAAACTTATGAGTTGTTAAAGGAATGAAGTATACTTATGAATGCAAATGTAATTCAAAGAACATGAGTAATATGACTTGGATATAATTGTTTAAGAACTGGGAACTTTTGTGATTTTATGTAATGTGTAATGATTTAATGCTTCATTGATGTATTTATGCAAATGCTTAAATTCATAAGGCATAATGAGTTTGTTCAAGTGTGAATGAATATATTTAGTTTGAGTATAAGAAGATAAATTCATAATTATGCATTATTTCATTGTCAAGTGATTTTAGAATGTGATATGTTTTGATTTGAAACTGCTAAGTCCTAGTTGAGGATAAATAGGTATGCCTAGAAGAGTCTGCAGGTACTTCTATGACACTAAGGTGTCTTCTATACTTCGACACTTTGATGTCTTTTGTTCTTAGACACAATAGTGTCTTTTGTAACTAAGACATAAGTCTCTTCTATTCAGCGATACCAATCATAGGTGTCTTTTGTTTAATCCTGTTATCCACTTCTGTAAAAAGGACTAACAAACTAATATGTTTCGTGTTCTCATATATGTTCAGTTATGAATCAAGTTATTTCTATTCAGATACAAGAATGTTCTGTTATGATATAATTGTGTTATATTCTAATACACTCTCTGTTCTAAGACTTTTATGTATATTATAAAGTAATGATGTTCTATTATGTTATTTATATGTTTTGTTCTGATGCAAAAATATTTTGTTCTTATGAATTATATTCTGTTCTGATGCAAATAATGTTTGGATTATGCTTTAATTTGAATAATTAAAGATTGCTTATGATATGATCTGATTTAGTGAAAGTGAATGCTAGACGACTGTTAGAAGTAATCACCATTTTATATCTTGTTTAGTTATTCCCCACTAAGCTATATGCTTAGCACGGTGGTTTTGCCTCCGTGTAGGTTGTGATAAGAAAATTTGAGTCTGGGACAAAGACAACCACAGTGGCCAAGAAGGATGTGTTATGTTTTGGAAAATGTTCAATTTATTTTTTAGTTGTACTCAATATGATAAGATATTTTGAATTTTTGTGTATATGGTTTGTAATAACCTTAATATAGGATGAATTTAGAATTTATGACATGTATTTTAATAAGTACAAGATGTATGATATGTTCTGTTTTTAACTCAACAAACTATGAATGTGAAGTATGTTGCTTTATTTTCAAAGAACTTCAGGAGTATCTTGGTATGTGTTAGGTATATTTTGTGTGGCATCTATATATCCCCTTAGGGACTATGTGGGTGTTACACATCCTCTCCTTCCATCTAAGTTACTCCCAAACCTCACTCTATCTCCTCTTCCCATTCGAACCTACAAGATTCTAACTAGCAAATAGTTCTTACTTTAAACCAAACCAAGAGAACTTGGTCCCATGTTTTAGGTGTCTTAAGATCTTTTGTTTTCCCCCTTCTCCCTTTGAAAGGAAGACTATAACTACATCTCTTGTCTTTGTTTAGAAGGATGGTGTAACAAAATCGAATGCTACCTTATTTGAATTTTTTCGTCGGAAAAGGCTAGCTTTCCTAGTCTTAAGTAGGTAGGTTAAGAATTAGTGGAACAAGCTTGTCTTTATAGAATTCCTTATGAATGAAGACAATCTCTTATTGTCTAAGTTTGACTCCCCCATTTAAGCATGAAAATTTTCTAAAAATGGGTCTATGGAACATTAATTCCAAACCAAACTTCATTAAAAAATAGAGACTATGGATCCAACTTCATGATTTTATGCTCAAACAACTCCCCATCTAGATCATCATTTATAAGGTATCATTAAAATATTGGAAAACATAAAACCTTAGTTACATAGCTAGCTTTATAGGGAAGCTCTTATGTTTTGGATGAGGGAACTGCTGGGATGAAAATAATCAATTACACAAGAAAGTGCGTATTGATAGACATTAAGAAAAATATTCTAAATGAGATCCCTCTTATAAGATTGGATGAACAAAATAAATCTATAATAATTTGGTAATTATAACCTACTCTTAGAGACCTGAATCTACAAAGTAAATTGGCTTATGGAAGTTAAGAAGTAGGAAGTTGTACACAGGGAGCTTTGAAGCGTTGATGCAAATGAACATTGAGAATTAAATTAGTAGGGTTGTTGCTCTTTAAACGGTGATCCAACGTGACTCTACTGAGAAGCTTATGAAGCAGGTAGTAGATTACCTTCAATTCTTATATTGAGAGGCCTAGTCAAAATATTGGTTATTTGGAAATAGTAGGTTTTACTCAGTTGTTAGGTAGAAATACCATGATTGAATCAGAATAGAATAATGAGCTAAGTAATGGAGATTTTATAACTCCTAAGGTAAGCATAAATATAGCTGAGGTAAGTGACCCCTCTATTGAAGAGAAGGAGGCCTTTTCCCCTATAATTGAATCTGAGTCCTAGGAGATCGTGGTGGATAACATATAGTTTAAATAGGCTATAAGGAGGAAATTTAATAGAAGGAAGAAAATTCTCTCTTCTCCTAACTATGTCAATTGTTTAAAGGAATGTTGCTGAGCAAGTTTTAATCTTATAAAACCCTCAATATTTCCACAAGCGTACAGGTGGTAACATAGTATCGAGGTGTTGATTCCTCGAGGAATTAGTGAACTAATCGAATCCTAATTTGTCTAAGGCTAAAAAATGTAATTAAAATGAAAAATAAAAACTAAACAGAAAAGTAAAGAATTGAATATGGAGTGATTGAAATGAGAATTCTAAATTAATGCAAGGAATCAAATTTGAGTACCATCAATTGACAATTTGAAATTCAAACAAGGGAGATCAATAAATTATAAGAAAGGGAATTTGTCCTATCTTCAATGCTAACTTAGTCACTTTTTTGTTAATACGGTGTCGGTCCTAGAATTTCGAAGGTTGGATTATTCTCTTTTGAATTGCAATCACTAAGCCCTAAATCATAAACCCTAATTATGTTAAGTTACTGAACACGTAATCTCTCGATTAAGAAAACAACCCACAACCTAATTAGTTCTTAAGCATTAAAAAAAATTGGGTCCTCACACTAGATCTCTCTCCATATAATTACCGATTTGATTATTTGCATGGTCTATTAGATTGTTTAACTACCATTAACCAACCTAATAATTTTACATTCAGTTCATTCTCTCGATTTATTACTAAAGTATTCAATTAAAAAAATTAATCATAACACCCAACATCATTAACAACAAAAGTAACTAAAATAACATTAAATCAAGTATAAATCCTTAAAAGAAGTTACAACATCCTTAACCCAACATTCATCATCATCAATTCCATCTCATACATCAAATGAATGAAATAAAAGATGAAAAGAAGAAAAGATAACTTGGACGATTTGAGGTTGAAGTAGCTGAAGCTCCACCTTCTTCTTTCTCTTCTTCTCTCTCTTTCTTCTTCCTTTTCCTTAGCTTTTTCCCTAAAATGGCAAATTGAGGCTCTCCTTTCTAGTTCATTTGTTTGCTATGATGTAGTATTTTCTAATAATCACTCATCTGGTGAACATAGGTTCCAGTTCTAGTACACAAAAGCAAAAAAAGCATCACATGTATAAATCAAATCTAGTCAGGAAAACAAATCTCAGAATAGGCCAAAGCAATCATGTGTGTCACTACTAGTTGGCCAAACTAGTGTACACACCCACCGATTCCCGGTGTTGGCTCGACTTTCATCAGTGGTGAGTTTGAACTATAGTCGACAAAAACGTCATGACCCTAGGTGATGACCTCATTGGTGACCAAATCTCTAGGTGTGCAATCACCCACAAGTCCCGTAGAAAAGTGTCAATACGGGGACTTGACTTTTATATACCAAAATTAAGGGTACGTGGGTCGCTTAATATGTTATACCTAGCATACGAATGGCTAATCGTTACCTCACCAATGATAAAAATCATTTACAAATATTAAGTACTAAAATCAAGTAAGGCACCATACCTTTATTTATCAGTCCAACCGATAAAATGGAACCTTGCCATATCTCTAAGCCAAAAGAGAACACCTACACGCAACATACATGAATCGATTATGCATATGTAAGTTACAAAACATTATTTCATGCAATAAAAGTCATCTTTTGCACTCCAAGTGTAAAGTTGTTCAAAAATGTAGCTTTAGAAAATAAAACATTGTCCTTTGCACTTCAAGCACAGGTTTGTTGAAAACAATATCTTTTTTTTGGTAATTTAGAAAAAATTAATTAATGAAGCCAATTATGTACAAAAAGGTCTAACCCAAAGTGCTTCGAAGAACAAAAATTGGATCAAAGCAACATGCCACACTCTTAACCAATATCTACTCTTAACACTGCCTACCTCAAATAAGATGAAAATAAACTCAAACCAAAGAGGAAATAATAAGGGGCGACGAAACTAGCTGGCGCTCAAACCACAATGACCTACCAATGATGTAAGTAGTTGAAAGCCTTTTAATGGTCGAACTTAGAATACGTAATAAAAACATCAGTTACACTCCAAGTGCAAAGAGTTATTCAAAACAATGTCATTTATTAAATACAAACAAGATTTTGAAACCCGGACCAGATGTCAAACCGAAAGCCTTATTGGTCATCGGTTTGACCGGTTCAACCACCGGTCGAACCAGTGTGATATCATAATTATGCAATAATTATATTTAATTATATATAATATTAGTAATATTAAAAATACAAAAATATACCAAATAATATAAAAAATATTAAAAAAATAAAAAATTTATTGAACCAGTGGTCGAACCGGACCGGTTCAACTGGTCAATTGTCCAATTTTGACCAGTTCTCACTGGTTCAATTAGGGACTGATTTTTAAGAGTGAATCAGACCGGATAGCTAATCGGTCACCGGTCGAACTGGTCGAACTGACCGGTCTGGTCCGTTTTTAAAACAATGAATACAAAAGTATACTAGCATCTATTTAAGATTCAATTCTACTATGCATTACCTAGGTTCAAAATTTATATACAAGTCATCATGCATGTCTTGGGATGTCCTAATCCCATTTGAGAGATATGATTTCCCCAACTCACCTCAAAAGAAGGTGTACACTCCCTTGACTTCAACAATCCTCGATACGAGCTCCTTGATCCATAACTCCTGAGCCTTTATACATACAAATATACAATGTATTTACTACTCAAACATGTATCTCATATTCATACACCACCATAACCAAATTCATCCATAATCAATCATCATAAATGCTATTCTAACATATGTCAATAGGTCAATAATTCACTTACTAATTCAGCTCAATGTCTCCTCAACCATCAAGCTAACCT
>JANVCL010000005.1:25092768-25106895 GCA_026546855.1 Erythroxylum incrassatum
TAAACCATAATCAAGCGACCAACTTGATTATTCAACTGTGAATCAATTAATTCAGATTCTAATAATATACATGTTTCTCATACATCTCTATGTATATGTATATTATTTACAAAAGAATCTTGGTACCTTTTTGACCAGATGTATAATGCTCATACGAATAAAGCCAAACTCTTTTGTTTTATTAATAATAAATATTTTCATTACAAAACTTTAACTGAAGAAAATAAAGTTACATGTAAATACACTTGCTTTCCAGGACACTATATTTACATAACTCCAACACCAACGACCTCTGAAGAAGTAAAATTAATTACATTGTTGCTTTTTCTCTTTCACTTCGTTTTTTTTTGTTTCTCTTGTTTATTGTATAGTATCATATGAATGATTGAGATGTTCTATCGGGCATAGTTGTATACTACGCTTCATATTATTCATAATTAGAGAAGAATGATGATGATGTTAAGAGGATAATATATTAGCAAGTTCAAATGTGATAATGTATATAATCTAGCTGTTAATAATATACTTATGGCTTCATTTTAGGCTTAATTATAGGCTTAGCTTTAGGCTTAAGCGAAGCTTCTTTTCTAAATAGGATGTTATTCTTGCATATAAATAGGTCTCTTTGTATTTTATAGAAGAAGCAATAATATATACAATTTCTCTCAATTCTCTTAACATGGTATCAGAGCTCTAAATTTTTCTAGGCGTTTATTCTTCCTTCCTGCGAAGAATTTTGTTTAGGTCTGCTTTATTTCTTTTGTGTTCTTTGTTTCTGTGTTGTGTCGTCAGTCTTTATTGAAATTTTATTCCAATCATATTTTTGAATTCTTCTCTTCCAGCAACCACACCTTGATCGGAGCTTCCACGCACCCTCACGCGTCGCCCAAAGTTTCTGCCCATCAGTTACGTGACCCGTTGACCAAACCGGCTCAACCCTTTGACCACTTGGTTTAACCACATAAGGTCCAGTTTTTCAACAACCTAGACCGGACCTAAGGTTTTTGACCCTTCTAAGCTCATTTTTACAATCAAAATTTTAAAATTCAATCCTTAAGATCAAGTTTCAGGTTTGGTTTGATCTTTTTCTCTCCTGTGAAGACTAAATTTTTGAATGATGATTACTTTTGATGCTTCCTAGTCAATATCTCATCCTATTACTGCTATTTTTGATGGATCAAACTATGATTTATGGTTTCAAGAGATATGTAGTTTCTTGAAAGTTCGTCTTCTTTGGCGATATGTCACCGGTTATATTCCTAAACCAATAAAAACGACCAATGAGGATGAAATCAAATTCACATATCGCATGGATCAATGGGAAAGCAAGAATCATCATATTCTCACCTGGTTTCGAAATACGTGCATCTCTGGGATTAAATTAGAATTTCGCATATTCATCACTCCAAAAAAGGTATGGGATTTCTTGCATACCATATATTCTGTTTCTGATGACGTTCACCAGTTTCAGCTCTATCGTCATCTTCATCGGATGCATCAATAATCAAATTAGACTATTCATAGTTATATTCTGAATTACAAACTCTCTGGAATCAATTGGCTACTTGTGATCCAGTATGGCCTGGCTCTATCTCTGTTTCTCTCTATACTGGTCTTCGTGATTGCCAATGTGTCTAGCATCTTCTTATGACACTCATATCTTAATTTGAATCAGTCAGTGGTGCCTTATTACATCACAGTCCTTGCCCACACTTAACACAATCATCAGGGAGTTACTTTATGAAGAAACTCGTCTCAACACTCTCCGAGCAGAGAGAACTTTACCCTCCACTGATGTTGTCATATTGCCTCCTCTCCTTCTGTCACATCACCATCTGATGGCTACTCTCACAAAACTCAATGTAGATACTCCAAGAAATTTGTTCATCATATTTCAGAGTGCAGAAAGCTTCTTGCCAAAAATGCATCTACTTCTGGCAATTCTTCTCGGCCTTCTTATCGTCCCACTTCTACTTCTGCTGCTGCTGCTAATGTCATTGAAGGAGCATCTAATGAATCCACTTCTCCAAAATTCTCAATGCAAGACATTAAAGCCATTCTTCAGCAACTTTACTCAGAAAAATGGTATTTCTTCATCTTCTGTTTTGTCTGTCACACTAGGTACTTCTTCTATGTGGTTTTTTTATTCTGCCTATTGCAACCATATGACATCTGACTCAACTACACTTATATCACAATCTATTCCATCTGATTCACCCATTGCTCACACTGCTGATAACTCTGTCTTACGTGTTCATAGTATAGGCACTGTTTCTAAATCTTCCTTATCTTTGCCTCATACATTTTATGTTCCTAAACTATCGTGAAATCTTATTTTTGTTGGTCAATTATGTAAACTTGGTCTGGATCACTTACATTTTTTTAGTCATGATTGTACTATGCAGGACCACAAACGGGAAAGATTCTTAGGACCGGCCATAAGGTTAGATGACTTTTTCAGCTCACTTCTCTTCATCTTCCTACACCAACTCTTACCACAGCTGCTACTTCCGATATATGGCACTCGCATCTAGGACACATCTCTCGTTCTATACTAGGTCCTTTAATCTTTAGTGGTTGTTTAGGATCTGTTAAACAAACAATTTCGAAATGTGTTTCATATCAACTTGCTAAACATCATGCTTTACCTTTTCCAGTCAATATTTATGTTACTTCGACTATGGGTGGATCACATTATTTTATTATTTTTGTTGATGATTTTTCTAGATATACCCAGAAAAACTCCTTCAAGGTATTGAGCTTCGAATGATTATTTATTTCTCTAACATTCCAAACTAGAAAAGTCATGTAATATTGGTTTTCCCTTTTGAGTCTTTACTACTGCTTCGAATGCTTTTTCTAGTTTGTACTTGTTCACATATTTCCTCCTGATTTTCCACCTAAGGCATGGATTCTAACTGTTGTGATAAATTGGTGACTAGTTGTTGCTGAACTCTAGTGGGATTTCCCTTCTGCAGTTATTCTTTATTTATATGACTGATAACATGTTCTTCCATTCCATCTAAACTGTGTAAACCTGACATATTCCCTAATGCCTTTAGTATTAAATGTTGATCCACTGCAATGTGTTCAGTTAGGTCCCCCTTAGTATCATAGGTCTGATTTCTGTCTACTTGATTGACCTGTCCCTGATTCTCTGGTATCCTTTTCTGCGACTCAAGTCCATCAATTCCTTTCCCATCATTTTTATTCTCCTCAATCCCCATCAACTCTCCATAATCTCCCCTAATAAAAACTTTCCAATGGTCGGTTACCATGACTTTATCCTCCTTAAAAGAATTACCATCAGTCAACCTTAAAATAGGGATATAATCTTTCAACTCCTTCGAAATGTCCATACTCACAAACAAGCTAACATAGCCAACCCATTTCCTCAAAGTTGTATTCTCATCCATACATATTGATTTTTCCAAGTAACTAGCTAACAAGCTTAGGCCTTTGGTGGTCCAATATTCCAATGGAATATTGTGGATGTTCACCAATAATAAAATGTTCTTAACTCTAATTTTTTTCTAATTTCGTACCAGGTTGTCAATTCTAGAGGAATAAAGGAAGCTGTGAAATGTGTCATGATCCTTCCTCTTTACTTTTAAAGCCTCTACTTTTGCACTAAATGTAACAATCTCTTGAATACCTCTTCCTTTCCAATTTCTTTAAACTCATACTTGTATTATAGGAAAAAAAAACGAGCATTTATTCAGGAAGAAACCTACGATCGCAACTTCCCAAGATTTTGCACCCTCCTGCAAGACATCAAGATTTGGAATCACCATCACCTTTCTGCTTATTTCAACCGGGGATTGTAAAAAAGAGAGGATTTCGAGCTTTCCTATACCACCTGCTTCCAAGTTTTTTTTTTGTTGCAAAGTTCTAGATCTCATTTGCTATTTTGACCAACTTGGGAGGGTTTGAGGGTGAATTTGAGGGAGGAACATGCTTCCTAATGTTGGAAGAAAGGTCTAGGTTTGCAGGAGATTTAATGGAGGAGGATGAGGGGGAGTGAAAGTTAGAAATGTTTGGGGATGGACTTAGGATAGCTTGTGGCAGACCTGGGAGGAGTTCAAGAGAGGGAGAAGGTGACAAACTGAAAGGTAAAGGGAGAAATTTAGAGAAATTGGGAGGAGTTGGTGTAGTGCAGTCATGATAACTAGTTTAGATAGTTTAGATATGGTAGTAGCAAAACAGGAGCTAGAGCAGAAAAAAAAAGCTTAGTGGAGGAAAAGGTTGTTTTCTGAATACTTTGCACTTTTGGAACGTACGACTGAACCAATAAACTTCATCTTTTATCACTTGACCAACAACTACAACATTTTACAATTATTACCCTCTGACGATGAACACTACATGGTTTTTGTGACCATAAATGAGGGGGAAAAGTAACAAGTCCAAGCAATTGGTGATTAGGTTACTTGTGCAACGTCACATGTTTAATTAGTACGTGAGAAACCAAAATAGGTATAGAAAATGTAGTTATCACAAAATTCATACTGGGACACTCATCTATAAGGCGGGTTTTTATTTTAGTCAACCCAACAGAGAATATGACAACATTTACGTGAAAGAAAATGTGCGCAAACGTATTGATCAACAACACACCCTTGGAAATTCTCACACCAAGCAGGTAATGACAAAATCTAGATGAGCATTACTGGAATTTAACAACGATGCAGGAAATGTCATCCGTACTCTTCCTATTTAGTGCCTCCTCAGTAAGTCGTTTGGCCGCAGAACGAGCATCCTTGATGTTCATAACAATGTCAGCCGCTTCTTGGTTTGTCATTACCTAGTAATTAATCATTCAAGACTTATAAGTTAGAATAGTAAGTCAGTAGTGAAAAATGAATTGAAGGGCACTACAAGGTTCAAAATGAAACAAACCTTCCACAGGCCATCACTTCCCAAGATTATGCAATCTGTATCATCATCAACCATCTCCACTGCAACATCTGGTTCTGAACTGAGATGTCCCTTCAAGCTCTTGTCACCAAATGCCCTTGCCACTGCCAACTGGCCGTCAACACGAGGAACATCCCCTGAATTCAGGGAGTTGAAATCTTAACATTGGTTGGTACTGACAATATGATCATTGTTGAAGCTTCCACAACACTGAATGCCAATGAGATGAAACTATCATGCAAAAGGAGGGGATTCCATCCACACAAAAAAAGGCGAGGAGAGAGAGAAGCGTTTGTGAATAATTATATTTACTCGCAACAATAAGAAACATCAACTTGCAAGACTGAGTACGCTAACCAAAACTGGATGGCGTATCTTCCGAGCAGATCTTGATCCTATGAATCCGTGGATAAGGAGAACGGGTTCTACCCCTACAATCTTAAGAAAAGCTTATTTTCTGACAAATTCATTGTAGAAGCACGTGTCCCACAATTCAAACTTAAAGTAGGCAACTTCATAACACCAATCATGGGCTAACAGAAATAGTTATGCCCACATAAAGTCATAATACCTGGAAAATTACTCACAAAACCACCTCTATTCTCAATGTTCTCCCTTTCTGTACTTGGCTCATGGTCAACTGACAGTTGTCTGGCTGATCCCTTCCTGCTGACAACGGCCCGTGAATCACCAACATTAGCTACAACCAATTTCTGACAATTGATTAATATAGCTGTCACAGCAGTTGAACCTCCCCGCCCCAAATCAACTGCTTTGTCCAAAATATTAGTGTCAGTTATCTGATATGCCCTCCGTATGGCCTTCTCGGGCTCTGTCCAGAAGTCTGGCTGTTCGAAGGCAAAATTCACAACAGAAGCGTCGCTTACTTTCATAACATTACAGTACAAACTAGAAAGACAGGAAAAACAACTTTACCCATACTGATCGGTCTCAACTCACAAGACTTAGGAACTCCCAATAAGAAAACAGATTAAAGTGTTAAAATGAAATGATCATTCTTTGACAAAGTTGACATCTCAATTCCAACCAGCCAATAATCTTCCCATACGCATGAAAGCAAATGAGAAACAGAAGGCATGCATAGTTTAATGCATTTATTGTAAGGAGTAGAACGAACAAGTTGCAGGGAGTGTGCTACCTCCTTCAGGATGTTTTCAAACAAATTTGACCTCAAGTAATCAGGAATAATATGGCTTAGATGGCCATCAAATATTGCAAATAACCCCAGCTCCTTGTGATCAACTTGTTTGAATTCTGCAACAACATAATCTTCCATGGGATGACTGGATTTCCCTTTTACCAAGTTATAGCCATGTGTTATACGCTTTGACATCTTACTTTTGCCCTTTCCAGAATCTGTAGATGAGCTTAATCCTACTTTCTCCTGCAATGAAAATGCACACAATCTCACGTGGCTGAACCCAGCAGCAAAATACAGAAAAAAAGTAGTTTTCACAGAAATGATTAATTGGGTTTTCTAAAACTAGCTGAAGGAATATCAATATAGGGAAAAAGAAATAAAACCAATACACATCTAATATGTGCACACATTCGATAAGTGACTAGACCAAAGCGAACCATATGTTGTTCGAAGCAATTAAGGTAAACTTATTCAGACCAGTCAGGATTTCTGCCACTTATTATTTGGCAATTTGCATTTGCAAATTGATTTCACATCTTAAAAGTTTCCAATGGAGATATGAAAATTCATGCCAAATGAAGAATATCTCGAGCAGTAGCTATTTATCCTTTATTGATTACCCACACACCTGTCACACTGCTCCAGGACTGATATCCTGAAAGAGAATAAGCAATTTACATTCTGCACATGTAGTACTTGCAACATTAATTTTATTTATGTTCTCTCTTCCTATGTTTATCAAATATTACTAGTTGAAGTTAATCACTACAGTGAAGCTATTCTTTATATAGTTACAGTTAAATTTCAATGATAATTGGAAGTAAAGTTATGATCTATGTATAATTTTATAAGGAATTCTTATAATCTAAAATCCAAAATGTGACACTTCCTTTCTAACGATTCTTACTTGGAAGAGTGATGCTTAAAAAACCTAGGAGTATTAAGGCTCAAATGGGATTCCTGAAATGTAGAAAGGAGAGACATCTAGTCTCAAAGTAGCTCGAAGTAAACAACAGTTATATATATATATATCTTTATCAATTATCCATTAAAGCATATTCTCTACTATTCCTACAACACATGCACTTAAAAAAAATGAAAAAGAAATCGAGTCCGCTTATTGAAGAAAAATTTAGGTAAAAAGAAAATTAAAACCTGTTTTTTACATGATAGGAAACCAAAAGTCTGTTTCACATTCACATCTGGGAATTAATACTCCGAAGAAAAAGGACACAACAAAATAACACATTTTACTTGGTGGGTATTCCCGCTGGACTATCATTTCAATCAAGAAAAGATTCAAACAAATACTTCCGCACACTCGAGCTCTAAAGCTTTGTTTATTTGTTAACTGAGAGTCTCACTCAAAATGTATGGGGTGGATACGCAAATCCACATGCCGATTTCAAGGTAGCCTGAAAGGACTTGCAGTGAAGATGGAATGAGTTGCCAATACGAGTTATCCAGCAAAGAACCTCGCTTAGTCAAATTTAAGTGCACAGAAAGCACAAGTCAACTTGTTCTAGCCGAGAAAACTAGATCTCAAGACAAAAGAAGGGTAATGGTCCGCCGTAGCCAGGCTCAATTGGAATTAGTGGAAACAAAGTTATCAAACAAAACCAAAAAAAAAAGAAAGAAAAAGAAAGAGAGAAAACAACCGGATCATTAACAAAGTCCTTTCCTTGTCATTCTTTGACATTTCCCATCAGAGCTCCCCTAAAATAAACCGTGAATCTAAGCCTAAATAAGCTCGGAACAATTGCCCACATAATCGTTCCATTCTATGAACTGACAAATTCCAAATTGAATGAGAACTGTATACTTGATCGATCACAAAAAGAGAAATAAAAATGCAAAGTCGCACCTTCATCTTGTGCAGGATTTCTCTACCGTTCATGGTTTCCGCTATAACGTACAGGGAAATATATAAGAAACAAAAAGTTTGGGAAAAAATAATTGAAAATTGCAGTGCCCAAGAAAGGATGAGAGAGAGAGAGAGAGAGAGACAGAGGAGAAGGATCGGGGAAGAACAAAGAAGCAGAGAAAACTGAGATATGAGCAAGACAAGTGTAAACCGAAGCTCCCAATTATTGACAACTCACCCGTCCCCTGCTTCACTCTGCCATCGCTTTCCTTGCGTCATCCACGACGCGTGTGACGGCAACTTTGACACTATACTTCTTTCCTATTTGTATTTTTCCTTTTCCTAGGAATAAAATAATTTTGAAAACAAAATGAATTAATCACAAGTTTAAAAGTATTCTATACTTTGTATTTTAACTTTATTGTAGACAATTGGACTATAAAATGCAAGCTTTTAAAATTAGAAAATAAGTTACTTAGTAAGGATCCATTAAAATCAATACTAAAAAATTAGGTAAATAAGAACCTTGTGGATGGATTTCTTTACTTTCATGAAAGAGAAAAAAATACTTAATAGAGAGAAGCAAAATTGAGTTAATTAGTGAAAAGTTTTATATGTTAAAATTATTATCCTTACTATTTGAATTATATTTTTATAGAGGGAAATTATTTTTAAAATAAATAATGACAATAAATTTAAAATACTAAAAGTTTAAATAAGATGAACTAAAGGGTTTTTTTAGAAATGAAAAACAAATTGTATTAATAATAGCAAAAACTACAAAACAACATTACAATGAGTTGCATATGCCTACAATTCAACATCTCTAATAGTTACAAGAATACACTAAAAAAAAGAAAATAATTTCAACATCCAGTTCTTCTTCAATCCTTGGCTAATTAAATTTTGTTTGTTGGCGGAAGATGTATTAATTGTATTAGTTTAGTCAAAATTTTATTTTTTAAAATCTTAAAGGTCATTTTTTATTTTAAAACATCAACAGTTTTAATTTCCTTTAATATTTTGATTTGAGTTAAGTAGTTTAAAATACTCACCTTTACTTCTTATAGAAGTTATAACATATAATGCTCATTCTCTTAAAAGATATGAAAGACTTATTAAGAATCTAGTCTTTAGAAGTGTCACCTTGCTCAATAATTAAGAATTTACCTTTGAATTGTGATAATTAATGTTAAGCACAAAAATTAAAAAAAAAAGAGTTTACGCAATCAAGAATGAATAAACAAATGTAAACTTGAAGGAACCTTAAAAAGAGAAGTTGCGTCTTTCTAAGAAACCTTGCATGCTTCTAACCCTACAACCATTATACCTGCTTCCCAATAACCCGCCATTTCCATTACCCAACCACCCACCACTTCTCCTCCTCTTAATTGCCTTTAGCTACCATTTGACTTTACCTTATTTCATAACCAAAGTTAAGGCCTTCCCATGCTAGATGTGTCAACATGCCAAACCCAAGCCTTAAGTTCAACGTCGTATGGTAGGAAAATGTGTAGCCTCCCTTTTTTCCTTTGTTACAAATGTGTAGCCTAACCCATCATCTCCATACCCCTCACAACTTCTAACATGCTAGGAATGGAGCTACCCCCTTCTTAAACTCAGGCTTAACCTAAAAAATTGGATTTATGGGTGAACAGTTAATGCAAACCCTATTACTAGCCACTAGAAACAAATGAAGACCATCGCATAATAGCTCTAGAAATGGAGATTCTATAAGAAGGAGCACTAAGTTGGGAAGCCACTTTGGTTGGCTTCCTGCAATCTCAAATTTGACTCATAAAAAACTAGAAAAGTTAAGGCTTGTAGGATGTTCTCCTTACCAATGAGCTAGTCCTCTTCAACTTTACTTCCAAAGCACAAGACATAAAATCCATAGAGGAGGGGCCTTGAGACCTTTTATCATCTTCCCATTTTCTTACAAAATTAGGAATTAGTTATAAGTCTTGACAAAGTGAAGCAAGAAAACATTCCAATATAAGCAACTATGTATAATATTATTATTAAGTACTGGACAACTAAAGGTTTAGGCATGTTAACTGGTTACTTGAGCAAATTGCTATACAAGGATGAATACACAACCACAAAGAAGATGGTAGGATTTAAAAGAATATGTATAGGTGATGAGCTAACTAAAAAACACCCAAACAACTTGCCACTAATTATACTTAACCTAAACAGCTCCTTATATGAAGCCTTAATATTGGTGATTTACTAGTGAAACCTTCCCTTAAAGTTCAAGATTTTCTTCTATGATGGAACCTTTCCTTGAACAAGATTTCAAGGATCTTCTATGATGGAACCTTATATCACCAACAAAAAAAAAGCCTTAATTAGAACATTTAAACAAAGTCACCAAGGTTTGGTACTTTAGCGGAAGATATGGATGAGAGGTTATTGAGGGTAAGTAGAAGAAAAATTTTAAAAAGGAAAGGATTAAATGAACAAGATTTCAAGGATCTTGTCCTAGAAGAAAATCCATTAGTTTTTAGTATTCTAGAATCCAAAATAAGGTAGGAAAAGATGCGGAGCCTGAACTACTTAAGGGCTCATTGGAATTTCATATTGAATCATCAACATAAATGTTATAGGAGAATAATTATTTCTTATAATACTAGTAAGGCACAAATGAGGCAAATGGATTTAAATGATCAAATGATCCATATAAAAATATAATTCATTTCAAAGGGTTACGTATGCTATAATACTTTTATCTATAGGTCAAACTTGGCATTTCATAGGAAGTTATTATAGGAAAGTTTGAGAAGTTCCCAATCTTCCATTAAAGGCCTTAGGTTAGTGATTGGAGACTACAGCTACACACTTTATAGAACTGAGGTAGATGGAAACTATAACTTTAGGAACTATAATAAGGACCTAAAAATACTATAGAGGAGCTTGAAAATTAAACCAAGGGAGCTTCTAATTGATGTTTTGATGATAACAAAACATAATTAGTGTTAATTTGTTTATTATTTTGATGAAAAAGCAATATTAAAACAAAATGAAGTCTTAAACTTAAGAAGATAGTATACGAAGTTGATAAAGAAAAGGCGAAGTTTGCAACTAATGAAATAAAGATCAAAAGAAGATCGAGGCTCATTAAGGTCATTAAACATTTTGTATTAATATTTGTAAACTCACTTTGATAATCCAAAAGGCTCGCTATCTATAATCATTCATCTTCCTTCATTGCATAAGTCTTTGCATTCATTAAGAGACATTAAAGCTTTTGATTTTAATATAAAACCCTCTTGATCTTTTAAATAATATTTGGTGAATATTTTTAAGAAGTGTTTTAATCATATTTGGATTTTAAAAATTGCTTTTGAGCATTTGAAATTATTAAAACCATATTTTTGAGGTGATTGGTTGACCTCTATGGGTTAGCGGTCAACTAATATAAGCTAAATTTGTTAAAATATATGTTGAGTTTGTTGCAATATGGCTGATGTATTGGTCCAGTATTCCAATAACAAGTGAATCTGGTATTGTAGACACATACTAGTTTACTAGTGCACTATATATAACTGTTGCAATTACTAGTTATTGGCTCCAACAATTATTTTGTGTCCCAAAACACTATAAATAGGTGTTGTCTCGTTGGTTTTATCTTTTAGAAGGTTTTGGGTGTTATATACACACATTACAAAAAGTTTTCAATCATTGGAACATCATTGTGTCACATTTATGACAATGAACCATCTCAGAGTTATCAAGTTAATAAGTGAAATATTTTTCAGTTGTAGTACTTTAGTAAGTTGTTGAATATTGTATTTTGGGGTGATCCAAATGGTATTGACGTTTCTTTTCACCTCAAAAGAAGATTATAAGAAGAGTTCCTTTTTACCAAAAATGGTTGAACAAAGGTTATTCTTCAACTTGAAGGAAGAATTATAGTGGAATTCCAATAAAGGTCTTGATAGTGGATGTAGGCAAAGGTTGTTTACAGAACCACTATGAATTGGTTTGTAATATCTTTTTCCTATCTTCTTTAATTTATTGCTTAAAAGTTTGATTAATTTATATTAAGCAATTTTCTCATCCTTGTTTATATTGATTGTTATTAATTGAGTACATTGGTTAGAAAATTTGTTGAACTTTATAAACACCCAATTCACCCTTGGTGCCATTAAGGACTAACATAATAGATTAGAGATTTAGGGAAATTTATGATTTAGGAGTAACAAATAAAACTCCAATTAGCACATCAAAAAGAAACTAGACAGGGCTAAGGTATATGTTGAATGGCTAACTCAGTACCCTGAAAGTTAAGCTTACTCATGCTTCCCAAGTTTTATGATTAAACCTTAATCAATATCTTTAAGTCTAATAAAAGGAGTTCCCCTTCTAGATTCAATAATTTCTTAGCTCATGAAGAAGAGTTCCCATCTTGTATTAAAAATTGGTTAGATCTTCAAATTAGAGGTAACAAGGAGTTTATTTACGTATAAAAATTGAGGAATATTAAGGAGGCTATAAAGGAGTTAAATTCTAGTGGGGTTGGTAACATCAAAGGGGCTAAAAATAGAGCAAGGGAGGAATTAGACATCAAACAAGAGAAACTAGACAATAATTTGAGGAATGAGGAGTTTATGAGGAAGGAGAGGACCATCTTGGCAGGTATGTGGAAGCGATTGAGTACCATTATTTGCTGCTTAAATAAAGGGCGAGAGTTATTTAGTGGAGGGAGTGTTGGACCCCGTTTCCGGAGCCCAACTTTCGAAAACATAAAACCTTGTGCTTGAAACCCTGAAGGGTCATTTGTTGTCATTCCACAATGGTGGTGAGCGCACACTAATCAATCACCAAAATCATAAGTTGACTTCTTCATAGAAATTGTAACTTTAAGTCTCTAATTTACTTTGAAGAAAGAATCACCTCAATCGGAGTTCTATAAATCAAGATATGCTTAAAAATCCTAAGAGTGTACATACTCCAATTATGCTCTCCAACCCGACCCTGCACTTCTTCTAATGCAAACTCTCTCGATAAAACTCAAAATGGTACAAATTTTTATGGGGATAACGCTACATGTCTTAGGAATCTATTGGTCAAAGAATCACCTCAATTGGAGTCGGATGAGGGAGTTATACCCAAAAGAATACACCATGCTTAAACCCCAAATTGATTTGAACCTCTCTTGGCGCAATCGCCATAACGTTCATTCTAGATGTCGGATTGAGTTCGTTTCTAGACCATTAGAAAGAAAACATCTATAACTACAACTTTCATGAAGACTAAAAAATCGAATTCAGCCTCTAAAGTGGTCAAAAAACATAATTTGTCCCGTGAATGTTCGTTAATCGGACATGCATCGGGCTTAGGAAGCCAAATGACCCGAGAAGGCCCGTTAAACGGATATGCATGTCCATTTAACGGACATTGACTGGCCAATGGTGTTTTTCCCACCTGAGAAGGTACGTTAAACGGACATCCATGTCCGTTTAACGGACATTGGAGCTCCCTAAAGCCTCCAATGCCTCTCCAAAGCCTCCAACCTTCAACCTAACACCTTAAACACTTATACACTTCCCAAATTCACTTATTCTAATGTCAAAACGCTTCATAACCACTCAAACATCAAGTTCATCTTACCAAATTCTCAAATCTCAACACAATTGATTCATCAAAACCTCAATTTCCTATAATTCATCAAAGCAGTCACAAAGGCAAACCATATACAGCATTCTAACTTGCAACACTCATATCTCTCCATTCCAACATCCAAAAATCACAAACTTCATATCTTTGGAAAGATAAAAAGATCCACTATAACTTTCAAGAAGACAAGATTTATCAATTCTATCCATTCTTTTCCAGAATTCCATTTGAATTCACAACATAATCCTACCCTTAAGAAAATGTGAAAATAGCAATGTAAAGATTTGAAAAGCCATAATAAACCATAATACATATGCATTTCATTTACATCAAAATAAGTGTTGTACAATGCTTTAGTGGGCATTTCAAGACATTTAGATCATAATCCCAAAATAAAAACTTAACAAAAGCAACATTTTCCTAAAATGCATCTAAAGCATTGGTTTACAAAAGTTAATTTGAAATACAAAATAATCCAATTCTGGAGTAATGCCTTTAGGCTCAATCGTCGATCTCGTGCTCTTCACCTGGAGATGGGACGGAATGGGAGGGGGTGAGCTTA
>JANVCL010000005.1:25156137-25172988 GCA_026546855.1 Erythroxylum incrassatum
AAATCAGAACCATAAATACAAATATCCTAATTAAATGATAATTACTAGTGATGCTCCTATATGCCCACCTCAAGCTTTGTAGTTGAGACAACACCAAGCTTGGGAAGATTGAGATTGAAGAGAGACTTGGCCAGCGGTTTGGTGAGTGTATTGGCGAGCTGATCGAGAGCATGAACATGGTCCACCCGAATTTGTTGCTGCAATACCTTGGTGCGAACATAGTGAAAATCAACTACAGCATGCTTCATCTTGGTTTGTATAGCTAGATTGTGACTCAAGTAGAGGACATCGACATTGTCACAAAATATTGTAAGAGGACAAGGTAGGGGTATAAGCAACTCTTGAAGCAGATTTTGGACCCAAATCACCTCGGATACGACATTTGCAACAGCCTTGAACTCGACTTCATTGGATGATCGTGCCACAGTTTGTTACACTATATACAACATATGGAAAGAACGAAACAACCAGAAATTTACTGACACAAAAAAGAGAAATACAACTTAGCCGATAGACTCATCAATCGGATAAGCGAGTATCTTTTTTCCAAAGGTGTTCACAGGCTACTAACCATGGATGTCTAAGAGTACTTGGAAACTTTAACATATAATGCTTCTCAAATTGTTCTTCTGGTCTTTTGAAATCATCTTCTTTAGGTCTGTCTTAAATTAGAGTAGTAGAGTGTTTATATAAGAGCTCTTTTGTAAAGTTGTAATTAGTTCCATCTATAGCAATATATCATTCATTTATAAAAGAAAAACCTAAATCTTTGGGTCAAACTGATAGTCACATAAACCAGGAAAATTTTGATAACCAAGAAGATGGAAAAGGATAAGAGCATAAGAAGAGTGAGGAGGAGGGCTAAGGATTGAAATCTAATTAGAAACCAGTAACACAAAGACAAGAGAAGAAGAAGAAATGAGTAATAAATAGTCATGGAAGAGAGACGAAGGAGCTTCTCACACTAAAATCCTTTAAATCGAGACTCAAGATTATGCAAATTTTGAGATGTGAGAAGTGAGATTTGTTTCATTTGAAGAATTAATAGTTCGTTTATATATCAATTAATAGTTCGTTTATATATCAATTTGTTTAATTCTATTGTGTTATTAAGTAATCAATCATAACTTTTACTCTTTATATAGACATACTTTAGTAATATCCTATTGCTGGTACGTATTGCTAAATAATACAATAAGAGTTTAAAAGTGAAATCTCTTGTTCAATTTATCAAAATCCTAGTAATATTATTAGATTCATACAATATTTTTTATTTTTATTTTTATTTTTAAATTCAATAAAAATTTTATTTAATTGATTTTGTTATTTAATATTTTTAATTTCTTTCAATTTTTATTTTTTTGGAAAATTTTTAAGTAAGAATGAATTTTCCGTTCTCTTGTTATAATTTAATTTTATTATTTATTGAATATATTATTTAATTATTTAAAATTAATTACTAATTAGAATTACAACCATTAAATAATTTAAAATTTAATAGAGAGAGAGAGAGAGGCTATCGCAATAATTGAATCCATTTGGCGTGAGTACCACAAACGTTGAATTGCTTTGCAGAAGAAGGAAAGGCAAAAACTACAAAGGCGTGGCAAGGGAATAGGACCATCTTTAAACTATAGATACCTTAACTCTTATATTGGAAAAGAATTAGCTATCAGATAATCAGAATTTGTGCGGCTACAATTTTAAAAGCAAACAGATAGGTAATGGTAACCCAATATCAAGAGGCCAATACATAGCTGTGGTCTGCGTAGATGGATGGATATGGCCATTATTTTTGTCTTCTTTTATAGATGTGAATGATAATGGCAACCCATACTCAAGATTGCTAAAACCTAAAATCTCTAGTTTTATTAAGCTACACCACCTTCGAGTTTTCTTTTTTTGTCTCCTTTATTTAATGCCTAGTTAGCCACTAGTGTCAGGTCTTCGGATCTGAAAGATCTATTGAATCGCTATCCTGGTCTTGCGTTACAGCTGGCTTAAGGTCACGGTTCTGATAAGGTTTTTGGTGTAGATCAAGGGCTTCTATATACTCTTCTCTCCTGCTCTGAGAGTGGGAGTCAAGGTTTATGTGGGTTTTTGGTGTTTGATTCTGAGCTGTATTGAGATTGGTGAGAGTTGTAACTGGAGTTATTTTTTGAGGTTGCTGTAGATTTTGATTGTTTGGCTTCATTTAGCTTTTAGTTTTGATTGGAAAGCCCAAGTTTTTGAAATGGAATTTGAAGGTTATGATAGATGATCCGAAGTTTTTGATTGAGATAGCAAAGGAGAAAAAGATTCATATCGGTTTCTAGTTGAATGGGTTCATCTGGGTTTTTCTTGATATGTTTTCTTCATTCTTTAATTGCTTTAACATGTGGAGCTCTAATGGTTTTCTACACAAATGAGGTTACAGTGTTTGGCCATGGCATTGAAATAGCAACCAAGCTTAAAGGATCAACAGCCCATGACCAACTCTTGATCCAAACCTCTGATTCCTTTTCTGGGTTGCTTTTGTTTGCCATTGGCTTCCTGTTGTTCATGGTGGCATTTGTCAAAGAAAGGGAGTTCCAAAGTTTCTTTGCCAAGGGCTGCGTTCTGCTTCATGTTTCAGTGGCAGTCTGGAGAGTGTATTTCGAGAGAAAAGTCGAAGATCTCACTCATGACTTGCCTAGACAGGTAGTTGGTGATATTGCGTTGGCTCTTTCTTGGGTCTTTTTTCTCGCTTATTCCTGGAGAGAAAAGTACGATTAAGTTGTGTTGCCCTGCCCCTTAACTTGCTGGACATTGCGGAACTTGAACGACTTTGCATGTATGGGAATTTCTCTAAATTAAGAACTGTTGCCAGGTGGGGTTTTTAGATTGGTATTTCAGACAGGAGCATCAGATCAGATTCTGGCTTAGTGTTGGTTGGCAAAGCTTTGAATCTGATCTTGAACTTTGTGGCAGAATCAGAAAAGTGGAAATGGAGGATTCACATCTTTTGCTTGCCTCTGAAAAGTCTCGGTTTTTATCCAATTAAGCATTTGTAAATGAATCATGTTTGATAATCAGAATCTTATTAACGTGTTTGTAATGTTGTGTTCTTCTTCATACCTTTGGCTCTTTATTTTACCCCTAGACATCGAGTATAGGAAGCTTCTCATATTGTAACTTCAGTGTTAATTTCAGATAGATGCTGTGAGAATAATGATTCAACCAAGAAAAAATAATTATTCAATATTTTAGAAAATTGAAGTCTAGAGTATCCATAAATGGTTAACAACTCAACTTTTAAAATATATACAGTTTCCTTTCACGCAATCCAAGTCCAATTGATAAAAAAAAGTTATCTTTTCCTCTACATGTTGGTGAAAAAGGCATATTGGTACAATGTGTGATCAAACACTAGACCTTCAGCTCCTGCTGCCCAGGGTATTGGATGATATTCGAAATATCAATAACAATCTGAAACTATAAATTTACAAAACTACATCTTCAATCTTAACCCTCCTAGCTCTAAGCCCCTCCCCCTCACTCTCACTCCTCAAACACAAGTGTCGAGTTTGTCGATGGGTCCTCTCCTTTCCAAGCTTCGCTTCCTAGTCTCCTTGCCCATCGATCCTTTGCTGTATTGTCTACTCGTAGCATTTCAAGTCCACCACCAGGTCACTGCTCTTTAATCTTCACTTGTCCTCAACAGCTTCACTCTTCAAATATTGAATGTGGCTATGGCTTTTTTATCCCAGTTGTTGTTCTATTTAAAATGGTTTAATCAAGGATTGTTATGTTTGTGGATCAAATGCTAGGGTAGTGCGGTTGTGCCTTGTATAACTAAAGTTGAAAGCTTGAAATTGAGAAGTTTCACCGTTTGCAAATCACTAAACTAAAAAGCCTCTTCCTTTTTTTTTTTCCTTCTTGCTTTAAATAATATAATAAATCAATAATTAATCATTTTTATATGTGCTTTGAATAATACATTAATAATTAATTATTTTATTACTAATTATGTAGAAATTAATATTAAATATTAAGTAATTTAATTTTTCATAATTATATTCAAACTAAAGTAGTTTGATTTTTTCATGATTACATTAAAATGGTTTCAAAAGAATAATATAACTAAGATAGAAATTGTTGTATGTTTTTACTACACATATATAACAAATGGCGCTGTTACCTCTTCTGCTGTTGCGACAACTTCCCTCTTTTTCAAGATCATTCAACAATCTTAAAATTCTTTTCCACAAAATCGCTGAATCACTTGCTTTCTGTTGCGAAAAGGGTTTCGACGGTAAGTAGTTCTCTTGCTTTTGGTCTCATAAATTGCTCGCCATTGTGTTGTATGCGTTTGTTTAGTCTTAGTGATCGTATATACCAGTGTTCTGGTTTTTTTTTGATTTGATGCACTTCGTATTGTTGTTCTCACCCTTTCTATATCCCTTTTGCATCCGTATGTCCTCTTTTGTAAGATTTGATTATGTTTACTCGTCTCTATTTTTTTTCCGTGGAAGTGATTAAGAGACAGATGGGCTTGTGTTGAGAAAGTTGTAATATTTTCCCATTTGGGAATTGCTCTTCATGTTATTCTTTGATTTTGACATCTGGGTATTTAGGGGTTTATGTGCCTTGTCTTCCTTCTCCTGTCCGATACCTGAGGGCAATGTAATGAATCATAATAAACCTGTATATTTGAGCGAGACTCCAAGGCTTGGGATACTTATAATGGGACATTTGGCATGTGTTAATTGCTGAAATTTGAAGTTCAAATTTTTATGGCCTCAAGATCGTTCTTAGTCATAAACAAATATTAGCACTTGGGCTGTTTACTAGCTTTTAAAGTTTTTCTCAGAAAATTTTTTTAGAGTTGCAGGGATGTATTTCCTCTTCTAATACTGACCATATCCAATGATGATAGGCTAGCAGAATTGTTCTGCCTAAAAGCATAGGCTGCACAATTTCCTGAAATTTTCTGTAATTTAAAATTTCTCCTAATTTGAATACGGTATTTCTGAAAAAAAAAAGATTGGTAATACTTTGTAATTGTCTTTCTATTTCTTTGGCAAATAAATGTTGCAAAGCAAGGTGGTTGATAAGAGTTGCATAATGATGTTCCTCTATACCATAGTGGTTTGGTCCTAAGATTTTGTGGCTTGATGGTAGCTTACTGACACGATTAAAGACTTGGTTGAATCATGTTTGTTACTGTTCAGATTTTAGTAAGATTTCTTTTCACAGTCTTTGATTTTTATTAAGGTCAGAAAATGATGTATGAACTACTCTGTAAGGACTATCAATCTTGGTGGAAGCAGAATGGAACTTGAGAATATTTTCTATTTATTACATGCTCTTAATCAAGTTTTGTACAACATGTAGGATAATAGTTTCACTTTTCAACATAAGTTGACAAGTACATTGATAAGAAAAGGAGAGCAGAAAATAATTGAGATAAAAAATTGCATGTGTCGAATGCTGTGCTTACTTCTTATGTTTGTCTGCTCTTTCCTTTGAAGCCTCTATTTTATCAGTTTGGAGGTACAATGACTGGAGGGTCATTGGGCTTGAGGGGAAGCCATGGATCGTTGCAGTCTTCAGCAAAATTATCAGCTGTTGCAAGAAAGCCTTCTACAAAGATATTACCAAGTTCAAGGGATAAAGAGCGAAATTTCCTAGTTATTTGGCGGTTTATAGGAAGTAGAAGGGTTGCGATGCTACTCTTGTTTACCCTTTCTCTTATGGTTATTCTTTTTGGTACCTTTTCAACAAACAAAGGTTTGTTTCAAAAATATATCTTGTTTCGTTTTGACCCGAAACTATTCTAAGATGATGTATATATTCTTTTTCTTGGTCATTTTTGCAGTTTACCTGATATTTTTGTGGTACAAATCTTAGAGCAAGCAGTGTTCATAGTGGCATCGCATCCCTTCCTAAGACCCTATAACCTTTATTAAGTAGAGTTCTTATTTTCCATTCTCATTCTGAAGTAACTCCCTAATGCAAAGTTTGCAAACGCTATCTTTTTTCATTATCGTCTTTTGGTGGAAAAGCAAATATTACGAAGTTATTCCTTCAAATTAAAGATGGTGAATGGTTGGTTGATAATGAGTATCTTAATTAATTATTTTTGTTTCAAGAGACCCACAACAACAATTTAACCTTCCAACCATAGGGTACCCCTCAAATCAGTTATTTTGTCTATTATCTTAATTTGATCTGTTATTTTTTCTAATTTGCAATTTGTTTTACTTCCAACAAGGTAGATTATAAGAACTTGGGTTTGCTATCTTGTTTACTGATGTGCCAGAAAGTAGTAGTCAAAACATTGAGAGACTTAGTGATACTTCAACTTCAAACAACTTGGAAGGACGTATGTTTAAAAGCAGAGCTCCTCCTATCCTTCAACATGAAAAGTCAATTAGTACAATGCATCCATGTGCCAATTTTTCAAGTCCTCCTCCCCCTCCAACTGGTAGAAGACGTACTGGACCACGAAGTAAGTTTTGAGTCGGCTATTGCTGAAATGGATAATCATTTTATAGTTCCATTATCTCTATTTATTTTTTGTTTGGATTGCTTTCCTAAACTAGCTGCTACTAAGTTGTGTAACTTCTTGATGTGAAAATAAAGATCCATACCATTTTCTTGGGCATGTGGTGTAATGATTTTCTGTAAAGGTATATATGCCAGAAAGCTCAAGAAAAAGGGTAGTCTAGTAGTTGAGGTTCTTCCATCCAACACAAGGTCTTGGGTTCAACTCACACCCTTCACCTATACCTGGCTTCCCTTAAGACCCAAAATCCAAAAAAACATACACATGATGCTTACTTGTTGATGGTATCATTTTGGCTTGAATACTTGGCCATGATTAGCACAATAAATTCATCAACACCTTCACATGAATTATTCATAAACCTTTATATCCTAGTGAACAAAATATTATTACCTTTAAACAAAATTCTATCAATATATTATTAATTTTGTTCAGCATTTTGGTTATTCAGGTTGCGAGGTATGTTATCTACCTGTGGACCAGGCAAGAGCAAGCATGCCAGGCTCACCTTCCCATTCACCGATACTTCAAAGTTTGACATATATTGTGGATGAAAATCCAATTAAAGTTGAACCACACGGAGGTTCTGACTTTGGTGGATATCCTTCCTTAAAGCAAAGGAATGATTCGTTTGATATACGAGAATCAATGACAGTGCACTGTGGGTAGGTATCTTTCTTACTATTAATTATTTTTCACTTATCGACTTTATATATTTCTGAGTATTGTCCAATAGAGATGATGAGTTGTAACAAATGTAGTCATTCATTTCTTAGTACGTCTGGTCTTTTTGCTTAAATCTCCTTCTATCAGATTTGTTAAAGGGAGCAAACCTGGTTACAATACTGGTTTTGATATTGATGAAGTTGATCTGGCAGAGTTGAAGCAATTTCATGAGGTCATCGTTGCATCAGCCATATTTGGTATTGCATTAAGATGTTCAGAATAGATACTTCATCTTACCTATGTTTGAAATTTCCTCACTTTTGCACTTTTTCCAGGGAACTATGACATAATACAACAGCCAAAGAATATCAGTGATGCTGCAAGGAAAACTATTCCTTTCTACATGTTCATTGATGAAGAGACAGAAACTTATATGAGGAACAATACTGTTCTTGATAGTCAAATGAAGGTTGGATTGTGGAGAATTATTGTTGTCAGAAATATTCCTTATGCTGATGCAAGAAGAAATGGAAAGGTTTGGTTGGTTCATTTGCCTGAATCTTTGGATCTTCTTTAGATATCAACAAGTCAAATTATGGTTGTCACTCTATTTTATGCTTATATCTGTATTTGCATCTTCGTTAGTGGTTGCATACTACTGCGTCATCAAATTTACATCACATGAATATTCTTTGAATTTCATACTGATTCAGATCAAGATCTTGACTCAATCACTAGTTACGACTAGCATTTGATAAAATTGAAAGGAAATTATATCTGTGCTTCAACCAATAGTGCCTATAGGCTTTTTATCATTCTTTCTTAAGAGATGTGTTAGAGTACTTCATGCTCACTTCTTTTGGAAGGTCTGAAAATGCAAAAGCTTGTCTCAAGATTGAATTCCATAAAACAGTATGCATAGTCATAAAAGACACCAATCTATGGAGGCAGAGAATTTCTTGTTATTAATCTTTTGCAATTATGCAGCTGAAACATCTGTCATATGCTTTTTCTCAGTGAAGGAGTAGAAATGTTAAGGCCCATGCACATTCAGTGATCAGATTTTAGTTGTCTAGGAAAAGGAAATCCCTAGAGCCTTTGACATATATAAGGAAGTTTCTCAGTTTGGTTCCTTTTAACATTTTGTTTCTTTGATTAGTTTGATGCTAAAAAAAAACTAGAGGGCTTTTGAAGGAGAGAATTTCTTCTTGATATTAGATGCTAATAGTATGATTATACTCTTTATTCACATTTACAATTTTTGGTTGAGGAGATTCTTTATCAGATTTTATAGATTTTCCAACTTAGAAACCTTATACCTTTTGTTGATCTTTTTTAAAGAGTATAATATTTTATTTTCTGTTAAATAAAATATAATGTTAATTACTCAGACTCATGTTAGGTCTTTTAGTTAGGAGATATTGTATGATCTTGTAGAATGTAGTTTCTTAAGAGGTTTATATTATCTTGCAGTAGATAAATTCTTATCTTATACTTGAATTCTTACTTCTAACTAAATTGATTACAAAATTATGTGACTAGTTCTTAGCTATAAGTAAATTACTCACTTTGTGAAAGAATAACGAAGAATGGTTATTTTCTATTCAAATATTTCATGGTGTTTGAGTGATGCGCTCTTACTTTCTCTCATGATGAAGACAATCATGATTAGCTGAGCTTAGATGCTACTGCAGATTCACCATAGAGCATCCAACTTGCTTCTTTAACATCAACTTCTGGCTTTCAACTAACCATCTACCAACTCAATGGAAAGAACTATCTTGAATAGGCACAATTTATGAAATTGACACTTAATTAAAGAGAAAAATTAAGGACATTAACAAGTGAAGTAACAAAAGTTGCATAAAATGATACATCTTGAAACAATGACATTTTGGAAACTCCGTTGTCATTACTTTGGAGCTCATCTCAAATTTCTGGGAGGCTTTACGAGACTGTTATTCTAATTTGGAGACTCATCTCAAATCTTTGATTTGAAAAATAAGACTTTGGATATCTAAACAAGATGAACACGATGTTATCACCTATTACAATGAGATAATGAGATGGTGACTTTATTGTAGGAATTAGATCAATATTATGATGATCTTTGGGAAAATTCTAATGATTATGCTCGCCATAAGAATAGGCAAGAGAATAATCAAGTCTACATATTCCTTGTTAGTCTTAATCAAGATCTTGATGAAGTTAGCAAACGGATTTGAGGTTAGAAACCATTGTCATCTATTTGAGAAGTTTTACATGAGGAGCCCATAAGAAAGATTATGTTGTGCAATTTAGAGCCCAAGTAGGAACTTGAGGGCTAAACTCTTGTAACAAGAGGATTTGGGTATATGCATACAAAGCCTTGGTGTGAGCATTGTAAAAAACCATGGCTTACGAAGGAAAATTCTTACATGCTTCACGGTAAACCACCGAAATGGAAAAATAAATCTAGTGGAAACTAATGTGATTTTGATGGCACAATTTAGGAGTTCTAGGAGCATTGAACGAAATAAAAGATTGTTTTGTTTACTAAGGAACAATTAGAGCATTTATGCAAACTTCATTAATCTTGCCATAGAATCCAACTTGTTCTTTGGCTGAAAAAGGTTGTTGCCTTTGTATCGCTTTTTATTGTTGCCCCCAATTTAGTCAAATCCTTGGATCATTGCTTTTGGAGCAACAAGTCACATGAAATGTTGCTCTAAACTATTTTCCTTCTACATTCCTTACGCGGGCAAAAAAAGGGCAAAATCGTGAATAACTCTTTTTCCATAGCCAAAAATGGATATGTCCATCTTTTCTCCTTAATATTTCATAACATATTTCATGTTCCTAATCTATCTTATAATTACTAATCATTAGAAAATAACTCTTGATCATCAATGTCATGTTAATTTTTATGCATCATATTGCAAGTTTCAGGATTTTAGGACAAGGAGGATGATTGGCGACTAGAATGTGTAGTGGCCTTTGCATATTTGAAGATGGAACCAACTCTAGTAGATTACATCAACCTACTTGATTCAATTCAGTTATTGTTCTAAGAGTAGCAAAATAGTGTTGCGGATTATAGGTTAGGTCATCTAAGTTTTTAGTGCTTAAATTACTTGTTTCCAAAACTTTCTCAAAATAAAAGTCCGTGTTCTAGTCTAATGATTCCACTGATATTAATATTCCCCATTGCTGTTTGAAGAGGTGTAAGGTGTTCCAAACATCAGTTGCCCAACTATGTCATACAAAAATCCACGCCAATCATTGCGCTTTTACCTCACAAATATCTTGTCTGCACACTCCATAAAGTGTGCAGGATGAGTGAAAGGGGCCTGTCTTTTAGGAGGTGAAGGCTCTTGAGAGAAACAGGACATGAGAGGTGGTGGATCTACATAGATGGAAGAGTACTGTGGAGCCCAAATGGATGTTCACAACTAAATTTAAATCAGATTGATTGTATGAAAGTTGTGACATTTACTATCTTGAAACTTTTGCACCTGTGTCAAAGTTAAGCACTGTAAGGGATCTCTTGTCAATTGTAGTAAACCTTGATTAGCCTTGACAATAAGTAGATGTGAAAAATGCCTTTTCCGATGGAGATATAAAGGAGTGGGTATATATGGATGCATCACTAGCCTTTGACGGAAAATTTGGTTCAAAGGTATGTAAATTAAGATCTTTATATGAGTTTAAACAATCAAAGGGTTTGGTTCAAGAGATTTACTCAGTTGTTAAAATCAATTGTGTACTTAAGGACAAGTTGATCATACTATATTTGTCAGGTACTCAAAAAATGGGAAGATAGTTGTTTTAATTGTGTATCGACTTGCCTATGGTAAGTTGGTAGAAGAAATCTTTTTCATCAGAGTTTAAGATCAAATATTTACAGTCTTTAAGACACTTTCTAGGGATGGAAGTTGCTCGATCTGGAAAATACATATTTTTTTCTCAACGAGAATGTGTTCTTGACCTTCTTAAGATATGGGAATTAATGGTTGCAAACTTGTAGACTTGAAGATTTCCAATTAATGAAATCACAAGTTTGGTGATGCTAAAGAAGGAAATCTGGTGGACATATCTGGATATCAAAGGCTGGTATTGGAAGCTGATTTACTTATCACATACATGGCCAAATATCCAATGCTATAAGCATGGTTAGTCAATTCATGCACTCGTCCTACTAAGGAACATCTTGAACTAGTAATCAAATTCTAGAGTATCCAAAAAGTCCACCAGCAAAAGGTCAACTCTTTCAAAAAAGCAGAGTGAAACATCGAGGTGTATATTGGTGCAGATTGTGTAGTTTCAACTATAGATAGAAGATCTATATCAAGGTACTGCACATATGTTTAGGGTAATTTAGTCACCTGGCTAAGTAAAAATCAAAAGGTGATTGCAATAGGCAGTGCTGAAGCAAAATATCAAGCTATAACATGTGGAATTTATGAGTTGTTATAACTAAAAAGTGTGTTATGAGAGTTCAAATTAATGACTAATTTACCAATTAAATTATACTGCGATCACTAGGCTGCCATCAACATTGCATAAAACCGCCTACAATATAATCGCAAAAAAAAATTCATTTGTTCCGGCTATGCAATAAGTAGATGAGATTCTCATCTGAGTATTGTTCAGACCTAATTTTGAGCTTCTGAGCAAGCTGGATTGGCATCCATGCACCATCTTGTTAAATTTGTAGAAAAGTAGTTAGGATATCTTATTTCTATTAAATAAATTTGAGGTTAATAGCTTGTATTTATTGTTAAAGTTTTTTAGTGAGGGGATTTTCTATTTTCTTGTAGTAGAAAGATTTTTAAGAGATTTCGTGTTATCTTACACTAGATATATTCTAAATTGAATTCCTATGTTCTAGTTGAACTGGCTTCAATATTTGTAGCTAGCTAGTTCTCAACTATAAATAAATATACTTACTTTAGGAAAGAATTAAGAACAATTACTATTTCCCTCTGTCTTTCAGCTTTTTAAACCTGAATTCCACGAGTGTTGTATGTGAAGCAAAGTACATTTTCTGCTCCCCTTGAGGAGTAATAAATTGAAAGATATGCTAGTCCTATTAAAAGTGCTCCTGTTGTGAGAGATTAATACAAGTAGAGGTCTTCGCACTTTGTATGGAAAATGAATTTAAGACATTCTTATATATCTAATATTGTACTCAAGTCTGTTGTCAAATAGTTATTTGGTTAATTTTGATATGCCTGAGAATGTTGCTTAGCTCACCTGTTTCTAACAATATCTTCCAGGATGATTGCAGCCTGTGTTTTCTACTATAATGCATAGTCTGCTTATGGTCGCAATAATTTGGCGGGTGGATTGTTATTCCCATTTAAGGCTGAAAATTCCTTATTTAGAACAAGTTATTAGATATCATGAATTAGGCAAACCTTTAATTGTGAAAGTAAAAAGACGAGAAAGGGTAAAGAGAAAGAGGAATACAAAATTCTTATAGTTCTATTGAAAGGCTAACTTCTATGGATACAAAGATGGCAAGAATAGTAGGGTCTATTATTAACTATATTTAGCCCATCTATTTATAATTGTAAGGTAATACCTGCTAAGACCAATATTTCTAAATAGTGTGATATTCCTATATAGGATATAAATAATAATAATATCATACTAAACCTAAAAAGTTTCATACTATTATTATTAATTAGATTCTTTATATTTTTGTAATAGTAAATTAGGACAGGCTAATACTAATATTATTAAACAAAATATATATGATATTCTTGCATAAGATAAACACAGAAACCATAGTTTTTAAGATTATCAACAATTAACATCAAGTATGATTTTAGAAGATTTTTGGATAATGATTGTCAACAATTCTTTTACATTTTCCAATTGAATATTAAATTTTATTGAGTTCCATACTTACAAAAACTTAACACAATTGTTCAAGGTGTTATCCCGGTACAAGATGTATAACAAATATAATTCTTTAATGTTTTTATTGATAACATAATTAATAACAAAATAAAGGTTTGATACACGATTGAAAAAATTGTAAAGTTAATTTTTACGGTTAAAACTTGATGTGTTTAATTTGATGATGGTTGAAAGATGGCTTGCTACTGCAAACTAATTGGTGTGCATCAAATTGTGCAATTGACGCATAAAAAATAATTTCTTTTCATTTGTTTTTCCATTTCTTTTGTAGCATTTTTATAAAACTTTCTTGAGAACCAAGCTGTCAGTCTTTTAAGATTTTTCTTCACTATTTTGTTTATGGGAAATTGGAATTATTCATTGTTAGCAAACATCTAATTCATGTTGGTTCTAATCCTAGGGCAAAATTATGTTATGGATTCTATTTATTGAATCGGCTATCTAAAATATGTTCATCTCCATTTCTTATCATTATAGTTTTTCCTGTTTCAAATTCATTCCAGGCCGTTGTACTTAATTGTGTCTATTCCTTCAGTTGATTTTCATGAACTGGTTTCTGGAAACTTCTAAAAACATGTAAATTGCAGGTTCCAAAGCTTCTCTTGCATAGAATTTTACCAAATGTTAGATACTCTATCTGGATTGATGGAAAGCTCCAGCTTGTTGTGGACCCCTATCAAATTCTTGAAAGGTTCTACCTACTTTCTGTTTGTGTAATTCTTATTTGAGGAGGCTCTGATGAATAACATCAAGATCATAATAAGATTTTGAGCTTATTTCAATTTAATAATATATCCAATTTAATGAAATCCCTTGTGTATAACTTTATTCAGGTTCTTATGGCGAGTTAATGCCAATTTTGCAATTTCAAGACACTATACACGCTTTGATGTGTTTAAAGAGGCAGAAGCTAACAAAGCTGCTGGAAAGTATGATAATGAAACTGTTGATCGCCAGATTGAGTTTTATAAAAGAGAGGGTCTAACGCCATACACTAGAGCTAAGTTGCCAATAACTAGTGGTAGGTGCATGATCTTTAGTATTTGAACGCTTTTTATTTCTTTGATAATTTGTAACTCCCAATGGTTTTTGATTTACGACCAAGTTTCATGCAGATGTCCCTGAAGGTTGTGTTATCATAAGGGAACATGTGCCTATTACAAATTTGTTCACCTGCCTTTGGTTCAATGAAGTTGATCGATTTACGTCCAGAGATCAATTAAGCTTTTCCATTGTGAGGGATAAAATAATGGCAAAAGTTAATTGGAGTATCAATATGTTTATGGACTGTGAAAGACGTAATTTTGTGATTCAGGTATGTCCTCTTGGCGATAATAGTAGCATCTATGCAATATGAACTTGGGTAAGTTATGCTCACATTTTTTTTATATTCATTGGTTTTAATCTTTGAAACAGTTGAACTTTTTACCTAAGGTTTATAAAATTTTGAATTTTTTGTTTTGGTGCATGGTATGAGAGGTTTTCTTTCAAAGGCAATATTAAACATACTGGTGCAGTCTGCTTGTTTTGCCCTTTATATGTGCATTAAATAAATACCATTGCAATGTGCTTTAGTCAACATTACGTCAACTATAAGAAGTTGGTTCCACCTGTTACTGTATTTTCACTCAAATGACTTCCCTTACATGGATACATGGGAAACTGAACTCTGTATCTTGTGTCACCTTTTCTGGTCAATGATACCTATCTTGACTACCTTGTCTCCACATAAATGACACGTGAATTACAATCCTTTCCTGCAGCATGTTCATGTTGTTTACATACATAATACTGGAATACAAATTGTTCTCCGATCTTAACATTATGCATAATACTGGAAAACAAATTGTTATCAGATCTTAATGTTATCTTCAAGATGCTTTGGTAAGCTTCTTTCCTCTCTTATGCATACTTGTTTTTGGTGATTGTCTTTGACTTGTCAGGCTTACCACAGAGAACTGCTGGAGCGTATGCCTCCTCCAATTCCTCGTCTCATCCAACGATCGCCACCTCCACGTCGAGACATTGCATTTGGAAGGACAGTCATGAAGAATCCTTCTAGGCGTGGGAAAGATAGGAAATCCAGTTCCAAGCGTCACCGGAAGGTTGGTAATGGGAACAGGATTAGCAATTGATTTCTTAGGCAAGATGTAGCATTTTCCTTTCTTTAACAATACATCCACAGAAGCGAGGATACAAGTGTTTATATGATCAAATCGAGGAAAGCTAAAGTTTTGACGGAAACTGTCAATATGGGTCTATTCTTTCATTGCTGTAAATACTTCACACCAAATAAGTTTCATGTATGAAAAGGCATTGATCATGCTCTGAGGAGTTTATCGAATAAGTTGGCTGGAATTGCTGGAGAGACTTCTGGGCATCATCAAGTGATGTTTATGGCTTGGTGATGGAGACTGCTGCATGAGAGGGTTGTCACCAATCTGAAATTGAAGAAAAATCATGGACTTGGTGCGGATTGATGGAATTTTGCAATTGATGTTGAACTTACTGCCAGCATTTGATTAGTGGAAATGGAAGATCAGGAATTCTCGTCTTTACTTCCATTGAGCTTCGTAAAACGGTGGAAATGGTAGGATCAGAGATCTGCAACCTATACTCAGTAATCCTATGGAGCTACAGTATTCCTCTTATTAGCTTTTGTCTCAGGTGCTGCTCCAATTGACTATGTAAATCAATGCTATATTGTTATTTGATAGGGAGCAATCCAAATCAGACTAGTGTGCTTATTTGGTACTTATTTCATCTTGTTCCTTCCCAATTTCCTTTTAGGTGCATTTGGAAGCTCTGAAATTGGACTTCAAATTTGTACCTACTACCATTTGACTATCGTGTAAAAACAAAATTTTAGTTTCTAATTCAATCTCATCATAGATTTGAAATATAATTTTAACTTTGATAACTCAACTTTATCGTAATTATTCTATATTGTAATGATTCAAGCATTAAAATCATAATTTTAAGATTCCTTTCTCATTGTAAAATACTTTATTAATATTAAGAAGAAAGTGTTGCAAGAAAAAAACAAGGTGGGTTTATTTAGCAAATTGGGAAAGTGAAAGAGAAGGATAGGACGAGACGCATGATAAAAATAGTAGTTTCTGTTACATGGGGAGTTAAAAACACTCAATAGATCTTCATTGAGAGCTACAGCTACTTGAAATATAACTTGAGAGAGGGTCGTGCTCTTTTTAGTAGACAGATACGGAACAAACAGATCAAGATGTCCGTAGGCAAATGTTGCGGAATTCAGAGTTAGAAGAGATTACGAATACGGGTGTTAAATAACCGTTTATTATAACGCATTGTTTAGTTACATTTAAGTAATGTTATGGATTTCGTATCGTACCGGTCAGTATGTTCCGTTTCGGCTGAAAACTGATACTGGTAACCAATAAAAAATACCGGTAAGTATCAGCTAATTTTGTCGGAATCGGTCGGTATTCAAAATATCGGTCAAATACTGGTCGGTATTGAAAATTTTAAAAAATTGTGAGATCTTTTTGCAAAATTTTCAAAATTTCCCTCCTTCCCTCCTACCTCTCCTCCCCCCTCTTTTTCAAAGTTTTTAAAATAATAATAAATATTTTATTACTAATAATAATTATAAATTAAATAAAACTTAAAAAATATTTTTATTTTAATTACTAATAAATTATTTTTAAAATTTATTTTAATATTTTATATAATATTTATTAATAAAGTATTAATATTACAATTTATAAACTAAT
>JANVCL010000005.1:25173088-25198056 GCA_026546855.1 Erythroxylum incrassatum
ATCCAACTTTTCTTTTGTATTCAAAATAGTGCATTTGCAACCAAAAGGGTGAAAGTAAGAAATATTTGGCTTTCTTCTCTTCAATAATTCATATGGAGTTTTATTTAAAATAGGTTGCAAAAATACTCTATTTTGAATATAACAAGCTGTATTTACAGTTTCTGCCAAGAAGTACTTAGGAAGATTCATTTCACATAGCATAGTCCTTGCCATTTCTTAAATCGTTTTGTTCTTTCTCTGTACGACTCCATTTTGTTGAAGAGTTCTAGAAGCAGAGAAATTATGGAAAATTCGATTCTCTTCACAAAACGTTTTGAATTTTTCGTTTTCAAATTCTCCACCATGTTCACTCCTAATTCCAGTAATAGAAATTCCTTTTTCATTTTGTAACTTTTTGGATAAACCTTTAAAACATTTAAAAGACTCATCTTTATGTGATAAAAACAATATCCAACAAAATCTAATGAAGTCATCAACAATTACGAGACTATATCTTTCCACCTAAACTTGGTGTTCTGGTTGGACCAAACAAATCTATATATAACAGCTCTAGAGGACTAGACGAAGTTACAATATTCTTAGACGAAAAGGATGTTTTAACTTGTTTTTCTTTTTGACAACTCTCACAAAAGAAATCTTTGTTAAAACTAATATTTGGTAAACCTCTTACCAAATCATGTCCAACTAACTTGGAAATATGTTTAAAACTAACATGACCTAGCCTTTTGTGCCAAATCAGTTTTTCACCATCTTTTGATATAAGACATGAAATATTTTGACTTTTCAAATCGTTTAAAGTAATTTTATAGAGGTTGTTTTGTCTTTTAGTAGAAAAGAATATGGAACCGTCCTTATTTTTGACTAAACAGGAATTTTGATTAAAGGATACTTCAAAACTTGAATCACATAATTGACTTATACTAATCAGATTATGCTTTAAGCCTTCAACTAGCATAATATTATCAATAGACGAAAAGGAATCTTTATCAATTTTGCCGATCCCAACTATTTTGCCCTGCTGGTTGTCTAAAAAAGTTACGGATCCTTCTTGCTTATGTTGGAAGTCTAGGAACATAGACCTTCTGCCCGACATATGTCGCGAGCAGCCACTGTTCAAATACCGTTAGTGGTGGTTGCTTCTTCCGAGGAAAGGAGATTTACAGTATATATTATATCCTTCTTAGGTACTCATATTTTCTTGGGTCATTTGAGGTTAGTCTTACAATTTTTCTTTGAATAATAATAAGAATATTGTTTCTTTTTCCTTCTATTAGGAACAAAATTCCTATTGCGAAGAACATTAGTATTATGAATAGTATTTCTATTATTAAATCCTAAACCGCTTTTTATCATTTTGATGTCTATAACTTCCAATCATATCATTCATCCTTTTTGTACATTCTGTAAATTTCGATAAATCTGCTGAAAGATTATTAATCCTTTGTTTTAGTTAATTAATTTCCTCAGATCTATCTACAATTACTTTCTTTTTCATATCGTCTACTTGTTTCTTGAGGCAGATATTTTCTTCTAAGACTTTTGTGTTCTTCAAATTTTTAACAAATTTCTTTTTCAATAACCTATATTGTTTTAAGATAAAATGTGAATCTTCTAACAATTCTAAATAGGCATCCTGAAGATCATTAAAGTTAGAAATTACCTCATCATCGTATTCCCCTTCAGCTACTAAGCATATTTGCTTATTTTGATGTTTTTGAGTCGGATTTAGATTTAGACGAATCCAGATCTTCCCATGTTGCCCTCATGCTCTTTTTGTTTTCTTGATTTTTCTTCTGTTTTCTTTTGAGCAATGGACATTCAAATTCATAATGTCCTGGTTTGTTACACTCATAGAAGACGATAAAATTTTTCTCATTCTTTGAATCGTCTTTGCTATTCTTTTTAAAAGAGAAGTCTTTATTTCGCTTTGATTTCTTTTTCCACATCCTTCTAATCTTTCTTGAAATGAAGGATAATTCATCTTCATCTTCACTTAAGTCCTAATCAGATTCACTGACATCATCATTCTTAATTTCTTCAATCTCTAATGCTTTTGAAGATGTGCTTCTATTTTTCTACATCCTTTGATTCTTCTGCCCAGCCTTCAATGCAATAGATTTATCCCTTCTGGTTTTTTCTTCTGCATCAAGCTCTACTTCATGGATTTTTAGTGAACCAAGCAATTCGTTTAGCTTCAGCTTGCTTAAATCCTTAGGCTATTGTATTGCTGTTACTTTGGGTTTCCAACTTTTTGAAAGACTTCTGAGAATCTTTCTGACATGATGTTGACTTTCCTAGATTCTCCCCAAAGATTTAAGTCCATTAATAATTGTTTGGAATTGTCTAAATAGCTGATCAATAGTCTCCTCATCTTTCATCTTGAACAACTCATACTGATGAACAAGAATACTAATCTTGGATTCTTTCACCTAGTTTGTGCCTTCATGTGCAATGGCTAATGTATCCCATATTTTTTTGGACTCCGCTTGTTTCCAGAGTTCAATGCTTTCTTTGATACCATAACTGTTGGACTCCGCTTGTTTCTAGAACCCAACTTTTGCTAACTTATTATCAGTTGGACCCCGCTTCCTTCTGGAGCCCAACATCTGAACTAATAAAATGTGAGTGCATTTCCCTCTAGCGTTATTTCAGTGATCCCTCATACGCCGTCAATAGTTCATCTTCATTCTCATAACATCCCAAAATTACCTCACAATTTGTTCAATGGCGTGCCCACACAAATAAGTCACCATAATCAAACTCATTTCTTATAACTTCGGAGCATAATTTGGCAAACCTTAAATCAGAATTTCAATTTAACTTCTTTAGAACATTTGTTCCCCATTGTCTTAAATTTCTAATGACACCAAAAACATTCAATTTGGTTTAGAAATCTGAAAGTTATAGCTCAAACATTTTTGGACTTTTATTGTACTAAAACAGTACACCATACTCAGCTTCCCTATCGAACATGAAAGTCTTAAAGACTGAATTAAAATTCAATCTCTTCAAAAGAGTTGTATCTCTACGTATCTAGTTTATTTAGAAACAAGAATCACCTTATTTGGATCTCTACAAATGAAGATATGATGATAATACTGAAGCATGTTCAATAAAATATCCAATTCATACTCTTCTATTTGATACCCTTACTTTGATTCAATCAATCTTTTTCAAAATAATGCCAAAAGCTATAAATTCTTATGAAGAGATAGAGGAATATGTTACGAATCTCATGGTTCAAAAATCAGGTCATTTGGAGGTCAGACGACAAAGTTATGATCAAAAGAGTGAAACATGTTCAGGTTTAGGGGGAAAGGAAATGCACGATCGCGACTTTCATGGCGATTGCGACTTTCCCTTCCTGCTTTTCTACTTCCGACCTGTAGTAGTAAAAAGGGCATAACTTTCATTACAAATATCAGATTAAGGTCATTTTTAGACCATTTTAAAGAAGATTTCTAGATCTACAACTTCTATAAAAAAACTTTAAAACAATTTTTACCTCAATAAGGGTAAAAATTTCAAAACAAAACAGTTGTCCCGAAAGTCCATCTTATGCAACATCCAAACTTCTAACAATCTATCTATCAACTCCAATGTCCAAAAATTTCATACTATATACCATTGGAAAGATAAATAAAATATCTCCAACTTTGAAGAAAACACCTTTATCCAATTTAGCTTAGATCAATACAGTTTTTCTGCTGAAGTCAGAAATCCAATTTGACCCTTATGAGAAACTTGAAATTTGCAATTTACCACATGTAAAGTCATGAGCATAACCATTCAACTACCAACTTTACTTCATTAAACTTCCTAATCTCTACTCATTTGACTCATCCCTTACAATAAATTCGAATCATTCATAAAAATCCTATCTTTCCTTGTTCCATAATATCTCACTAATAAGCAACAACAATTCATGTTCAAAGTTTATCAACTCAAGTGGATAACTTCTTCAAGTATATCTAATTCCAACTCAACAACATCCATACATAATTCATATTCCATTAACAACAAAAATGGGAGTTTACAAAGCTTTAATGGCATTCCAAGCCACATTACATCATCGGTATCAAGATCCAAAATACCAAAAGATACCAAATCCAATAATTCTCAAAATGCATCTAAAGTCTTGCTTTTACAAAATCTAACTTAATATACAGAAACATTTCAAAAATAGAATAACGTCTCGACTCTTGGATACTCGATCTCTTTTTCTTCACCTGAAGATGGGATAAAAAGGAGGGTGAGCTTAAAAGCTCGTGGGTAACAAGTTTATAACGAATAACAAGCAAAACTATTTAAAAATGTTCGTTGACATAGAAAAATTCTTATTGAATCATAATACACATGGTTCTTAAAGTTTTCAACCAAAATCACAATAACAAATCATGTATGCATAAATCTTGTCAATATAACACGAACACATAAACACATCAAAATGGTTTGGGTTGGTCCAAAAACAGAACGTACTACACATTTCCCATAAGGGTCCTGTGTAGCCGTGAATAGAACGGACTATCGCAATCCCACAAATTAGTTTTACGTAGCCGTGAACTTATGAGAGTCCATAAAAGAACTCCATGCTATTAGCAGGCAAGCGGGAGAAACCTTTAGTCAAAGTGAACTTACCATACTTAAAGGACCTAACCAAACTCACATAACGTGCATTTCATAACTTGTAAACATGTTGCCCAAATGGCACATTTTCAAAGCATTTCTTTCATGAATGTGAAATTTTTCGTATGCACTTCCATCATCTTTTCACAATTAATCAACCACATTAAAATATCAAGCATACTTCAATTTATCAAATCATTCAAAAGCAACAAATTCCATAATTTTAAAACAATGAAAAAATCATTTTATTTTCTTGACTAAAAAGAAAACAAAAAGGCTAATTATCCAATTATAAACATGAAACCTACCTTGAATTTACTTGCTTAAAACTTGCTCAAAAATGCCTCTCCTCTTGCTCCTCTTGCCTTTCCTTTATCAAAGACAAAATTCCCATATCAATAGGCATTCTAATTGAAAATCTCACAAAAACCTAAGCAAGAAATTGACCCTAGAATACATAAACCCAAGGATTTCCTAAGCTCTTTAAACCAAAACCCTTCCAAAATCCAACAAATAAAAAATGTCCTTATCTTGATTCTTAACCAAATGAAGAGTTTCTTGGCTTGAATGAAAACTCTTATCTTCTTCTACCTTTTTCCTTCTTGAATAAACTTTAAAATCCCTCCTGAAAACCAAGAAATGAAGAACCCTAAGTCTACTTCCTTCCTTTCTTGCAAAAACTGAAACACTTAACTCCCTTTTCTCATTTTCGATGTTCTCTTCTTCTTTCTATCTTCAATTCACATTTTTACTCCTCTCAAAAGCAAGACAACATTTTCCTCTTCTTATAATACCCTTAATGAGTGTGCAAAGTCCCTTTTACCCTTCCTTACATGCTTATGTCTTTATACTCTTAAGTGACCTTCCAAAAATACCTTTGAACATCCTTATTACCTTAGTACTTTAATTCTATTAACCCATGTCATATGATCTTACTAACATTAACATAATAATAACTCTAAAAAAATTAAATCCATCAAAACCTCATAATTCATTTAAATCGTGTTTAACTAGAGAAAAAAATATGGGGGATAATATGTGTGCATCCATCTTTATTTATACTTAGGCTCCAAACACTTATAGTGGAAAGATAATATGTGTGCATCCATTTTACTAAAGTCGCCCCTTTGTCAAAGAATAAACTCCACACTCTTTAGTAAGAAACATCCGATTCATAGTCCTGATGGAAACAAGGCATAATCCCCCTTCTTTCGAAAGATAACATAGATTAGATCATTTGACCTTGGGGCTTACAAAATTTTTAGCATTGTATGTCCATAAGAAATTCTTCACCAATCTTTCAATCTCTGCATGTTCATATGAAATAAAGCTCCAAAGCAAGTAGCACATCAGATCCCAATGGGAGTCTACATGTAAATGAAAGAAAGGACACATGTCCTCATTTCACTAAGTATTTAATGACTTTTCTTAAGTTTAAGAGACCTTTGTACCTTTGTGCGTTTCTAACTCTAGTTTTAATGCTTTGCTATTAATTTTGGACTTCGGCGTAACATTAATTGTCTTATATATTACAAGAAAATTTATACTTTCCATTAACTAATGAATTCTATTTAATTCTTAAAAATATTAATACAAATATAAGAATCACAACAATATCTAACACCTAAGAATGTGGAACAAAAGTACAAAAATTGATCGCAATCATAAACATGGTTAAAAATGGAGCTATCTTAAGCTTTTTATCTACTTGGTTAGCAAGGTAAGCTTTGCAGTTTCTCTTCTAGCGTCCATTAATTCCACATTGAAAACACGTGCCCTTGGTAAAAGCCTTATATTTCTTGTTCCTTTTTTTTCTTCTTAGGGCCCTGTTTTCTTTCTTTCAGAAGAATCCATAACAATAACATAATTGTGTTCCTTCTTAAGGCATCCATTTATAGTCTTGACTATATTAAAAAATTTAGGCAATGACACATCCTTTTAGTTCACATGGAAGTCCATACCAAATTGTGAAAAGCTTGAACTAAGAGATTGTAGCATCATATTAATGATTAACTTATAGTCTATGACAAAGCTAAATTAGCCTTTTTTTAAAATAGAGTTAATCATCTTCATTACGTGTACCTCCACTAAAGATCCTTATGTCATCTTTTATTGAAATAATTATTTGGAGAACTAATATCTCTCCACCTTACTTTGTACACCAAACAACTCCTTAAGATACAAAATTATACCAAGAGCATCCATTTTCTTATACTGTCTTTATAGCTCAAGAGACATACTAGCTAACATCACACATGTAGTTTATTCAACACCATCAATATAACACTAATATCTCTCTTGTACTCCATTAGTTGTATTTGAGTTAGGCTTTGGTAGAACAATAGTGTCAAGAACATATAGTTTTTTTTTTGCCCGAGAACAATTTTCAAGTTACAAAAGAAATATAGTCCTATAAGCTTGTTAGCATCTATGATGCTCCTTAAAGACAAACTGGTACTCATCTTATCTAACAACCAAAATATATAAAAGAGAAATTAATTATTATTTTATGCTATAAAACCAATTAAAGTAAGGACTTTAATAACTATTTGATTACTCTCACTTTTTTATTCAAAATAATAGTCTCCGTATAGTTCATAATTATTAGGCACTACTTACTAAGCTACCTTAAATAAAATAGGTCACAAATAATATCAAATTATAGTAATTCTCACATAAGATATTTTTGCAATCTCAAGTATAAGAATCAATTATACAATTATTGCAATGAGGAAATTCACATGTACATAAGTAATATTCTATTTAGGATCCTCATAATTTGATCAGTTCAATGAACTTATTTTCTAACGAGCGCCCTCATATTTATTCAACTATATGCATACTTTAATTTATGAGATCAATTTCTTTCTTCGTAAAAAAGAAATATAATGCATGCTAATTTTACCATTTCATCAATATCCTACCTTAATAAAATTACAAAGAATAATACATAAATATAAATTAAATCTTGTAATTATGATTTTATTATAATTTTAATTGCATAATAATTATATCAAAAATTTTATTTTAGTATTAAAACATCAAATATAATTAATAAAATATATAAATATAAATAATACTTTTATTAGTTAAAATAATAATCTCGTACATAAATGAAAACTTTCGAAGTCGTTTCAAATTAAAATGATAACCCAATTCAATCCAAAATTTGAATAGCCCAGACTACAGGAACAAGATCCTCTGTCCAGTTTTATGTGGAGCCCGCATAAATGAATGGCTGGAATTTACTGGACAAAATAAAACACCATAAAAATTAGACAGAGAATCTGAACTCCAGACTACATGGGTAAGGTAATTAAAAAGTGGGTCCTACTGGGTAGCCGGATGGATGCTCGCTTGATCAACACGAGCTTTAAAAAGAAAAACAAGCTATCAAAGCCCTTACAGTTAATTGCGTGGTAAATTCAAAAAGAGAGCGCGCCAAGGCGAGAAGAAAGCAGGAAATGTCAAAGAGTCGTTTGTTCAAACACCTATCCCACACTTTCTCCTGCGGCCTCATCCACCAACCAAAATTCATCTCCAATTCTCAGTTTTTCCTGAAACTCATTTCTCCTCAGTTGCTTTCACAGATACCCATTTCGTTGTCATCATCATCATCATCATTATCTTCTTCTTCTTCTCTTCGTCCCTATAGCTCACTCTTTAACAGCCCAGTTCAATCCTCTGGTTACTTTTCTGTTCGCATTTGTTGTCCGAGAGATGCGGCTGTAAGTGTCAACGTATTCTTTCACTTGATTTTTCAACGTAGGTTTTATTTTTTCAACAACATGCGTCTTTATTGGTCTGATTGGAGCATACCCTTATATGATAATTGTTCATACCCTTATATGATAATTGTTCTTGTATAAGTTTAAAGAAAGACCTCCTCGGGGTTTTGTGTCAGTAGCATATTTTGAGCCCAAGAAGTATGTGAAGGAAGTTAGGATCTGTTTAGACATGTTCTGGGGATCTTTCTTCGAAATGTCACTGGTTTATATTAGTCCAAATCGGGTCTGGATTTCATGTTGTTTGACCTTTTAGCTGTTTTCGCCTTAGCAGGATTTGCTTTCAGAGGTACTTTTATCCTTTGGTGCAAGTTCAACTAGTATGGATGAAGATGATGGTTGTGAGAGTTCCAATGAGGTGATCCTCTGCAACAAATTATTCTTTTATTTCAAAATCCTAGGTGAAGAGGTTATTTTTCTCGCTACCTTTTATTTGCTTGTACTACGTAGGTGCAGTTAGACCAGTAGGGCAAAATAATAGATGATTTAAAATGCTTTTCTGATATTTGTAAGATGTTAAAAATAGAACTTTGAAAGTTGCATTAATAATTTGTGATTTTAGAAAATAAAAGGAACTGTTATGAAACCATTCAACCCAAAAACTTAAGCTAATGAGTGAAGTTGATTAGATGGATCATATATTATTTCAAAATGCCCCCTCATACGCAAGTGTGGACAAACACAGCATTTTTACATCTACTAATAAATACTACAACAACAACAACAACCCAATGAAAGTCCTGTTTATACATGGAATCTAGGAAAGTCTAGTAGTACGTAGCCTTACCTCTAATTGGTAGAGAGGCTATTTCTGATAGACTCACATGAAAAATATATATATCATATACATATCAAAATAATAATTAAAATAAAAAAGACATAAAAGATAATAATAAAATAAAAATAAATATGTATAAAAAATATAAAAATAAGTAATACAATAAATATATGAGATAGGAATTGAAACTAGGGAAAGTCAAACCTTTGACAACCTTCGACACCATCAAATACTTTTTCTAATGAGTGATCTCACAAGTTCCCTCAATCCCAAGATGTAAACGATTACTAGGAACTGTCAATTTTTGTAAAAGGCTGAATGCCTTCTCCTAGAGGAGAATTTCCATTAAATAAGTGTCCATGAACAATCAATTTTAGGCAACAAACTATACATGCTAATATACTAATTACAGAATATCTATTTATGTTAAGAATATATACAGCTAATATATAAATTATTAAAAGCAATATCTTTGACTGATATCCTCCCTCAAATTGATTATGGATGGTCAACCAACATCAATTTGTCAACAAGAAACTGATGGAGATTCCGAGAAAGAGCTTTAGTGAACATATCCGTTGTCTGAAGGTCTGTAGAAATATGCGGAAGAGAAATGAGACGAGCATCATATGCTTCACGGATAGAATGACAGTCCACCTCAATATGTTTAGTGCGCTCATGAAATATTGGATTAGCAGTAATTCGAATAGCACTAGTATTATCTACATAAAGAGAAGTAGGAGCAATCTGTGGAAAACCAAGTTCAACCAACAGTCCTCGACGCCAAACAATCTCAGAACACGCAGAGGACATAGCACAATACTCAGACTCAGTGGAGGACTTAGACACTCTATCTTGCTTTTTGTTTTTCCAAGAAATTAAAGAGTTACCAAGAAACATGCACCAACCAGTAATGGAGTGTCGAGTATCAGAGCATCCAGCCTAGTCAGCATCACTATATGCAGTGAGACGAATTGGAGAATCCACAGGAAAGAAAAGACCTCGAGTAGAAGTACCTTGCAAATAACGAATAATATGATGAACAACAACCAAGTGAAGATGCTTAGGAGCCTCCATAAATTGGCTAACTTGTTGAACAACAAATGAGATATTAGGTCGAGTAATTGTTAAGTAGTTAAGAATCCCAACTAGTTGTCTGTATAGAGATGGATCAGAGAGAAAAATCACCCTCATCATGATGATATTTCACATTTACTTCTAAAGGACTATCAACAGAATGACCCTCTTGTAGACCAGCCAAGTGAATTAGTTCGCAAGTGTATTTATGTTGATGTAAAAAAATATCAGTCGAGCTAGAGTGCACTTCAAGACCCAGAAAATATTGTAATGAGCCCAAGTCCTTCATATGAAATGAATCTTGAAGGCGTCCTTGTAGCTGAGATATTAATTTAGAATCTGTTCCAATGATGACAGTATCATCAACATAGATCAAAAGCAAAACTGTTCTTGCAGTAGTTTTACAGAGAAATAAAGAAGAGTCATATTGACTTTGGAAAAAGGAAAAGCGAAGAAGGGTAGTGCGAAACTTATCAAACCAAGCACGGGGAGCCTGTTTCAAATCGTAGAGCGATCTTTTAAGCCTACAAACATCAGAAGAAGGTGTAGAAAATAGCCTTGGCGGTGGAGTCATATAAATTTATTCGTTAAGATCCCCGTGCAAAAAGGCATTCTTAACATCCATTTGGTGCAATGGCCAACCCTTTGAAGTAGCAATAGCTAGAACAAGTTGCACTGTTGTCATCTTTGCAACAGGAGCAAAGGTCTCTTCATAATCTACACCATACTTTTGTTGGTTACAGGGAGCCACTAACCTTGCCTTATATTTGTAAAGTGAGCCATCAGACCGTAACTTAATAGAATATACCCATTTTGCAACCAATAGGCTTAACACCAACAGGACAAGGAACAATATCCCAAGTATAGTTCTCTTGAAGAGCCTGAAGTTCTTCGTGCATAGCTTTTGACCAACATGCCTGTTTAGCAGTCTGAGAATAAGAGGTAGGAACTGTGGTGTTAGCTAAAGCAGTAGAGAACCCATACCAATTAGGAGAACGCTTGATGCGGGAGGATCTGCGAGGAACCACTGGAGCAGACACTAAATCAGATTCAGGAGGAACTTGTGATTGAGGTGGTTGTCTTCGCTAATAGAAAATACCAGGTTTAAAACGCTCAATGGTTGGAGAGTCATCAAAACTGGGAAGAAGAACAACACGTGGAGAAATAGGTTGCTGAAAATAATACTCATGTTCAAAGAAAATCACATTTCGAGAAATATGCAAACGATTAGCAATGCCATCATAACACACAAAACCTTTGTAAGTAGTGTTATAACCCATAAAAGCACAGTGAACAGATTGAGCTGTAAGCTTGTGACGCTCATGAAAAGGCAAGTGAACAAAACAAACACATCCAAAAGTATGAAGCATATGATAATCAGGATGCACACCAAAAAGACGATAGTAAGGAGAATCAAAATTCAACTGTTGAGAAGGCAGGCGATTAATAAGATAGGCTGCAGTGGATAAAGCTTCAACCCAAAACTTTGATGGAACTGAAGATTCCAAGAGTAATGTACGCACCATATCCAACAAGTGACGGTTTTTACGTTCGGCCACCCCATTCTGTTGAGGGGTATAAGGACATGATCGTTGAGAGATAACACCTTTTTGACTCAAAAAAGTTTGAAAATCATGAGACATATACTCTCCTCCATTATCAGACCGTAAAACCTTAATACAAGTTGAAAATTGAGTCTCAATATAAGCCAGAAATTTCTGAAAAACAGTGAACACCTCGGATTTGGAGTGTAAAAAATATATCCATGTAAATCGACTGTAGTCATCAATGAATGTCACAAAATATTTATAGTGAGCATGTGAAATAACAGGAGTAACACCCCATATGTCACTATGTATAATCTCAAAACAAGCAGTAGCACGACCACCAGAGCTAGGAAAAGGCAAAATTTTACTTTTGCCTAGCTTACAAGTAGAGCAATCAAGCAACAATCTGGAAACAACATTCTGAATTTTACCAAGAAAACCACGTTGCATCATATGAGTCAATATTACATTATTTGGATGGCCTAAACGTTTATGCCAAACATCAGCCTTATTTTCAACAACAATAGAAGATAATGACAATGTTTTAGGAATGTTAAATTGCAGCGGAAATAATCTTCCAACTTTAGGACCCCTCGCGATCACCTTCCCCGACACCTGATCTTGCACAAGACAACCACCACGTGAGAAATGCACATCACAATTATTATCTACCATTTGTCCAACAGAAAGTAAACTAGTAGACAACTCAGGAGAAACAAATACATGACGAAAAGAAGAGCCAAGATCACCAATGGCAGTGATAGGAAGAGTACTTCCGTTAGCAACCTGAATATTTTCCGTACCAGTATACTTGTGAAGATTACTTAACAATTTGGGCATGCCAGTCATATGGTTAGATGCTCCAGAATCAACAAACCAAGGAAAGGAAGTAGTTGTACCTTGTCCTTGAAGACCAAGAGCAGAAAATGCAGAAATAATCATCTGTTGAACCATTTCTGGAGTAACAGTAGACTGATTATTGCTAGCAATTGCAGGAGCAGAACCAATATTGGTTGATTCAGGAACAATAGCTTGAAAAACTTGGGTTCGTCGGTTTTCAGGTCGTGTAGGACATTCTTTGATAACATGGCCATCTTGTTTGCAGTAATTGCAAAACTTTTTATCACAATTGCGAGCAATATGCCCGAATTCCTTGCAACTATAGCACTGCAGTTGTTTCTTCCCACGATTTCTTCCTTGAGCAGCATAAGCAACATTAACCACTTCAGATGACCCTTTGAATGTCCCTAAAGTAGCTTGTGTAGCCAATCGTTGTTCCTCACGTAGCAATTCTCCAAGACATAAATCCAAAGAGGGCACGGGAGCTCTATTCAATAACCCAGCTCGAGCAACTTCAAATTCTGGTCTTAGTTTCATCAAAAACTGATCACGCATGCTTACTTCATGAACAGCTTGAAGACTGCCTAAGATCTCTTTAGGTACCTTTGCATAAATAATACCAGAATATTCGCTCCATAGGTTAAGAAATCCAGAATAATATTCTTCAATTGAGAGGTTACCTTGACAAAAGTTACTCATTTCGAGTTCTAGCTTAAATCTTCTTGTGTTATTATCTTGGTGGTATAGGCGCTGAAGATGATTCCACATCTCTTTAGCTGTACTGAAGGAGCGCAAATTATTCACCATATGAGCTTCAATGGATCCTAAAATCTAAGAGATAATGCGAGCATCCTTGGCCTCCCATTGACTAAATTCTGTGTCTTTTTCAGGGGCCAGAGAAGAGCCATCAATATGACCCCAAAGTTCGTTCCATTTTAGAAACATTCTGAACTGAAATTCCCATGCTCCATAATTCTTTCCTGTAAATCTGATAGTAAAAGGTTCTGCAGATGCCAATCTAAGATGTTCAGTAGACATTTTTCTAAAAGAAATGCTTTCAAAAACACAAATCTCAAAACAAAATTGTTGATCAGAATTGATCAACCCAAATCAAAACTAAAAAAATCAGCCAAGGATTTGAGAACCTAGCCCTGATACCATGTCAATTTTTGTAAAAGGCTAAATGCCTTCTCCTAGAGGAGAATTTCCATTAAATAAATGTCCATGAACAATCTATTTTGGGCAACAAACTATACATGCTAATATACTAATTACAGAATATATCTATTTACTAATTACAGAATATCTATTTATGTTAAGAATATATACAGCTAATATATTAATTATTAAAAGCAATATCTTCCACTGATAGGAACCATAAATCTCTGTAATCTAGATTCTATGGATTATATTATTTTTGTCCTCTAGATTGTATATATATATTCTTATAATGAAATCTTTAATTTAAATTTTTTTTATGAGAGTATCCTCCCACTAACCGACACCTCCAACATCCTCCCCCCATTTTCCGACAACCTTTGACACACATCCAATTCCTCCAACTCACCCGACAACAACTTTCTCCTTTCCCCCTTTTTTTTCCAGCAACCATTTCGACAACCTCCTTTTCCTTTTTTTCTTCGGCATCAACCCTTTGTCCCCAAACATCACCCCTCTACATCACGCCTCTCAACATCAACCCTCTTCTCTTTTTTCTTTCCGACAGCCTCTAACCTTTACACCTTGTTCATCCCTCCAATAGCTTGTCTTCACTTTCCTCTTTGTAGACAACCTTGACCTAACCCCTCCCTAGACATGTCAATCTAGTCACCCAAATCCCACACTAACCAAACCTAACCTTATGGCAATGGAACTTCCTGAAACTGACCAACCTAATTCCCAAGATGATATGAAAACCCCAATCATAAACATAGTTGACTTTCCATTGCTAGGAAGAACCTCAAAAAGGAAACAACAGGATTAGAGAAGGAGAAGACCACATGGAGCTTCATTGTAGGGGATTCTGGGAACCTAGGCAGACTTAGATTTGTGGAGACAAATGGGGGTAAACCGATCCAAGCTCTGATTGAGGTGTTATAGCAAGGTGCTAAGAAGTGAGGCACATCTCTTGTGGGCTTTTAATAGGAGAAGAGGTTAACTTTTCCAATTGTTGGCAAGTGGGCCAATGCTACATGGAGGAACAAGGGATTGGTGAATACTATGGTAAACGAAGATGAACTCTATTCAAATTCAACACCGAAGAGAATGCACATAAGGTGTTGGAATCAGGGCCATGACACATAATGGGGCATCCAATTCTTATTAAGAAGAGGCAACTTAGAGTTACATTGGAGAGAAGCAAGCTTGCTTCAATCCCCTTATGGGTGGATATTCATAAAGTTCCCTTAAAGTATTGGTTTGGGGAAGGTATGAGCTATATTGCTAGTAAGATTGGAAATCTTTTAGGATTTGACGAAAACACTGCCTTAATGAAGATGATTGGGTTTGCTAGAGTTTGTATAGATGTTGATATATCACGGAAGCTTTCAAATGCCCTTAGAATCATGAAGCTAGATGAGAAAGGAGAACTTGTAGAGGATTCAATAGTAGTAACATACATGTGGAAACCAAAGCTGAAAGAGGAAAAGCGGGTTTGGAAAAGAAAAGAGAAGCTAGAGGGGAAGCAGATGAATGAGGGGTTTCCAAGCCAAGAGAAGGGCATCTTAGTAGAAAGAGAAGCACCACTTGAAGTGCAGATTATCCAGAACATGAATCAGGAGGTCAATCAAGTGATAGGAAATGGGAAATAGGAAAAGAATCAGGAGGAGAAAAATATGACAGGGATTGTAACACAAATAGCAGGGTATAATCAAAGATCAGAAAATGGAAAACAGGTGATGAATTTGGAAGAGACTAATATGACAGTGAGTGAAACACAGTCAATTGAGGATAAGGGAGCAAGACAAGAAGAAGAGACAATCAACACTCTAGTGGTGGAAAAGATGGAAGCTTTTGGTAAAAATAGTGACAGAAGATCTATTTACCTGGGTTTGAATAGGAAGTATAAAAGGAGAAGGTCAAGGAAAAAGAAAAAATGATTAAGGTAACAACATGGAATGTTAGGGGTCTTAATAGCCTAAAAAAACAACTTTCGGATAAGGAGTTGAACAGTAAGTTAGATTTTGTTGGTTTATTGGAAACCGAAATAAAGAGGGAGCAATTGGAGAAGATTTTATGGTTCCTAGAAAAAGGATGGAGGGTAATGAGTAATCATTTCAATGGGAATTGATAATAGGTTTCAATCCTCAGAAAGTGGAAGTAGCGCAACAACCTGAAAATGATCAGTTGATACATTATGATGTCTTGATTAAAGCTACTGGGACAAAGATTGCAATAACAGGGTTATATGCAGCAAACCATAAATTCCAGAGACAACTTGCATGGAATGAGTTGGAGAAAACTAGAAATACAATGAGTCTCCCATGGATAGTTATCGGAGAGCTGGAGAAAACTTGCATGGAATGAGCTGTACTCTCAAATTCAAAGAATAAAGGGGAGGGAGAAGTTGGAAACAAGTGGACTGTAGAGAACTTCAAGACATGGAGAGGACAGGTTTGGCTAGTTTGAAATAGTATGGTAATTCGTATACCTGGAACAATAAGCAATCAAGTGAATGGTTTTTGCTGAGAAAATTGGACATATATATAGTTATTGATAAGTTGATAGCGAAATACCCAAATAAGCAGTGCTATATTCGATGATCCTAACGTATCATATCACAGTCCAGTAGTAGTGGAATTGTTAACAGATGATAGGAGGAGGAAGGCCCCATTTAGGATATTCAATCACTTGATGGACAATCCTGAATTTGGAAACATACTCAGATGCAATGGTAGATTCCATGCTCAAAGGGGTACCAACTTAGCATGAAGTCGAAAGCCTTGCAAAATAGACCAAAATTGTTCAGCAGAGAAACAGTACAACTAGAATTAAAAGCTAGAGCTGATGCTTTTGAGGAGCTAAAGAAATGTCATAAGAGAATATTGGACAAACCAAAAGATCTGCAAATGAGAAAAGAGGAATCTACAGTGGTGGAAAAATACAACCAACTGTTGAAAAGAACGTACTTTTGATATGATAATTGACATTTTAAAGGTTCCCTATATGAGGTAAAAGAGGTATAACCTTTGAAATTAGTGGTGAATCTAGAACTAAAATAAATATGTTAATTAGAAATAATCAATGGATATGGCCCTTCCATAATAATAGAAGTGTCAGACTCATAATGGAAGAGTTGCCAAGATGCCAAGTGGGAGAACAAGATGAAATTTAGGGGCTAGCAGACAAATCAAGAAAGTTCAACACAAAAGCGTGCAACGCATTTTTGCACACTACACAGAACATAAGGCAGGAGTGGATAGCCTTAGTATGGGACAGTGAAATCAATCCAACTCATTCATTCATCTTATGGATGAGAACAATGGAGGGTTGCTTACAAGGGATAAGATCAAGTTTTCCATTAACTTAATGCAATGTGAGTTATGTAATACTGAATTGGAAAATCTAGAACATCTTATGATTAGATGCAGGTCTACCAGACAAGTTTGGGACTGAATGCAGATTATTCTCAACATGGACAAACCAATGGACTCTTGGAGTGAAACTATTGATTGATTGGGGAAGCTTAGAGTGCATATTACAACAAATAAGCAATTAAGTTAAGCTGGGCAGCCTTGGTATATTACATCTGGACAGAGCGAAATTCCAGAGTTTTTAAACAAGAAAGTAAAAGCTTTGAGATAGTTTTTCAAGACATGTTTCTTCATTGCAAATTGGCCATATTAGCGAGAGGAATAGTAACAAATCTGACACGTAGTATGAAGAGAAGATGGGAATTGGAGTATTACTAGTTTATATGGTCTTGTAAGTATCCCTTAGATATCAAGATGTAGATGATTACTAGGAACTACAACTCTATGTAATCTAGAACTTTTGTACTATTCTAGGTCTTTTGTACTCTAGACTGTATATATAGTTATTTAATGAAATCTTTTAATTTTCAAAAAAATAAATATGGAACAAGTTAAAGACTAAAAATAATAAATAAATAGACAAACAAGAAAAAGACAAGTACATAAATAAAACAAACAAGCCATTATAAGAAAATATTTAGGCTAAATAAGAAAATGTTTAGTCTAAATAACTAAGAGGCAAGTACTAAATATTAAATGTTTAAGCAAAATACAAGACATAAGACTCTAAGGAAAATGCTTAAAAGACTTATGAGAATGAGAAAGACCTTTCTATGTGAGATCCTTTATCCGTATCATAATATGCTAAAGTTTTCTATTAAGGGCTATATTCTCGGTAAATACAACATAAATTCATTATAAATAAGGGTTACAATTCAAACTTGAAACCTCTTAATTACAAGGCTCTGGTGCCATCTTGGTAAACTATTTAACTTAAATTGATGGGTGGGGCTTGTTAAGTGGATTATATACTATCTTAGTAAAGGCAAAGGGTAAGAATAGGAGAAAAAGAACATGGGATGAATTAGTGGAAATAACTTAATTAATATGCCTTTTAACAACATGGAATGAATGAATGTGATTAGTGTGGCCAACTAAATTTTTTGGAATCAACAACTACTCCATGTTGAACATCGCAAAGGAACTAGTAATGAAGTTAGTGCTGAAATGTATTCTTCTAATTCTAGGTGGGGATGGGAGATGGAGAGAAAATCTACACTCTTATTTTCTATGTGCTATGAAGCATCTTCGTGCGAAAGTAGCTCGACATGTGAATTTGATCTTTTCATAGATGTTTGACAATATTAAGGAAGCATTAACATATCAAAGTTGCACGTAAATTTGAGAAATTAAATTTTGAGGTGTGCTTGTAGTCTTGCTAAATGTTTGCTTACTCTTGAACTTTATTTGAACTTTTTGAGAGTATTTTCCTTCATAAGGGCTTGCATAATGGTGGTTGATTTTTGGGACTTCTATTCACAATATTTGAAAAGTATGCTTTTATGGTTTACTTCTCTAAATTGGTTTTTGCAAAACAGTTTTATGAATACTATCTTTCTTTTTTGTCAAGATGGATGTTGCGATGAAGACTATCTTAAGGCCATATTGTTTAGGCAGTTTGGTTTATCTTACAAAGTTTATTGTTTTGCAATTGACTAAAAATTACCGATTTTTCTATTGGGATCACTAACTGGAAAGTTGAATGAGAGAATGGCCATAACTATATGAAGAAATTGTTACTAGGATCCTACTAACAAACAATCTCTCATGTAGAGCTACATCAATTCCATCTTTCTTGAATATGAAGATGTGGGCATGTGCATTTCACAAGCTGCAAACTCCATAGGCTTGGAAGAGATCCCTACGTATGAGGTTAATAGTGGAAAACAATGCGACTGGGTAAAGAAGACTCAGGTTGATTTCCTTTCTTATGTTTTCTTCTAAGTGTAACTTGTTCTAATTTTGTGAGATTTATCAAATACTAGTCAATTTCAATCAATCATGTTCCTTTCATATTTCTTCTCAATATTCATGGTTGACTGTATTCGATAGATTTTAAAGTCTACATGTTGTCCTCATTTCTTTTGCATGATTAAGTTTAGGTACAACCTTGATTATAAAAGGTAGTATGTTAGAGCTTTCATGTTTACTCTTAAACCATTGTTTTTTAGCTCGTCTTATGAAAATTGTTAGGGCAAGACTTAAATTGAGAATAATGACTTGATTGTGCATCCAAATAGTACGACAATCTCTACGTCTGTGATGATCTCTGCGCTTTCAACTCTTTTGACTGTTCTTCTTCCTCATGTTCTCTTTCCTTGCTGTGTTCTTCTTTCCAACATTCAAATTAGATTCATTTCTCATCTGTTTTGTCATTCTTCACCTTTTCACCACCTTTAACCCCTTGGGCATCCGCATGGTATGCATACAATTCAAACCTACAAGTCCTCTATTTTGTGGAAGGACTTCTCGTTCTACCTTCATACTCCTCTAGTCACCATATTCTCCCCTTTTGAGGTCCTTGCCTCCTTTACTCGCTGGTCATTACGCCTTCATTCTTGTCATAGAAGACACTTTGCAAAACTTCCCGTCTCTTCACTTCATCTCACCCAACCTTCTTCACCCCCCCAACACCTTACTGCTTGATCTAGGTACTTCTGCTCAACCTCCAACTTCAATAGAGTAAGATTTAGCCAACTCCATCAAGAAAACTTGGGTTCAAGTTGCAAGAGACTTTAAACCTGAAGCTAAATTAGGCTTTTGTCCTCCTAACGCTTCTGCAAAGCATCAAATTGTCTCACCACCACTCGAAATTCTTAAAGATGGAGCTCGACATCCATAGGGTATTTCTTAGATAAGAAAGCTACTTTTCCTGTGATAAAGGAATGGGTCTTTGCCAATTGGAAGCAACATGGATTATAGGACATACTTGTAAATAGTGATGATATCTTCTTTTTCAAATTCTCATGTCTTTAGGCAGTAAATAAGATCCTACAAGATGGTCTTTGGCATGCATAGAGTAAACCTTTCCTTTTACAAGCTTGGCAGCCACGGTTAGACAGGGAAGAAATGAAGCAAGAGATCGTCCCAATTTATGCTTGCATTCATGGTGTACCACTGGAGTACTAGACTATCAATGATCTGAGCCATTTGAAAAGCTTCATTGTCAAGCCAATATCTTTGGATCATGCAACTATCAAAACAAAAAGAATCAACTTTGCTAGAATTTGCGTGCTTGTTAAAGCTTTATGCAATCTACCTGAAGAAATACCAATAGTTTGACTTGATGAAGATTATGAACTGATGGAGGATACATCGGAAGTGTCAAATGCTTTGAAGCCAAAAATACTTGATCCAAAAAGGTTGTGGCAACCCACTGGAAGAGTATTCAAAATAAGGTTGTACCAGGAACTTATAGTGGAAGTCATGAAGGAGCATAATATAGGTGGTATCAATATGGAGAATGCAACTGAAGAATAGGACAGGAATAATGGGAGTGGTGAAGAAGCTGCAGTAGATAAAGCCTCTAATAAGACACGTCAACCACATACTGAAAAGGAAAGTGTAGAGGATAATGCAACATTAACAAACCTTTTAAACAAAGAGCATGAAGATCCCAAGAGTTCAGAAATCAGGAATGTAAGAGATCAGATCACCGGTGCAACGTGATAACATCAAGGAATTTAAGTTTGTATCCAGGAGAAAATCCAACAGAAAGTAAAAACCTCCTTCAGTGGGAACAAAAATACTGTGATCATTGCATGGAACATAAACGAAGTCAATGCCCTAGCTAAATTTTTTTTCCCAATGGTTTTATCTTGGAGGACAAGTCTAACATAATAGGCATTGGAAACTATAATCAAGTTTAGTAACTGTAGTGTCCTCTAGCATTGGCTTAAGAACTGGAGAGAGCTTACTAATTACTTCCATCACCTTAATGGAAGGATTCTTATCTACTACAATAGTGATACAATGGAGGTTCACTCTTATGACATTACTGATCAAGTTGTTCATATTTTGGTTAAGAACAAACTTTCAAGTAAGTCCTCCTTCATCTCCATTTATGCTCTGCTATTAGAGAAGTCAACTATGGATCAAACTTCGAGAATTGGTATTAAATATTCAAATTCCATGGCTCTTGCTTGGTGATTTCAACTCCACTTTACAACTTGAAGAAGCAGATCCACTTTACAACTTGAAGAAACAGATCTTCCAAATAGCCTTGTCTAGAACTAAATCAATGCTTGAAATTCAAGCGGTTGGTCTTCCATTTAGAGCAATTTCTTCACTTGGCATCATAACCAGGATGGGAACAACCTAATCAGGAAAAAGCTGGATCGCAACTTAGCAAACCTTGAGTGGTTCTAGTCTTTTCCTTATTGTAAAACCATGTTTTCTACATTCAGTCTCTCAGATCACTTAACTATCGTCATTCAGGCTGAATCAATAAGAGTTAAGATTCATTTTCAATTCAAGAACTTTTTACAGAACCTTGTAGACTTTGATGAAGCTATTTGGAAAGGTGTCTCAACTAACATTATAGGATCAAAGTTTGATCATGGTTTACAATTATAACTTCCTTATATACTAAGAAGATGAGAATCATCGAAAAAGATCTCAAACAACTTCACAGGAAGATTGTTGAAAACACTAACCATTTGCATAACACTACTAAGCAAGCTCTCCACAAGGTTCAAGTTGATTTGAACATCAATCAAACTTCCCCTTCGTTGCAAGAAATTGACAAATAAACAATATTCAACTTATCAAAGGCCCTGAAATTTGATCATTCTTTTATGAAGCAAAGATCAAGGTTGCTTGGCTCAATGGTGGTGATAGAAACTCTTCCTTTTATCATAGGGTAGTCATTGCAAGGAAAAGCATAAATAGGATCATCTCTATGGTGATAGGCAATTGCATAGTGCAATCTCAAAATCAATTGTTAGAGGAAGCTACCGATCACTTTTTTAAAGTCATGAAGGCTCCAACTAAAGCTTACTCCTCTATTCCATTTCTTAAAGAGATCATGAAGAGTAGTTTAGCACCCCAAAATATTGAAAATCTTGCCAAAATATTTACTAAACAAGAGATTGAAATGGATTTAAATCTTTAAATCTATTCAAGGCTCTTGGCCTCGATGGTTTCAACTCCTAGTTCTTCATCAAAGTCTAGTCTCTAATAAAAGACATGGTCACAGATGCAATTATGGAGTTATTCAGAAACAAAAAAATGTTGAAAGACTTAATCAGAACCTTTATCACTCTAATTCCTAAAGGAGGAGAGTAGAAAACATTTAATGACTTTTGTCCAATTGCCATTTATAACACTATACAAAATGATCTCCAAGATACTAATAGAGAGAATGAAGCAAGCAATCCTCAATCATGTTGATTAGTCAAAAGCAACCTAAATCCTTGGGAGAATAATGTGAGACATTATCCACTTAATGCAGGAGTTTTTAAGAAACTACTAGAAGAGGAAAGGAGGAAGAAATTGCATGGATATAGTGGATTTTTAAAAAGCCTTATGATAATGTGGATTAATAAATTCTAAGAGCCATTGAATTCCTTGAGAATTATATATAATGGTTGGAGCAATGCATCATGACAACTTCCTTGATCATACTAATTAATAGAGAGCCTACTAGAACCATCAAAAGCACCCAAGGAATAAGGCAAGGAGATCCATCTTCTCCCTACTTATTTGCCTTGGTCATGGAAGTTTTTAACATAGTGCTCATGAGAGTGGTAAAAGAAGCAAGCATTTCAAGTATCACTTAAAGTGTAAGAAACTCAAGATCATCAAGTTGAGTTTTGTTGATGACTTAATTTTACTTGCCAAAACTGAGAAGAATTCAGTTATGAAAGCTTTGAAGATTTTCCAGAATTTCTGGTCTTAAAGCTGTTGGATAATTATATATCTTTATTTTTAGATAAGTCTGTTAGCTTAGGAGATTATCTTTTAGAAGATAAGTTTAAATCTGATAGTTAGTAGCATTAAATTAGGAAATAATCTTGTATAAATTCCCTTGAATTAAAGGAATAAAGTGGAGTTTTGTCCCCTTTGTAAATCTTCTTGTTTCATGGTATCAGAGCTACCAGTTCTGGTAGCCTAAAATCTGTTTCCAACCACATCATGGTTGGAGTTCAACCAACCCTTGGCGAGTCTTCGACCACACAAACTTCTTCCCAAACACCTGATTCCGTAACCCCTTCAACCCAATCCGCATCTCCTTTTATTGATAATCTTTTGTTGCAAATCACGCAACATAAATTGAATGGAATGAATTTTTGAGAATGGTCTCAGTCAGTTATGCTAGTAATCAAAGGAAGAGGCAAGGCTGGATATCTAATCGAGACAATTCCTCAATCACAGGAAACAACAGTCACTTATGGTGCTTGGATGCCGAGAATTCTATTGTTATGGCTTAGCTTATCAATTCAATGGAGCCAAAAATAGGAAGAACCTATCTATTTTGCAAAACTGCAAGAGAAATTTGAGAGGCTGTGCAAGAAATATATTCTGATTTGGAGAACACATCTCAATGCTTTGAAGTCAGATCCAAAATAAGAAATACTCACCAAGGTAACATGTCTGTTACCGAGTATTCTAACTTACTGAATTATGGCAAGAGATGGATCTGTTTTATGCACTAAATTGGGAGTGTCATGCTGATGCTGAGAAATATGGAAAATGGTTGGAAAAAAGGAGAGTTTTTGATTTCTTGCAGGGACTTAATGTTGAACTTTGATGAAGTACGAGGACGACTACTTGGTTTAAAGCCATTACCCTCAATCTGAGAACCGTTTGTTGAGGTTCATAGGGAAGAGAGTAGAAGAAAGGCCATGCTTGCCTCCCCCACTTCGGAGCAAATGTCTCAAGGTTCACCTTTAGTGGCAAACTCTCGAAAGGGGTCTACTCAACAACCCCGAGAGCAACAAACCAAGAACAAGCAGTGGTGTGACCACTATCATAAGCCCTACCACACTCGCGAGACCTGCTGGCACTTACATGGGAAACCACCAGATTGGAAGCCTAAAAGCCAAAGGGGTCAGCAAAAACGTGGAACAACACATGGAGCATAATCTGATATCAGCAAATCCACTGGGCTAAATTTGTCTTCCCAGTAGATTGAACTGCTTCACCAACTCTTGAATCAAACAAAGGTCACAACTGAATCAGATTCACATGACCAACAGACTCCTACCGTAGCACTAGTGCATAAAGGTAACTTGTGTCAATCATTATTATCAAAGTCTCTAGGTCACGATTTTTGGATTGTGGACACGGGTGCATCAGACCACATGACTGGGTTTTTGAATGTTTTTGAGAAATATGAGCCACGTGAATAGGAAGTTAATGTCTGGGTTGCAGATGGAAAGGTGTAACCAACTATTGTTCAAGGGAGGGTTTGTTTGTCAAATCTGATGTTTTGTTCTCTATATGCCTAAGTTAACTTATAATCTGTTATCTGTTAGTCAATTAACCAAGGACATGGACTATATTGTGTCATATGTCATTTTTCCCTTCTCATTGTGAATTTCAGGATCAGTGCTCGGGGAAGATGATTGGCAGTGCTGAGGAGAAAGATGGACTTTACTACTTCTCAGGAAAGAGTACTCCTAAACTTAAAACACCAAATAAGTTTTCCCTTTCAGTTATGTCAAATTTTGATGTTATGTTATGGCATCAACGCCTTGGTCATCCAAATTTCCCATATTTGAAAATCTTATATCCACAACTTTTCATCAATAAAGATCATATTTCTTTATATTGTGAGCAA
>JANVCL010000005.1:25200282-25226681 GCA_026546855.1 Erythroxylum incrassatum
GCACTCTCGAATTTGTCTGCCTATTACCTTGTAACTTGATAGTTTCCAAGTTACTCATAATAATATCAGTGCAAAAAACCTCTCAGAATTTGAGAGTTCTATCACCTTGTTACATGGAGAAGCAAGAAGCAGTGCAGAAGCAGAGTTTAGGGCAATTGCACAAGGAATTTGCGAAGTTATTTGGTTAGAGAGGTTAATGCAGGATTTACAGATCACCACTTCCTCTCCCACCAAAATCTTTAGCGATAGCAAATCAACCATTAACATAGTGAAGAATCCAGTTCAACATGATCGAACGAAACATGTTAGAATTGACTGAAGCTTCATCAAACGTGAAATAGAAGGAGGCATTGAATTATGCTATGTTCCTACTCAAGCACACGAAGCAGATATTTTCACAAAGATTATGCCTAGGCCTAGATTCGAGACAATTCTAAACAAGTTGGGAATGATAAATATCTATTCCTCAACTTTAGGGGGAGTGTTGGATAATTATTTATATTTATTTTTAGATAAGTCTGTCAGCTTAGGAGATCATCTTTTAGAAGATAAGAATAAGATAAGTTTATCCTATTTTAAATCTGATAGTTAGTAGCATTAAATTAGGAAATGCTCTTGTATAAATTCCATTGAATCAAAGGAATAAAGTGAAGTTTTGTCCCCTTTCTAAAATCCTCTTGTTTCAAAAGCCAATTGTGATAAAAGTGGCATTTACATCTCTGTCAATGCAGCTAATTAGGAAAATGTGTTGACAATAATTACTGGTTTTAGTAGACATTAACTTCCAATAACTTATCTTGGCACTCCAATCTCAGCCTCAAGATCATCCTATAGTGACTTCAAGCCTCTTTGACAAAATACACTGTAGGATAGCAAACTGGAGCACCAAGACACTATCTCGTCCATGAAGAACTCAACTCATATCTTTGTTGTTAATTCTCTCAATTTGTATTGGGCCTTAAATCAAGGAGAATCTCTTAAGGGGGTGCTTGGTTAATGAGTTTGGAAAGATATCAATGGATAAGGAATGAAAAACAATAAGGAATGAGTTTGGAAAGATATCATAACTCATGTTTTTTATCTTCCCTCTCATTCTGCCCTTTAAGATGAGAACTTGAATAAAAAAGACTGTTTTTCAACAAAAGTAATATCCATTGAAATGAAAATTTTTACGAGTTGGATGATAGCACTTATAACTCTTTTTCGTGGAAAAGTAACCAACAAAGATGCATTTTAATGTTTTGTATTGAATTTTCCTTAGTTAGTATCATGAATATGAACAAAAATCCCACAACCAAAAACTTTTAGGAGTAATTTGGAAGCATTTTGTGAATTGGGGTGTTACTCATGAAATGGACTTGTGGGAATTTTGAAATCGAAAACTTTAGAGGGAATTTTATTTATCAATTGAGTGATTGTAAGAACAAATTCCCCTAATAGGATTTGGGAACATTATTTTGAAATAACAATGTCAGTGTAATTTCTAAGAAGTATCTATTTTTCCTCTCGGCTACCCCGTTATGTTTTGATGTGTTATCGCAAGAAGAATAATGAACAATTCCTTCTTTTTGTAGGAAAGATGAAACATTTTGGTTGAAGTAATTTCTTGCATTATCACTCCATAGGTTTTTTATTCTCACCCAAAATTGGTTTTTGATCATTTGGAAAGATTTTGGAAAAGTTTCCCCAACTTTAGATTTGTTTTTCATCAAATATACCCAAGTTACCTTTGTACAATCATCTATAAATGTAACAAACCACCTTGCCCCTGTAATGTCTAAAATTCTAAAAAGACCCCATACATTAGAGTGGATTAATGAAAAAGGAGCCATACTTTTAATAATACTCAACGGATAAGAAACATGTTTATATTTAGCAACTTCACACACCTTATGTTAAAGCAACATCTTGCATTTTTTAATAGGTTTGAATAGGGGGGTTTGGGTATCCATTTTGCACGGATGATTGACAATGTGAGCAAAGGAAAGATCTTGTGGTGGTTGTGTTACAAAATGGAGGATCTATGGGTGAAATGGATTCACAATGTCTTCATAAAGAGTAAGAGTATTTGGATCTTAAAGCCAAGGCAGGATATGTTAGGAAATCAGAAGGAAATCTTAGTGATAAGGCAATGGATGTAAGAACAGGTATTCCACAGGATTGGGAATAGAGAAAGCACGTCTTTTTGGTATGATAATTGGCATTGTAAGGGTCCCCTATATTAGGTGGGAGAGGTACAACCCTTGATATTGGTGTTGAATCCAAAAACTAAAGTGAGTGTTTTAATTAGAAACAATCAATGGATATGGCCATTGCATAATAATAGAAGTGCCAACCTTATAATGAAATAGTTGCCTAGATGCCAAGAGAGAGAACAAGATGAAATTCAATGGCTAGCAGATAAATCAGGGAAGTTTAACCCAAAAACATGCAAAGCACTTTTGCAGAGTACGCAGAACACAAGGCAAGAGTGGATATGGATTAGTGATATCCTTCCAGCTCATTCATTTATCTTATGGATGAGAATCAATGGAGGGTTGCTTATGAGGGACAAGATCAAGTTCTCCATTAACACATTGAAGTGTGAGTTATGTAATACGGAACTGGAAAATCATACATCTTATGATTAGATGTAGATATACTAGGCAAGTTTGGGGCCTGATGCAGATTATTCTCAACATGGACAGACCAGTGGATTCTTGGAGTGAAACTATTGCTTGGTTGGGGAAACTTAGAGTGCATAATGCAGTTGATCTCAAAGCCATCAAGTTAAGATGGGAAGCTTTGGTGTACTACATTTGGAAGGAACGTAATTGTAGGATTTTTAAACAACAAAGCCGAAGCATTGAATTGATTTTTTAGCACATTTTCCTCCATTGAAGATTGGTCATGTTAGCAAGAGGAATAGCAACAAGTCTGTGAAGTAGTATGAAGAGAAGATGGGGATTGGAGTAATACGGATTTATGTGATCTCGTAAGTATCCCTTAGATTTCAAGGTTTAGATGATTACTAGGAACCATAACTCTATGTAATCTGTTAGGACCAATGACAATAATCGTATTAAGCCTAGAATTTGGAGAGTGTATTCACGTAGGAAGAAAGAGGGGGGCTGCAGGGAATGATGTCAGAGTTAGTTAGAATGTGCTGATGTGGCACAGGGAATAACCGAATGTACTAGGGACAGCTAGGGAGACAAAATAGGGAGGGGAGAAGAGAGAGAGATCATTCAGGTAGTAAGGAGTGTATTGAGACAGAGAGAGATTCTATTCTTTCCCTGAGGAGCAACTGAGCTCTGGTTGAGTGAAGGATCATCGGTTTATACTTGTAATAGCAGTGTTACCATTGATTTACTATCAATATCATACGAATCTCTAGCCACTTAAGCTAGAGTTCCTAACATAATCTAGACCTTTTGGACTTTAGAATGTAAATATATTTAATCAATGAAATCTTTAATTTTTGAAAACAAAATCTAGAAGGTCAAAGATTCTAATTCTCTAACACTTCCTTGGTATTGATGTGGCATATTTCACACAACAGATTTTTATATCTCAACAAAGGTATGTGATTTATCTCTTGAGGGAACCAACAAAGGTTAGATGTAAATTGGTCTCTACCCCAATGGACCTAAATCATATGTTTGGTGAAGTGAAAGAAGCACCAGCTATTGATAGAAAGAATTACTAAAGGCTAGTAGGCATGCTTATATACCTTACTTACACTCGACCTAATATTAGCATACTCAGCGAGTATAGTTAGTTCATGCATGGTCCAAAAGCGTCTTATTCATAAACTACATGTAAGATATTGCATTACTTGAAAGGAAATTTTGGAAATGGAATTATGTTTATTAGGAATTATCTTCTTTCACTAAAAGCTTATTTTGATTGAACGATATAGGATCAAAGATCAACGTAAGTTATTGTTCTTTCTTTGGATTTGGTAACTTGTAGAAGCAAGAAAAAAATGTTGTGGTTAGATCTTTATAAGAATCTTAGTTTAAAGCAATTGATCAAGGCATGTGCAAGTTGTTATTATTGACGATTATTTTAGATGAATTTGCAATGTTGATATTGCAAAATGTTTTTTTCCCTCTATTTGTTTTGGTAAACGTAATCAAAAGTTAACCCTTTTCTACCTATTGCCTCTTACAATGCACTTTAGTGATGTATCTTTACAGTAGGTACTTGATGGACAGTTAAAAGTCGAACTATCTAACTCTTTGAATGGTAATCCAATTTTTGCCTAAATAGATGTAAAGCATAAAATTTAGGTGATTGATTAGTCTCACATTCCAAGAGATATTGATGGTTGCATTAGTGCTTGTAGTTATATATGGGAGTGTTATTTAGATTTTTTATTATGACCTAAAAATGTTTAATTTTGTATTAACTTTTTGCTATTGCTGGAATATTGGTATTCATTTTAAAATGTATACAGGAGGTATTTGATCCAATTGAAGTTACAAAAGGTCTTTGGATTATACCTGAGTGGAGATCTACCCCGGTATGGCCATCATCAATTTTTTACTTTGAAGGTTTTATTTTTATATTTTGGTAAGTAATGTCAATTGTGTTAAACAAACAACTTAGGTTTAAAGGACCAAGATAGCCTTAGAGACAACAACACATATATCGGCAATTAAAACTTAAAATATGTAGAAATAGAGAATATATTTGTCGGTAAATCAACAAAGTCAATATTTGGTCGTTAAGGACTCCAATAAAGTAAGAAAGTCAAATCCTAGATTTAGGAAAGATTAAATCAATACCTAAGTAGTAGGGTACAACAGATTGTTAGAGATTCTAGGGTTTTTCATATTTGTTTTTCTATTTAAGTTTTATTGGTTGATTGATTGAAAGAATAAGAATGAATTTTAGTTTTGGCTTTTATCAAGTTTTATCTACATGGTATCAGAGTCTTAAGATTTGACCATGAATTTTAAGGCATGCATGGTTGGTTTTGGTTCAACGTCTTAGGATGCTAGCAACAATGCAGTGTCATTGGGAGGAGGTAGTGCGCTTGCGAAAATTCTCTTCAAATTGCCATTCACAAATTAAATGGCAAGAGTTACCTTGAATGGTCCCAATCCATGTGTTTGGTGATCGACGACAAAGGGAAGCTTGAATGGTCTCAAAGATGTTCTTCATGTTCCCATCCTATCATACAATCTCTTGTCTACGAGTAAAATCACTCTTGATTATGATTTTCGAATTATTTTTTGGTCTTCTTGTTGTGAATTTTAGGATTTAACCTTAGGGAGGATGATAGGGGATGCTAAATATATTGTTGACCTATATGTTTTTCAAAAAGGACAAACCTTCGGAAGGCAAGTCAGACCTTTTCTAGTAATAATGAAATTTGTTATGGCATTGTCCACTTGGCGATCCCAATTTCAATATTTAAGTCATTTGTTTCCTAGGTTATTCATAAATAAAAATCCTTCAATGTTTTAGTATGAATCTTATGAATTAGCAAAACATCATCATGCAGTTTTTCCACATCAACCATACAAAACTTCACAACTATTTACCATGAGTGCAAGAATAGAAACTTGATCAGCTTTGGATAAAAGAATTAGATCATCTGCAAATCCTCAACTTTTTGCATCTAGAATGAATCTGAAATGTTGAGTTCTCTCCACAATTATGCTAAGAGTCCTATTGAACACCTCCTTTACCAAAGCAAAGAGATAGGGTGAGATTGGATCGCCTTGCCAAATCCCTTTGCAACTCTTTAACAACTTACTAGATTTTCCATTCACCAGGACTTTAAAGGAAGAAGTAGAAATGCACTGTGAGATCCATTTTCTAAATATATCAGGAAATTTCAAATCATGTAAAGTGTTCAAAATGAAATTCCAATCCACACTATCAAAGAGGGTAAGCCTTGGAGAAAGTGGTAAAGTTGCTTCTTTGTGACCATAAGATCACAGGTTCAAGTCACAGAAACAATGTCTTTGTAAAATTACAAAGGGAAGATTGCGTACATTATGACTCTCTCCAGACTCCGGCAAAGCGAGGAGCCTTGTGCACTGAATACATTGACTTACTATCATAGGCTTTTTTCAAGTTCACTTTCAGCAGGTAGTTCTTGCTAATCCTCTATTGGGCATACGTTTTACCCAATTCTTAAAGTAGCAATATGTTATCTCGCATGATCCTACCTAGAATATAAGCCCTTTATGAGACATCAATGTATTTGTTGAGATCCGATTTGAATCTTTGAGCCACTATCTTTGCAATAATTTTATCCACAATGTTGCAACAACATATAGGTCGATAATTAGAGAAAGAAGAAAGCTCACCGACATTAGGAATGAGACTTATGAAGGTGTTGTTAATCTTTGACAGAAGCCTCCCTTTATTAAACAATTCAAGAACAACATTGTTGACTAGATGTTTAGTGAGATTCTAGGACTCGTAGAAGAAGTAGGGGTTAAAGTCATCAAGTTTAGGAGCTTTGTGGGGATTGAGAGATCTTAAAGAACTCTCAATGTCTTGTATGGTGATAGGTCTGCTAAGAGAATCAGCTTCATATGGAGTAATTCTCTCTCTCATGATTTCTTTCATTAGTATGCAAGAGGAATTAGCATTTATAGAAGTATTCATTAACTTAGAGAAGTAGTCATGAGCACCTTGCAACAATGAGGATTGAGTATCTAGATTTTAATTATTATGTTGCAGGGAAACAATCCTTTTGTTACTCTTCTTGGAAACCACAACTCTTTGAAAATAGGAAGTTTTTTTTTGGCCAAATTTCATCCATTGCAATCTTGATCTTTGTCTCATAAGTGAGTATCAAATAAGAGAGCCTTAGCAAAATGCTACATAGCTATCCGTTCTTTTATTAGAAGAGATTCCAAAGAGGGATTCACTTGAAGCTCAATCTGGATATTTTTTGAAGCATCTTTAGTAGTCTTTAGAAGATGATGAGTGTCTCCTACATTAGACTGACAGAGGATCTTTAATTCCTACTTTAAAAGCCCAATTTTCCTACAATATATATTGGTGAGAACCACTACTGTTAGTCTTCAAGGCATTCAAAATACATCCATCAAATTCTTGTAAATTGGTGAGGAAGTTATTAAATCTAAATGGGTACAAAGAGTTGCTAGCAGAAAAATGAGTCACAATGGAAACGTGATCTAAAAGACTATAATTTGTGAAGTAGGAGAAACTGTTTGGGAAGGTAGAGAACCAAACATATTCCCCCGAACTGCTATCAAGCTTCTTCCTAATCAAATGAACTCCACTTTTTTGTTGCACCAAGTGTAAAAGCATCCACTAGATGGAATGTCAATAAGTTGAATATTAGCTAGGCATTCTCTGAGATCCAAGCATGGATTGCCAATTAAGCTAATACCATCTGGTTCATTTGTGCTCAGAAAAGCATGTTTTTAACTCCACTCCTGAAGTTCTTTTCTTCCTATTGTATCTCTTTCTAGTTATAGGTTTTTTTTCGAAAATTAAGGATTTCATTGATATAATATAAATACAATCTAGAGTACAAAAGGTCGAGGATAAACCAAAAGGTCATAGAGTTGTGGTTTCTAGTAGTCATCGACATCTTGAGGTCTCAGGGGTACTTATGAGACCACATAAACTAGTATTACTCCAATCTCCATCTTCTCTTCATACTACTAGACAGATTTGTTGCTATTCCTCTTGCTAACATGGCCAATTTGCAATGTAGGAAAATGTCCTGAAAAACTGTTTCGATGCTTCGACTTTGTTCTCTAAAAATTATACAATTACACTCCTTCCAAATATAGTACACCAAGGCTGCCCAACTTAATTGCTTTGAGATTAGTTGCATTATGCACTCTAAGTTTCCCCAACCAATCAATAGTTTCAGTCTAAGAGTCCATTGATCTATCCATGTTGTGAATAATCTGCATCTGGCCCTAGACTTGCCTGGTATATCTGCATCTAATCATAAGATGTTTTAGATTTTTTAGTTCCGTATTAAATAACTCACAATGCAATGTGTTAATGGAGAACTTGATCCTATCTCTCGTAAGCAAGCTTCCATTGATTCCCATCCATAAGATAAATGAATGAGCTAGATGAATGTCACTGTCCCGTACCAACTTGGTTCAGTCTAGCCTTGTGTTCTGCATAATCTGGAAAAGTGTTTTGCATTCTTTTGTGCTAAACTTCCTTGATTTATCTGCTAGCCACTAAATTTCCTCGTGTTCTCCCTCTTGGCATCTAGGCAACTCTTCCATTATGAGCCTGAGACTTCTATTATTATGGAATGACCATTTTCATTAATTGTTTCTAATTAATACACTCACTTTAGTTTCTGGATTCATCACCAATCTCAAAGGTTGTAACTCTTTCTAGTGATAGGTTGCTCCTGCTGATGTAACTCTGTCTAATCTATGTGCTTGCTTGAAGTTTCACACTCCTCTCTAGTTATATCATCTGCAATAGCGATAGGATCTTTATGGACAGGCTAATTAGGAGCTCTTGTTATGGTCTTTGAATTACCAGCTTCATTATAACCTGCATTACATCAGTATTGATTAGTCCTATTACTTCTTGGTACTCACCAGTTTTGAAAACCTTTCCAGTTGTTTCCCATGTTTTTGTAGAAGTAGGTTGTGGCTTCCATGCATTAGAGACCTTGATTTGATCCCCAGATGGCTTCATGTTCTCATCTAATCGAATTATAGGAATCGTTTTAGGCAGATCAGACATAGATGTATCAAGTACGCAAATTTTGATAAATTGAATCCTCTTTACTTGATCTTTTCCTTGATCCATGCGTATAGGTTTTCCTATAAAGCTCGCAATATGTCTTAAACTAGTTGTGGTCCAATACTCTAAGGGAATTCCATATATGCAGAACCAAATTGGCATATGTTCCGGCTTGAGATCATTCATCTTCATTCCATGCCTCCAAGTAAGAGAAGAGGTTTATTGTTGACATGCCATGGACCTGCTTGCAATACTTTCTTAGCATCATCAGCATTTGAGAACTTGAATAAAAACACACATCCTCACTGTTAATGAGTACATCTAGAAGTCCATGAACCTTCCAGTTATGCATAGCCCATTGTTTCATCACTGGAAAAGCCACCCTTTTGTCAAGGAAAAAGCCATGAACTGTGGAATTCCATTTTCTAGCTCCAGCTTTCAGTACATCCAAAGGACGGACACAATTCTGGTTTCAAAGGAAGCATTGGGAGGGCAGAAATTGAGTTTGAGTTCAAGTGAAGAATCCCCAGCAACCTAAACTCAAGTCTTCTTGATAGGGAGAGTGTCAACAGAAGCATTCAAGGGACCTGGGATAGTGTCAGGACAAGAGGAATTAGAAAGTTGAGAGGTTGAAATTAGAGGCGGGATGTCAAGATCAGTCATGAAGGGAAGTTAATGACTGATTGATAAAGAGTAGGCAAGTAGGTTAAAGGGAAACAAAGGTAAACACAAGTAAAAGACAAACACAGTGAAGCAAACTGGATGTCCAAAGAAGATAGAACAGAAATGTGAAAGAAGGAGCTTGGGGAAGAGGAAGTAAAAGTAGCAAAGAAGAACAAAAGTTCTCGTTACTGTAGATTAACTAGAATTAATTAATCTGCGGTGAAACTTGGATTACACAGTGTTACACTCACTCTCATGCTGCTCACGGTGTTTTGCTTACTCTCTATGTTTCACTCATGCTCATGCTCACAGTGTTTCACTTGCGCTCGCTCTCATCGCTCGTCACTTGTCGCTCGTCGCTCGTCGCTCACGATCACAGAATATCTTCGTTTGGCAAAACCTCTTTAATAAAGGTAAAGATGGGTGTCCTACAGACAATGAACTTCAAAGGGAGTTGAGACACTAAAATAGGTGATGGGTCGAGATATTTGAGTATCCAGAATATAGAGACCCACTGATTCAAGTCCTTTACCAATAACCTTGTTTGTCCTAAGATCTTGAAAAAGGAAATGATAAAGAATATCATACAACAATTTAAGGCGTGAGTGAGTACTCATATATAGTAAAAGGAAAATCTTGGTAAGTTTAAGATAGAAGATGATGACAATATTAGAATGAGGTTAACACAGCCATATCCTTTAATAGAATAAGTAGATCCATCTGCTAAAGTGCCATGATAAGGGAATAAATGTCTCTGGAAGGTAGAAAAAAATATTAGGATTACTTGTCATGTGATCTAAGACACCATAATCAATGACCCATTGTGATGAAGTAGAGAGACGTGTAGTTTTATTACCTAAATTAGCAATAATAGAGATACGTTGAGATGAATTTTTTAATGCTTCTTAGTACTAAGTGAATTTAGCAAAGTCATTTGCAATTTTGATCGTCTTCTCAGCGGATGAGCTAGGTGTTGCAGCTACAACAAGAGCTGAATGGGTTTCTTGATTTTTCTTTTGTAGTTTTCAACCATTGCGTGTGCTATAATTGGGTTCATGAAGATATAAATAGCTGATTCCTCCGGAATCTTGATTCCAATTTCTTGTTCCTTCTTTGTTAGCTTTTCTAGGATGATTTTCCATGTTCATATCCAATGTATTGACTCATAAAAACACTAAAGGTCTGAGTGGTAAGAGCTACAAATGCATTGTTGTATGAACAGAGTAATTGAGTAAAGACCTCATGGAGGGAGGAAAATGTTGACCCAAGAAAAACACAACATTTTACTCTCCTGGGCAAAAATTCAAAAGATTGATGAAGAAGAAGAGACCAAAGCTAAGTGCTTTTGGCTTTGATACCATATAAGAGAATGTATTGTATTTCTTTTGATTTATGAATCTACAGAGTTAGGGATATATAAAAATTTTACAAGGCTAATTAGGGAATGTAATCCCTATGATCAAGGGATTATAATTCCTGTAATCAATTCATAATTCTTACAACTGCTCTATCAGTAGTAGCTCAATCTGCACCTAAATCAAACAAATGAAATAAGAATAGTCGATCATTTTGGAAAACCAAGAGAAACGAAGGTGATACAAATTAGGGATTCAGTGTAGAAGAGAAGTCAAAACAAGTTTTATTGGAAATTGTTTTAGTGAATAAAATTTTCTTTTTCCTCTCGTCCCAAGATCTTATAACCAATGTACATATTGTGTAATAGTGCAAGTGCATGTTTGTGTTGTGTTGTTTAATGGTGTGAGCTTGCATTCATCACATTTTAAGCACACATGACCTTTTACTTGACAATATTTCGAATATGGTCTGGTCGAAATCTAAACTTGAGATTACGGAGTCAAGAATTAAATGCTTAGTGCTTACAGGATACTCAGGCAACAAACATATTTATAAATCCTGGATTAGCATTTGGAACTGGGGAGCACCCTACTACCAAGTTGTGTCTCTTGTTTCTTAAAAGTGTGATAAAGGAAGGAGACAGTTTCTTAGACTATGGCACTGGTTCTGGTATTCTTGCAATTGCAGCACTTAAGGTAACAAACCTTTTGATTTAGTGGAAAGGCATCTCTCACATTTTGATGCATTCATTACACATTTAATATTTTATGTTGTAGAGCAACTAGCTCACTTCACCTCTTAAATGTTGAACAATTTCATTGCTTACTTCTTTGACCATTTCATGAATCTTACTTTTTGAACGTTTCTTATGATATTACATTCTCTATCACATCCCTCTGTTTTGATTGCCTAAAACATTAGGAATGTGGTTATTGTGTTCATAATAAGGTACTTCTTATCACCTAAAAAATGATTTAAAATTTTTAATAACCATCAACAATTACATAAGTATAATATTTAAAGATAGAAGAAAGAGAGATTGCAAATCGGTTTTATAGTGGTTTGCTAACAAACCTTACTTATATCCACTCCCCAAGACTCACTTGGGATTCAACTATCTTTTTCTTTCAACTAATCATTGAAGGTCCATACAAGTCTCCTTTTTTGCCCTAGGTAAAAAAGAACTCTTATTATCTTCTTTGATAGTGAAGAAATATTGATCTCCTTGAATCCTATAGTGTCGTAGAATCAACGTCTAAGTAAAGTTTGTAACTTGAATAATTCATATTTGTTCATTTTAATGCTCTAAGACTTAATGATGGGAATGAATGGGCCATTAAAACAAGCTCCCACAAGTCAATGACTTCAGTTAAAAGCAAGAACTTCATTATTGTTTTTCAATGCAAATAATCATTTCCATAAAAGAATTTTGACTAATTCTTTAATCATCATGGCTGGATGAAAATAATGATGCACCTAAGTATGTCATGATGACCTTTGCTAATTGGATTAAAATTCCAATTATTATGTGCTAAAAATAGCAATGTAATTCTACTATTTAGACAGTTGAACATTAATGAAAGAGGACAAGCAAGAAATTGAAAATTTGTGAAAGCAACAATCTTATTATCACACTTACATTAAACGTAAGACTACAATTAGGTTTATATACATAAAACCTATATGGTATATATATATTGGAAAAATACACTTTTACCCTTAATTATACCTAATAACCAACATTGCCCCTTAAGTTGGTGCAAAAATATTACATATGCCTAACTTGCAGACTATGGTATGAAAAGCTCGACTGTTGAGTCCTTTTATGAAAACTTCAGCTAGTTATCTTTTAGATGTTACATGGAACAAGCTTAAGATACCATCAATTAACTTTTCTTTGATGAAATGTCGACCAATTTCGATGTGCTTCGTCGGTCATGTTGAATAGGATTCTAAGCAATACTGATTGCAACTTTGTTATCACAATACAAAGATAACCTATCTTCTCCAACCAACTTCGACTCTGCTAGCAACTTTTGTAGCCATAAAAGTTCACAGACATCTTAAGCCATATCTCTGTATTCTGCTTATGCACTTGTTCTTGCAACCACACTATTTCTTGCTTCTCCAAATGACCAAGTTACCTCCCACAAGTGCAATAACCAGAAGTGGATGCTCTGTCATCTAGAGATCTAACTCAATCTGCATCTGTAAAGGCTTCAATTCGAAGATGGCCATAGTTAAAAGAAACAGACCTTTTCTTGGGGCTGACTTTAAATATTGCAAAATGCGAAAGATAGCCTGCTGATGAGATTCTTTAAGATCATGCATAAACTGGCTTACTAAGCTAACTGCATAAGCAATATCTGGTCTGGTGTAAGAAAGATAGATAATTCTACCAACCAATCTCTTATATCTGCCTTTATCAACTAATTCTTCAGTTCTTACTTGCAGTTTATGATTGCTTTTAATGGGTGATTCTGTTGGTTTACATTCCAATATATCAGTTTCATCCAAAAGATCGATAATGTATTTCCACTAAGAAATGAAGATTCCTTTTGTTGATCTTGCAACTTCAATTCCCAAGAAGTATTGTAACTTACCAAGATCCTTGATCTCAAACTCTTGAGCCAAGAGTTTCTTTAGCCGAGTCATTTCTCCTTTATCATCTCCTGTCATCACCATATCATCAACATAAACAATAAGAAGAGTGATCTTACCCTTATAGTGTCTCATAAAGAGGGTATGATCAGTATTGCTCCGTTGATACCCAAAAGAGATCATGACTTTGTTTAATCTATTAAACCAAGCTTTGGGAGATTGTTTCAACCCATACAAGGCTTTCTTCAATATGCACGCCTTTCCTTGATTTCTCTCATTATGAAACCCAGGAGGAATATCCATATAAACTTCTTCTTCCAGATCTTCATGTAGGAATGCATTTTTCACATCAAATTGCTACAAATCCCAATCCAAGTTAGTTGCACATGATAGTAAGATTATGATTGTGTTCATTTTTGCACTAGGTGCAAATGTCTCCTAATAATCAACTCTATAAGTCTAAGTGAATCCCTTTGCCACTACTCTGGCTTTGAATCTTTCAATTGAACCATCAACTTCGTGTTTTATTGTGAATAGCCACTTGCAACCAACTAGCTTCTTGCTTAGAGAAGTAACTAGTTCCCATGTTTCATTTTTAGCAAGAGCTTTCATTTATTCTACCATAGCTTCTTACTGTTTTGGATTTGTGATAGCTTCCCACCAATCCTGTGGAATAGACATAAAAGAAACAAACAAGGAAAAGGCTCTATAGAAGGTAGACAAGGAATCATAAGAGACAAAGTTAGTAATGGAATGTTTTGTACACGACCTGACCCTTTTTCTTTGAACAATAGGTAAATTTAAATCAGAATCAAAAGATAACTTACCCGATGATTCTTGCAAGGTAGGAAGCATAATGGCTTTTTTAGACCTATTCTTCCTCAAGTATCTCAACAAATTAGGTCTATCTAAACATCCAACAACATTCTCCCCCTGAACTTCATCAATTTTCTCATTTGCCTCCTAAGCATTAATCTCCTCATCCTCCCCCTGAACAAGATCACGAAGTTCCACAAGCACCCCTTCTTCATTACTCTCCCCCTAAAGAGGTGACTGTGTAGTATCAAAGTAAGGTTCAGACTCTCGAAAGGTAACATCCATATTCAGACTCTCGATAGGTAACATCCATATTGACATAAAACTTCCAAGATAGGGGGTGATAACACTTATATCTCTTTTGGGTTGGAGAATACCCAATGAACACACATCTCAGGGCCCTCGGGTCTAATTTCCCAACATTCCTGGTATGGATAAAGCATACATACATCCCAGCAAGTTTTTTTTGTATGCCTTGCCTTTCCACATTAATCACAGTGCAAATGGTCTTTATCAATCATGATCCTTGTCGACAGTGGCAGCATCCACAACTTTGTGGATTTCCAACTAGCCAAGGAACTCAAACTCCTATTAACCAAAGCCTCTCCAGCTACGGTAACTATGACTGATGGAAGAAGGATAACTATGCATGACAAATGCAATCATGTCACTGGAGTATGCATGGTAACAAGTTTGTGTTCGACTTGAAAGTGTTTGAACTAGGGGGACTATGACCTCATCTTAGGGGCAGATTTGATGAAAGTGTCACTCTCCAATCACCTTTGATTTTGATGAGAATAAGCTGAAGATAAAGGAGGGTAAGGAACTAAAGCTCAAAGGGCTTGGTGAGAAAACTACCTTTAAGCTTATTATTGCCAAGACCATCAATAAGCTAGTGCTTAATGGATGGAGGGCAGTTACATGTAGAATTTTCCTAATCACCCTCAACCAACCAACAACCCTAAACTAGAAACAAAAAAACTACACAGACACCCCTAGAGGTACAACAATTGTTGGAGTCCTATGTTGATGTCTTCCCAATACCAAAGGGTCTACAACCCTCTAGATCTCATGACCACTTCATACCTTTAAAGCCTGATAGGAGCTAAACTTTAATCTAGCAAGTGCACTAGAATTATAGTATAGCAATATAGATAATGTTCCCACGAGGATTGATCATGAATATTCAAAATCACACCTTTAACTACTATTCAAGTTGTCGATTATGAAGTTATTGACTTAAAATTAATAACTATACAAAAATACTTAAAGAAATAATTAATTCGCTAAAAGCGTACCAAATTTCAGCTTTCCCTTGTCCCCTCTACCATGAAAAGCTCTAAACATACTTTCTTTACATGAATTTGTGTAATGCCATTAAGAGCTATACCCGTAGAGGTTCTAGCAGGGTTTAAACAACTTGATGAAGATGACAAGGTGGCATTGGTAAGAGAAATAACAAGGAAAGAAATCAAGAATGCTATTTTGTCAATGAACCCCAACAAAGCCCCGGGACTGAATGGTTATAATTGGACATTCTTTCAAAAACATTAAGATATTATAGGAGAAGAAGAGGTAATAGAAGTGGATGAGTTCTATAAAAGAGGAACAATCCTCAAGGAATGGAATAAAATGTTTATTTGCCTTATCCCCAAACAGAGTAATGCAAGAAAGATGGAGCAATTCAAGCCCATAGCTTATTGTAATTTTCTTTATAAAACCATCACAAAGATCCTAGCAAATAGACTGAGAGCGAGCCTTGGGAAGTTAATCAGCCCTGAACAGAATGCTTTCATCAAAGGGAGATTAGTGGGAACAAATATCCTATTATGCTAGGAACTGTTAGAGGGCTATCACTTTAAGAGGAGAATGAGGAATTGCACCATAAAGATGGACCTTGCAAAGGCCTATGACTCAATCAATTGGAGCTTTCTTTTCACTATATTGGAGGTAGTTGACTATCCTCCCCTGTTTAGAAAATGGGTTGAGGAATGTGTAACCATTGCTTCTATGGCAATCTTAGTGGACGGGGAACCTACAAACCTGATCAGAGCTAGGAGGGACTTGAGGCAAGGGGATCCTTCATCCCCTTACCTGTTTGTCCTATACATGGAGGTTTTGTCAACTCTCCTTTTGAATACCATACGGCGCACCCCGAGTTCCAATTCTATGGCAGATGTAAAGTATGAAGCTCACAAACCTAGCTTTTGCAGATGACCTTCTATTGTTTTGCAAGGCTGCGAAAAATTCAATTGATATACTCATACAAGCAATGAAGGAATTCCAAGCGATTTCAGGTTTAAGAAGCAACCCTTTGAAGAGTTGTTTCTACTTATCTTGCAACTCAAGTGGAGAGGTAGCTTCTATAGCTATTGAGACAGGCTTAACACAAGGGCGTCTATCCTTCAAATACTTAGGAGTACCAATTTCTCAAAGAAGAATCAGTGTTGTGGATTGCAAACCTTTTGTTGGACTTAATTTAGGGTAGAATCAACCAATGGAGCAATCGGATCCTTAGTTATGGAGGCAGGCTACAGTTAATTCAGACAATACTGAGCAATCTCACCACTTATTGGATCAACCATTTATCCATTCCCAAAAGTATCCTTAAGGAAATTGACAGGAGACTTAGGGACTTCTTGTGAAACGGCTCAGACTAAGGCAGAAGCAAAGCGAAGATCAGTTGGGACAAAATTTGCACACCTAAGCAACAGGGAGGATTGGGCATCCATTCTATAAGGATGATACATAGGGTGAGTAGGGGGTGGAGTTTGTGGTGGTTGTGCTACAAAAAGGGTGATTTATGGGTGAAATGGATACACAATGTATTCATAAAGCATAATTTACAGTATTTGGATTCTACAGTCAAGATAGGATATGTCAAGCACTCTCAAGGAAATTCTAGAGATTAGACAATGTATGCAAAATTAGGTGTTCCACAGGATTGGGAATGGAGAAATCACGTCTTTTTGGTATGATAATTGGCAATGTAAAGGTTCCCTATGTAAGGTGGAAGAGGTACAGGCCTTGAAATTGATGGTGAATTCAACAACTAAAGTAAGTATGCTTAGTTGAAATAATCAGTAGATATAGCCCTTCCATAATAGTAGAAGTGACAGCCTCATCATGGAAGAGTTGCCTCGATGTCAGGAAGGAGAGCAGGATGAAATTCAGTGGCTAGCAGATAACTCAAGGAAGTTCAACACAAAAGCCTGCAAAATACTGTTACAGGCTAAACGGAGCACAAGGTAGGAGTGGGTAGCCTTAGTATGGGGCAGTGATCTTAATCCAGTCACTCATTCATCTTATGGATTGGAATCAATGGAGGGTTGCTTACAAGGGATAAGATCAGGTTCTCCATTAGCAATTTGAACTGTGAGTTATGTAGTGCTGAACTGTAAAGTTTGTAACACCTTATGATTAGATGCAGGTATACCAGACAAGTCTAGGGTTAGATGCAGATTATTCTAAACATGGCCTGACTAATGGATTCTTGGGGTGAAACTATTGCTTGGCTGGGGAAACTTAGAGTGCATAATGCGGCTGATCTCAAAGCCATCAGGTTAAGTTGGTAGCCTTGGTGTACTATATATGGAAAGAATGTAATTGCAGAGTGTTCTAACTAGAAAGTAGAAGTAGTGAGATGGTTTTTCAGGCCATTTTCCTACACTGCAGATTGGCCATGTTAGCCAGAGAAATAGCTTCAAATCTGACAAGTAGCATGAAGAGCAGATGGAGATTGGAGTAATACTAGTCTAAGTGGTCTCACAAGTTTCTCTTCAATTTCAAGATGTAGACGATTACTAGGAACCGCATATAGCATGAAGAGCAGATGGGGATTGGAGTAATATTGGTCTGAGTGGTCTCACAAGTTTCCCTTCGATTTCAAGATGTAGACGATTACTAGGAATTGTATATCTCTGTAATCTAGATATTTTGGATTATACTAGTTTTTTTGTCCTCTAGATAAGTATATATATTTTTTAATGAAATCTATTAATTTTTGAAAAAAAGATCTAATAATCAATTCATTTAAGAATTTCATACATGTATCAATTAAAGGTCCATGTTTCAGGTTGCTTGTTTCAGGTTGCTTTAATGAACAACATACATAAAAATCAAAGAAGAATTAAAAACAAAATAAAGCATAAATTCATGTATTGAAAGATAACAATTAAACAATCAAATCATGGTATAATAAGGTTCAATTCGGCCTCCCTCTGGTAGTAAAACCAAATTAAGCTAACATGTTAGTAAACAAAAACACAACTGGTAATAAATTCTGACAAATCATAATGGAAATAGTATAAAGAAAAAAGCTCGTCGCTAGGTTAATCCCCTCCTCCCAACCTTCACTCTTGAGTGCAGGTTATTCTCTCTGATATGTGACAACCCCTTTTTATACTACAAAATTCTTAGCGTCCTTTCCCTGTTTTGATTAGGAAGATTTTTTTCTCGATTTAGAAGACTTTTGTATGCCTATTATGAAGTTCTTATACATATAGAATTAGTATTTGACCATATCTCTTCAATCCTTCCCTTTTTAACTCCAAAATTCCTATATTTCAACAAGACTTCTGCAAAATATAATAGAAAAAATTAAGCAACAAATTGGAAGTCTAAATTAACAAAATAGGGCACAAATTTACACTAGAATAGAGAAAACATACTAAATATTACTGCAAAATTTTTAGGCATCAAACTACCCCCAAACTTAGAGTTTGTTCGTCCTCGAGCAAACAAAAGAATTACAAAATGTATAAACTTCTTCCAAATTCTCCATAATTGCATTAGTAATATAACCCAAAGACTACAAGATATTGCAACAATTCTTTTGTACAAATAAAAGCCATGTCTTCTTCATCCTCGTGATCATGTTTAACCATTCAAGCTACTACTCAGTTTCCTGGACAGTGTTCTGCAAACCAGCTAGATGCAAGGCAAATTACCAATCTAATTTCATAGGCTTGCTTTTTGCACCAATCTCCACTAATGTTGATTCAAGACCGTCTCAAAGATCATTAGGACTCAAAAAATCTTGTACTGTTAAGGTCAAGGGTAAATGCTTGAAACAAAAGAAGGAATGGAGTATTCAAAGTGAGAAAACACATTTTTTGCCACTTTATAATACCAACGCTTTCATTCCTACGATCAATAATCACTCCCTCGCCACTTCGCTTATCGACCCTACCACTCTTTATGATTCCATGCTTATTTCTCCTCCTAGACTCAATTTTTGATCCATCACTCTCTTTACTCAAAAGTTGTTTAAGATTTTTATTTAGAACTAGGGTGTTTTTCTTTCAAATCTTTTCCTTTTTTCCCCTTTTTTTTCTTTTCTTTTCTTTCTTTTTGAATTCTTTTTTTTTCAGAATTCCAGTAAAAACAACAAATTCCATAAAGAATGTATAGTGAGTTGCTCAACTCCCCAAAATGTGGTTGTAATTGCATTTCCCACCCCCAAACTTAGGCCTTTATATAGATTTTTGGGTGAGAAAAATGTCATACTCCTCACTTATCTAAACCCCTCAAACTACCTCCACCCTTATGCTCCCTCTCATAGCTTTGAATGCTTTTACATGACCAAATTAGTTCTCCTACGGGTGAAGTTATAAATATTCGAGTTCAAGGTTAGGATAACTATAGGTTATGCAAGAATATCCAAAATGCTCATAACTATCAATAATGGTTCAATGGGGATACTAGTGATGATATTTAACATGGGGTAGGCCAGAAAAGGCTCAAATAGCCAAACATGGTCTAAATCACAACTACATCTACCCCTTTAGCACATGAAAACAGTGGAGAGAACAATGAAAATTTTTTCTTATGGACAGGAAATGAAAACAAGTCCGCTAGAGAAAAAGTAGGCAGAGGGTTTTTAGGGATAATTTCCGTAAGAGTCACTAATAAAGCACTTCTAGCTAAAAGATTCTAGAAGCGTTTCATTGACAAAGAGTTTCTATGGGTCAAATAGATGCATACTCACTTTCTCAAAGGGAAAAGCTTATATATTGTCAAGATTAATGTGAATACTTCATGGACCTTGAAACAAACCCTAGCTTTGAGGGACCAAATTCAAGATAATATTAAGACTAGGATCCGGAATGGCAAACAAACCAGGTTTTGATTCGACAATTGGCATGACTTTGGACTCCTTCACAAGTTTCCTGAATACAAACATTTGTGGTTAATAATTCCATGGAATGCAAAGGTTGAAATAATCATAGATGGGAATAGATGGTAATGGTCTGGTCATCACTCTGGAGGCTTCTCCTCAATCATGAATAGCATGCCTAGTCAAAATCGTAATTACGTTACGAAGAGGATCTATAGTTTGGACTAAACATAGCTAAGATAACAACAAATTAGGTAGAGACATATTCAGGTACAGAAATCAACTTGCTCCTGGTTTGGCAAGAAAATAATGTGCCTAATGCCTCATTGATTCTATGGCTTGTAGTCCAAAGGAAGCTCTGGACTAAGGATAGGATTTATAAAGATCCTTCCACTTAGTCCACCTGCATACTTTGCAACAAGGAAAAGGAAACACTTGACAATCTCTACTTCATGACTATACTTACATCCAATGCAAACTGATTCTTGCACTATGTAACGTGCTCTGTGATATATGCAATTGGGATAAATAGTTGTTTGGGGAATCAAAAAGGTATCAAGGAAACTGATTAGCAAGCCTTTAGACTGACTTGACCAAAAACTAGAACAGGAGTTCAGCCACAAGACAATCAATTGGATACGAAAAACTTCTTGGCAAATGGTTTGGCTTACAGAATGAGCCTAAACCTCCCAAACAACTGGAGAGGATGATCACCATCAATGGGAATCAAACATGCAGACATGGAGAATGTTGCCCTCAAGGAAAGCAATCGATTCCACTTTACTCGGAGAGTCTGCCAATAGTCCAAAGGTCATAACCTAGTTATGGAGACGGATGAGCTAAGTTTCAGCTATTGCTTAAACTCTACTAGCTAATCACTCAAAGGGCCTTTGAGCTTCGAGTATTAGATCATTCTGCCTTGTGTCAATAGCAATGTTTATAGTTTCCAAGATGTAATTGCAAGTCTTGTTGCTAGGCCACCTGCATGATCTCTCTTTGACATTGGTCGTTGCCTTGTTCTCTCTTGTTTATCGTTTAATTCAATTTAATTTTCAAAACAAAAAATTTAGCTAAATTTGTTTTAAAGATATAGAGGTTTGTTTTTAAAACCAAAGCCTTATTTCCTCTTGGTAATTGAAAAATAACATGCATTAATATTTAAGATGATATGTTCATGCATGCAAAACCCTTAAAAACATTAGAATGACCAAATTAAGGTTACAAGAATGATAATATTGATTCTTACAATTGAAATCTTGGTCCAATTGAATTAATGTTCACTTGAATAATTTGAAACTCGTGAATTGTCTCCATTCCTGTTGTTTTTGTAAGTCACTTGATGCTCGCCTTTATAACTCTTTTGGCTCAATTAATTAATATGCGTAAATAATTTGATTTTTCCTTCTTTTAATCATAAAAAACAAAATATTATTGTCATCATCAGAACATAAATTAGACCCTTCTCCTTTGTACATATTACAAAACATTTAACTGAATATATATGGTTTATGCGGCTAATAAATTTATAAAACTTTATACCTGGCTGCACAAGCTTGGTGCTGCTCTGGCAGTTGGGCTAGACATAGATACCCAAGCAATCACATCTGCACGCCATAATGCTGCTTTGAATGGTATTGGACCTGAGAAGTTGAAAGTCCTCCTAGTTCGTGGTAAAGCTACCTCTACAGTGATTGATGAAGGGACAGATGAAGTTCAGAAAGAGTGTACCTGCAGGTCAGCAGTGACTTCTGAGACAGGAAAACATGATGTTGTTATCGCCAACATTCTCTTAAATCCTCTGCTGGAGTTTGCGGATCATATTGTTTCTTATGCCAAACCTGAGGCAGTAGTTGCCATATCTGGAATTATATCTGAGCAGGTGCCTTCTAACGTAGTTGTTTTTATAACTTAGTTGGATATGTACGCTTATGCCTAATTCAGTTTGACAATGTCTGCGGTACAGGTTCCATTTATTATCGATCGTTATTCGGTGCTCTTGGGGGACATATCTGTATCGGAGATGGATGATTGGGCCTGTGTAAGTGGAAGAAAGAAAAGGTAATCTCGATGGAAGCTGCAGGAGATCTTTGTCATCGTGAAAGTCACGAGCAAAAGCAGAATGTGCTGATCCAAGAATTGAAGATTGTTGGGCCTTTCACTTGTGAAGCATGTACGGTGCTTATCAGGATGATATATATACATATATGTATGAAAGAAGAGTTTTACTTTTATCAACATGACTGCAGTTCATCCATCTCGAGAAGGCTGCAAATGCTCTTAGGTAATACTAATAAACTGTTGTTTGCTATCCTTCAACTACCCTATTAGTTGGCAATTATCCAACTTGTAGCAGAAAGAGGAGAGCTCCTGATGCATGACAATTTTCCCAGGGAAGAAAATTTATCGCAAGGATTTTTAGCATTAACCTCGTTTTCAGTTTCAAGGGTAGATTTCGAAGTGAAGCATCTCTCACGTAGCTATGTTCATTCTTTATAATTTCCTGGCATTTGCTGGATTAAATACAAAAGATGATAATTTCCCGGCATTTATTAGCTGAAATATATTTTAGTGTATGTTCATTTAGATTTTTAACTAATTACGGATGGGTTTCCTATTGTCTAAAAGGCTGCTATTTTTTTTTGATTGCTTGGCTCACAAATAAAGATTGTTTCAAATATTTGTTTCCTTCTAAGGAATGGTTATCGAATTGGGAGGTAGCCTGCGGATTGCCAAATGTTCATTTTTCCTGCTTAAGAACAGCTCCAACTGCAATTAACAAACGGTTAACCTGACGTAAACCTATTCAAACCAGAAAGACACCAATGGGCTACGAAGACTTACTTTCAGGATATATAACAAGGGCTTAGAAAATCACCACTAAAGTCTAAAGAATGCCTCATTCTGCATCATTTCAACAAATGAAGAACATCCAGATCTCCTTTTTACATCAAAGCAAGATCTTGTACATAATGCGTCAGGTTATTAAGTCAATATACTTACAACATTTAAACTAAATTTGAAGTGATAAAAATAAGGCAATCCGTAAGTTACTTGCTCAAAGTTACTATTTCTCTGTTCTTCTGCAGAAGCATTTGCTTTCCATGGCATAAAATTAAAAAAAAAAAGAGGGCATTGCCATCCGTTTGTGCAATGCCAAATGTGGGTTCACCACACGAAGATATCAACGTTTGAGCTGCCTCCTAGCCAAAGCTGGGGTCTTTTTAGGGATGTAGACTTTGTAGCTCACCTGGCCCAAAGGATAAAGAAATATGATACCATTGCTTTCAGCATGTACGGATAAGTATGAACCTAATTATTGTAGTACACAAACATCATTTTAAAGTACTTACCTGGACCATCTCCCCACCCCGCATCACAGTCATTGTCTTCTTTTCTAATTGGGATACTCCTTTGCCTTCATCTTGCAATCTATTCATGCTAGTATCAGCCGCTGCATGAGCTGTATGAGATGTCCAATTGGAAGAAGAACCGACTATGATAGTATCATTGTTACCACTTGTTTGGCTCACATTATGTTCTGCATGTGCAGCACCCTTGTAAGTATTTGTGTTCCCAGTCGCTGAATTTGTCTGATTGGTTTCCTGCAAAGTACATGCTGCTTCCATCATATTGGTTGTGGCATTTGAAAATGGTTGGCCCATTATTGATCTAACCAACCGTGGCCTGCTGATATCTGAACCAACAGCCTTCCTGGCCCTTTCCCTGCCAGTAATAGCCACATTGTCAAGTGAATGAATATTACTTTCAGCAGATTCTTCATTGCCACTAATTTTTCCGTCACCTATCTTCTTGTGATTCTGTGGAGAAGATACTACAGAAAAAGTATACATGCAAGCCTTATTAACTTCAACATCATTGTGGCTGACACCCAAGGAACTCATCATATTGGCAGTTAGGGCAGCCCCGCCACCTACTTTACCTTTCTTCACAAACTTTGCCTCATTCAGTTCATGTGAACTAGGTCTTTCCATTGGAATGGTAGTGTAGTTTCCACTACTTATTTCTTTCCCTAATGTTGATTCAATCAACCTCAGCTTGTTAATTTCAGAATCAACATATGTAGTTACTGTATCATTACCAATAATAGCCGCCTGTTGACTACAGTTTCTATCTTCAAGTGGCCTGTACTGATGATGATAACTAATCTTCTTTCCATCTTGCATAGCAGAATCTTCCTGCATTCCTTGAGAACAATATTCTTGATCAATCGAACTCTTTGCATTGGATGAGAAACCTCCATAGAACCTTCTTAGATTTGCCAATGCCTTTTGTCTTAAAATTAACTCCAAATCACCACCATCTACAACATCATCAGCACTTGAATCCTCATTCTTCCTGATTGCATCTTTTGTACCAACCCTATCCATGTTAGGCATGGTTCTTTCACAATGGACCTCCCAATCCTTGTCTCTTTCTGAAAATTTGGAGATTTTAGTGTCAAAAGCAGTGATATCCTCACTGATCTTACTCTCTGTGGACCTTTTCTTGTCAGAGGCAACATGTGACTGATTATCTGTGTCCCTCTTGCTTCCTTCATTACTATCATGGCTTCGGCAAGGGTAGTCACCATGTTCATATATCATCTCCTCTTTGTGCTCATCTTTTCTTCCGTCAGTATCATCCCTTGTAAGCATAACAACAGATCTCAATCTTTTTGAAGTGTTTTCCACAGTAAAGTTCTCCAAGCTCTAACAATTACTATCAGTCTTACCTCTACTACATGAAGAAAAATTCCTTGTCCTATATAGCTTCCTTCTAGATGCAGATTTACACTTCTCAAGTTGTCTTTTATGATTCCCTCTTCTTTCTGACCTATCCCTTTGCCTCTTGTACTCACTCTCAGCGCTGCTATTGTTCAAACCACAAGTTGAGCAGCTCCTTAACCCACTACTCGTAGAACTAATAATTCTCTCTCCCCTGATTATCCCCCTCTTCTTCTTCTCTCGCAATTTCTTTATTTCCTTTGCATCACAGTTTCTCTTTGACCCTTTCTGCCTTTTCAGAGGAGAAGAATCCTCAGAACTAGAAGACCATGAGCGAGCCCTCTTTTTACCATTTTTTACATTCTTTCTTGAGCGAGACCTAAACCGTCTACTTCTGTGTTTATCCTCAAAGCCGGATAATGAGACATACCTTGAACTCCTTGAATCATCATTAGAATAAGAATCTGAGTCATAGTCACGTCGAAGCTTGATGGGTTTACTTCTCCTGGTCCTACTTCTCTTTCTTGTACGAATTGGATTGGTTCCATTATATAGAGTAATAGCACGATCATGCCCCCTCGAAGGAGGAAGACCCTTCGGTTTCTGGAATACCTCCTGCTGTTCATTCTAAACCTCCATTGCGATGGACTGAAGCCCTCCTTGCAAGGCCGAAGTTGGTTGGGACTGCTTACAACCTTGCCCTCTCAAGATGACTACTTCTTTCCCATGTTCAAATCCCCAGCTCACGGTTTTCTGCTTGAAATCTGCTCTCACTTCTCCCAAAGTCTCCAGCCATTCTGTACCTAAAACCAGATCGATTTCCCCCAATTGAAGAATGTATGCATCAATCCGTAGTTCCACCTTCCCCACTAGCACCGCAAGTCCCCTACACTGTCCATGTGAAAAACATTTTGTCCCATTCCCCAATTTAACTCCATAAGCTTCGGTTGGAGTGAAAGTCAACCCCAAGGTAGCCACCAAAGCATGTGAGAGATAATTGTGACTTGCCCCACTATCGATGAGGGACAAGATTGGAACTCTAGCCAATTTGCCCTCAATTTTAAGAGTTTTGGATTGAACTGTCTCCCCATATTCAGCTACTTGACAAACCATTTCCCAGGCCTCTCCCACGTCGGTTTCCTCTCTGTTTTCATTACCAGACAGGGTCCCTTCTTCTTCTTCACCTTCCTCTAAAATCAGGAGTCGTAGGTGTCTGTCGGGGCATATGTGCCTAGGGCCAAAATGCTGGCCACACTTGAAGCATAGGCCTTTAGCCCTACGGTCCAGCAACTCTTGGTAAGAGAGGTTTCGGGTTCCCCTCGAGAGTCCTTCAGCAGTTCTCTCCATGCCATGTCGCCGATTAGCTTCCCCTCCCTGTTGGCCCCCTGATATGCGTCCCTCCCGGCTTGCGCATG
>JANVCL010000005.1:25311652-25323989 GCA_026546855.1 Erythroxylum incrassatum
CCCTAGAAAGAAAGCACACAGAAGCGAAGAGATTAGAGTGTGAAATTCATATCAAAACCAGTAAATAAAAAACGAAGAAGGAAGAGATGAGAGAGAGAGATCAAAGACAAAGCGCCGGCTTATGGAGAAAACGAGAGAGACGAGTTGATTCTGGGCAAACTCGACTTTTTGGGTTTAGGATTGTCCAAAACGCTGGTGCGGGGCAGCTTATTGGTTTTGGCTGATTGACCCAATCAGCCAATTAACCAAACATATGTATCAACTGTTTGACTAAGTCAAACAACTGTTTTTGGCTGATTAGCTAATATTTTTGCTGATCAGCTATTGTCCAAACACCCCCTTTATGTTGTTGAAGCTTAAGGTAATATCAGTCTCAGTTCTTCCTAAATAAATTTGTGGGAGTGTATTGAACATGTAAGGTTAACCGACCTAAAATTCATTGGCCACTCTTTCACTTGGTCAAATAAACAACAGGCTAGATCGTTCATCAGGAAAAAACTCGACAGAGCTCTTGTCAACAATCTATGGCTTCAGTACTTTCCCAACAGCCTAGCTAATTTTGTGGATCGTTTGTTTTCAAATCATACGCCTATTCTTATGTCGAAGTTGACTTTTCCCGCTGCTAAACATCACCCTTTCAGATTCAATAACTTTCTGGTTCAGGATCCTAGGTTTGCTATTGCTTGCAGGATAAGAGTTCTATACAATATCAGAGGGACCAAACAATACTGCTGTGTACAGAAGTTAAAAGTTATTAAACAACAGCTGAAACTTCTAAACTCTTCCAAGGGGCTTACTGCTGAAACCATCACCATAACCTTATTAGAGTTGATAAGAATTCAGTCCTTATTATCCTGCAACCCAGACATACAATCTCTTATTGATCAGGAGAAGCTCACCCTCTCTAATTAGCTTCAAGTAATAAACAATCATTCCTCACTATTGCAACAACGAGCTAGGGTGCATTAGGTAAAGGATGGAGATAACTGCACCTAATTCTTTTTCCATTCCATTCTTGCCTGAAAGAATAGCAACAAAATCTTTTCCATCTCTTCCTAAAATGGCTCTATCATCACGGACCCGCAAGGAATATAAGAAGAAGCTTTCAGATTCTTTAGCTCTTCCCTTGGTACTGATGCTTCTACTAATGTCACAAGTGGCGACCTACAACATCTTAACTTGCACCAAATTGCTCCTGCAGATTTTACTCTATTAACCAAGCCAGTAAAAGACAGTGAGATTGAGAAATGTGTTTTTGCAATGAATGGAAAGAAAGCCCCAAGCCCTGATGGATTAAATGGCTACTTTTACCAACATTCTTGGAATATAATTGGTGGATTCGTCAAGGAAGCAATACATGAATTCTTCAGAAACAGTGTTCTACTCAAGGAACTCAATAAAACATTCTTGTGTTTGATTCCTAAAGGGTTAAATCCTCAAAACTATGCTGATTACCGTCCCATTTCTTGTGCAAATTTCCTGTATAAATTGATATCAAAAATTCTGGCAGATAGATTGAAGCAAGTTCTTGCTCCCTTGATTAATGAAAACCAAAATGCTTTCCTATCAAATAGGTATATTGGAGATAACATACTTATTGTTCAAAAACTGTTGAAGAGATACTCTACTACGACTTGTCCTCTGAACTGCACTATGAAGATTTACTTTCATAAAGCTTTTGATAGTATCAGTTGGAAATTCATTCGATATATGTTGAACGCTTTTGGGTTTCCAACTCAGTTTATCACGTGGATCACTGAATGTATTACTTCAGCCTCCTTCTCGATACTTGTTAGTGGTTCCCCTTTCCCTTATTTCAAGGAAGTTTAGGGTCTCAGGTAGGGAGATCCCATCTCCCCTTACCTCTTCATACTTGCTATAGAAGTCCTTAATTTAATCATAAAGAAGGAGACCACCTCGAAATCCAACTTCAAACACCATTTAAAGTGCAAGAAACTCGATCTCACTAATCTTTATTTTGCCGATTACCTTCTTCTTTTTGTAGGGCTAATATGGAATCTATCCGCTCCTTTATGCATGCTCTCCATGTTTTCAAACAAGCTTTTGGGCTTCATCTTAATCTGCTGAAAAGCCTTTTCCTCTTATCTAAAAGTGCAGCCCATATGGAACACAGTATTGCAGAAGCAATTGGAGTGAGACTACAAACTCCCCCTCTACTTTACCTTGGGCTTTCGGTGTCAACAAAGAGGTTAACTTTTTCAGAATGCCGCCCTCTCTTAGATAAGATACAAAGGAGAGTAAAGTCTTGGGTGAACAAATTACTTTCATATGCGGGTAAGCTTCAACTTATCAAATTCGTCCTAAATTTGTTACATGTGTATTGGAGTTCTCATATGTTTTTATCTCAAAGTATCGTCAAAGAAATTGAAAGAATCCTTAGAACTTTCCTCTGGAGTCATCCAAATGGTCATTTTGGAGCTGCAAAGGTAAAATGGGCTGATATATACTTTCTGAAACAAGAAGGAGGACTAAACATTCTCTCCATTAAAGCTGCTAATCATTCTCTCATTCTCAAAAGACTATGGTGGATTTTGGAAGACAAAAAGAGCTTGTGGATAAAATGGCTACATGTGCATTTCCTTAAGGGGCATAGTATATGGGCCATCAAACTGAAAAGAACTCACTCTTTTTTCTCACTCAGTGTTGAAATTGAGAGATGCAGTTCATCATGAGAGCTCATGTGTGATTAAGGATGGTCGCCTTGCTTTCTTATGGTTCGACAATTGGTCCACTAGGGGACCTCTAATACAAACGCTGCCTTTTCCACGAGCCACTTCTTCTTTTCCTTTAAAAACTCAAACGAATTCATTTATAGAAGGTTGTGGTTGGAATTTTCCTAGAAGCCTAATCTAGTTTCAACCTAACTATCCTCCCTCCCCACAGGAACCTGACATATTTTTCTAGAAAGGTACTCCCATTGTGAAGCTCACCAATAGAGTTATTTGTGATAATATACGTAGTCATCGCCACGCAGTCCCTTGGGCCACAAAGGTTTGGAATAAACACTTATTGCCGAAAATATCTTTAATATACTGGTTAGCTATCCAGAATAAGCTGTCAACAACAGATCGTCTTCCGTATATCCAACTGAATAACAGCTGCCCAACGTGTTCCATACAGAGTGAATCTTACAAACATCTATTTTTTGAATGTCCTTTTAACAAGGCAATATGGGATTATGTCACTACTTCTTGTTATTGGATGAATCCAGGGTCAACCATCTTGGAGATCACAAATGGACTCTCTGTGCATTCAACAATCCACCTCATTGTCTTGGGAGTTTGTATTTACAAGTTATGACAGGAACGCAACCTCCGACGGTTCAAGGATCAATCATCCACTAAAGAATGTTTGGTATCTCTAATTTTAGCAGAGATTTAGGAGATCATTGTGACTAAGAAGCTACAACAAAGATGCAGCTCATCTATCCGCTCCTCTTTACGTATTTAAGCATTCGTTGGAAAACAACCCTCCTTAACACCTCTTCGAGTGGGGTTGAAAAGGCATCAATGATATGATCACATTGCAGCATATCTTACCAACCATTATTGACGTTCCAATGATTTGTGTTATGTTCCCTTCTGTTGTATTTTCCACTATGATTAGATAGCTTTCCTTGCTTTTGATAAATCGATCTACAATTAGAACTCTCTTATTTTGTTTTTTATTACATTCAATCAATTTTCTTTAAAAAAAAAGATCTTTGATTGGAATTTGACTCATGGAAGATTTCTTTGAAAATGAAGAAATCCCAGATGCTAAAACTCATTATGGCCTAACTCGAACTATTGTTTAAGATGTGGGTGAACAGAGTGGGTGAAAAGGGAATATTTGATAATGTTAGGTTAGGGATTTAGTTGAAGTTAGGTTCATTAATTTAATTAGTTTAAGTAATTAAAATTAAAGATAAGATAAAATTATAAAAAAAAACTTTAAAGTATGACTATGTTTGTAAACTTATTTTAAATATAACATATAATAATTTTTTTTGATAAAGTCAAAATTTTATTTACATAAAATTTAATCTGAATAATTATAAACTGTTAGAATTAATTGGCGCGTTTAATTTAAATATTTTTAAATTGTTATAATTTTGATTTAAATATAATAAAATATTAAACAAATTGAATTTATATTCATTTGTTTAGGATTATAGGAATATGTACTGGTATTCCTTTTCCATACTCGTTAATTAATCTTAATTCCACTAAGTTTGTTTCCTGGCTAATTTCACTACGTTGTTTTACCTGGCTTTTATTCAAAGGCTTGCACAAAGCTTATGTTTGCACATTTGATAAGTTTATAACAAATTAAGAGGGAAAATAAAAATCACAGTAGACACAGGACAAATCGAGCTCTTATTTGAAACTTAAAAGAACTATCCTCCAGAAAGAATCATTCCGAAACACATCCTAATTAAAAGAACCACCTTTCTCTGCCCTCCTATGTCTAGATTTCCTCCTTGTTTCCAACCCCAAAGCAAATGTATTGCTCTTAATCTACTTCTTCCTTGTTTTACCATGAACCCAATCTTCCAAACCCCTCAAAAACCCATTTGCCAATCCCTCTCTAATGCAAGTGTTGCTGCTCACTACCAATCCTATTCCTCTTTCTCTTCTTCTTCGGGTAGAAGCAGCTCTAACGTGGATTCCAGTTTTCGGTGGAAACCCATGTGCTTGTATTACTCACAAGGCAAATGCTCCAAGGTTATACTTCGGACTCAAACCATTTAACATTTTTCCATTTGGGTGGGTGTTAGCCAAACCATTTGTAGTGAAGGTGGAAAAAAAAGTATTCTTTTCACTTTTCAAAATTTTCAAGTCTATCTAGACTCTGATTTCTACTGAAGATTTTTATGGTGCCATTCAGATGGATGATCCTAGCCACGTAGATAAATTTAATCATGATTGCTCTAGGGACTTTCAAGTGAATGCCGCTGACTTTCACCGCAAACAGCCCCAAGATTTTGATTTTTTCTTGGTGTTAGATTTGGAAGGCAAGGTTGAGATTCTTGAATTTCCTGTACTTATAATAGATGCAAAAGCTATGGCTGTCGTGGATTTGTTCCACAGGTTATGCTCTTTTCTTTGTCAGTATGTCAATTTGTAATACATAAACGGGTTTTACATTTTTTCTCTTCATGCCCTTTGAAGGAAGACATTAAAACCCGGGCCCTTGTTAATAATATTCAATATGTTAACCATTTTTGCTGTTCTTTTCTTGTTGGAAGAATTCTTGTCTTGATTGTCTTGCTATATCACTAAGTAAACCTGCCCTCTTGGCAATGCTTTTGTCTCATTGCTTTTAATGTAGCCGTATGATTGTTCTGGAACAAGTTTTCGTAATATATCCGCAAACTAGATAAGGTCTTGCTGTAAGTGCCAATGACTAGGTGAATTGCAAGAGCTGATGTTTTATTGTTTATGCTTAGTGCCCCTTCTATTATATGCTCAATGCCCTTTGGATTTTAATGCACAGTGATTATCATCAGTTTTTATTCTTCCTTCTCACAGTCTTGTGCATCCTTATTCATACAGATTTGTCAGGCCCTCTGCAATAAGTGAGCAAAGAACGAGCGAATATATTGAAAGAAAATATGGAAAATTTGGAGTTGATGGGTAATGCTTGTTCGACTACCTCACCTTTGATAATGACATGCTATTTGTCAGTTGGATTGTTGTTGGCTTACAAAGAATGTCATTTGTAAATTTTTTCATATCACTGGCGCAGGCATTTTGCTTAAAAGTTATAACAGTATTTGATATTTTGCTCTCTTACGCTGGAGGGTTCAATAGAGTGATTTAAAAATAATATCAGTAATGATAGTAGCAGATGAACACTAGTAGGGGAGTTTCAAACTCTCTTGAACCAGCTGAGTCTTTCTGGAAATTTCTGTTGTATTGGTTCAAGGCTTCCTAGTTCCTTGTTTTGGTGAGTTTTTAGTATTCAAAAATATGGCTTCATTAATCTTGTAGAAGAAGGGGTATATAAAGGTAAAGCCTCATGTGCCTGTTATAGAGATTCACTTTAAGATCCAACACTTCTATGGAATTGAGAATGGTTCTATGAGGGATGGCTTCTACTTCACCTTTCTACTGATTATGTATAGCTAATGCAGCGCTATTTAGCAAGTTTCTCTAACCAATAATGAGTAGCTGTAACATTTTGAAACTTCTTGTGAGAAAATGTATTCTGCTTAGTCAGGAAATCTCTGTTGTGTTGGTTCAAGGCTTCCTAGTTCCTTGTTTTGGTGAGTTTACAGGATTCAAAAGTTTGTCTTCATAATCTCATAGAAGAAGGGGTAGATAAAGGTAAAGCCCCATGTGCCTGTTATAGAGATTCACTTTAAGATCCAACATTTCAATGGAATTGAGAATAGTTCTATGAGGGATGGCATCTACTTCTCCTTTGTACTGATTATGTATAGCTAATGCAGTGCTATTTAGCAAATTTCTCTAAACAATGGTTAGATTACCTTATGAGTAGCCGTCACATTTTGAGACTTCTTGTGAGAAAATGTATTCTTTTGAGACAATGTATTCTGCTCAGTCAGATTGATGCATGCCTCCTTTCATATTTAGATTTGATAAATCTTGTTTTCTACATTTTTTCCAGCCTGGCTACTGCCATTTTTTGTCAGAAGCAAATAAAAAATTTCCCTTTTTCTTGCAGACTTTGCTTTACCCCATTATTGGCATTGTCTCAAAATTATCTTTTCTTGTTTCCCTTTATAAATGTCTACCTCTGGTAACTTTTTCACCAGTAACTTAAATTTCAAATTTGATTATATACCTTGCTTAGCTATTAGTAGTATTTGATATATTAGTAAATAGAAGTGCTGAGTGTCAAAATAGATGTTTGAAGTTATGATAGTTTCTTTTCAATATGAAATTTCTTTTCACTTCTATAGCTTAATTATTTCCAGTGTCTGGCATGCTACTGCTCTGCCTTTTAAAGAGGTTCTTGAACAGTTTGAAGCCTGGTTGACTCAACATTGCTTGTGGAAAGGGAAACATGACAGATGTCTAAATCGAGCAGCATTTGTTACATGGTGACTATACTTGTTCTAAAATTGCACCATTTTTCTTTCAGTAACTTCAAAAGATTTTTATTCTAGCTATGAGTTTTCGTTATCTTTTCACTAGAAATTGCTAGTCCAAGAAGGCTTTGTTACTGTTATGGAATTAGGAGTCCTAAAAACTTGCTTTGACTAAGAAATTGTACCTTCCTCTGCCAAATTATGAATGTGAATCACCCATTGAATCCCAATTAAACATCAACTTAAAAGGTGTCAACCCTGTTTATGTTGCATGTTTCTTATTCAATGCAATCCTTCATCATCTTCGTGGGTGCTTAATGAGTCCCTTCTTTGATGAATTGTTCGAAGTTCAAAGACTTTCTTCCCCATTTTGTGATATAATCTATTTTTATTTTAGTACCACTTGTTTTTATTCTAGAAACTCTCTCTCCGTATAGCATATTTGATAGGCTAAGATGCTTTACTAGCCGTTTAACTTGTATAACTTGAGTATGGAGCTTAGTGGCATACCTGGTAGAACCTGACTAACAAATGAATATATGATAGTGGTTTCCCAGTCTTCCTTAGAACTTTTTTTTTAAAAAACTTTGGCTCATTTAAGATAAAGACCCTGTAGTTTAGTACCTGATTGTGCCTACATCTGAAAATTCAATTGTGTCTATATCTGCTGAAAATTCGAACTTTTTCTGAATATCTCTTGTAACTGATAACTTGAGAAATAGTACAATGTATTCACTTTAGTTTATTCAATTACCATCAATTAATTATAAGGTCAAACTTTGTTGGTGTCATCTGGTACATTTTCATTGTACCGTATCAGTGGAAATTGGGATTTGAAGACTATGATTCCTCACCAATGCAAAGTGTCAGAGGTGAAGCTTCCTGCATACTTTATGGAATGGATCAATTTGAAAGATGTCTATCAAAATTTCTATAATCCAAAACAAGAGGTAAGTCTGTTGAATCATATGACCATGAGAATTTAGAAAGCACTTTTTCCTGGCCATAATTTAAATGATCTGACAGTGGAAAAACAAAGTTTCGTGGAATGTTCTCCCTGTTTAAAATTTCCCATCAACATATTTGTGGGATCTGTTTCAGTGTTGTGAAGCGGAGCTTCATCACTGTCTTGACTGATTCTAAGAAGTTCATGGGAAGTCGAGATTCTTATTTTGGGGTTGGGATTGGCAGAGGAGCCCCTTAGTCTTCATGATCTGATGGTTTTATCTTTCTGTTTATTTTGCTTTGATTATGAATGGCAGGCCAGAGGAATGAGGGCAATGATGGATCAACTTAAAATACCAATATTAGGGAGTCACCATCTTGGAATTGATGATACTAAGAACATTGCAAGGGTCTTGCTGCGGATGCTTGCTGATGGGGCAGTAATACCAATAACTGCAAGGAGGAGCCCTGCTTCTCCGGACAATGTTAATTTTTTGTACAAGAATCGCATAAGATAGGTGCCTCCTACCGAGATATTCTTTTTCATGGGTTTATAATAAAAAGGTGATTTCATATATTTATTTGGCAGGTCTAATCGTGGTGGATAGTATTGAATTAATGTGTTTAAGATTCTATATGATTAGTCCGATAATAATTCAAGTAAAATGAGTTGAAGCTGCACATTTTGATGTTATAGAGAACCTATTATTCAAAATTATTAATTCTGCGCTGCAGATTGGACGCACGTAGTCAAACTCAGGCTAATCATGAATCCTATTAGTTGACATCAATTTTTGTTTTAGTTATTCCGGTGTTTTTACATTATAGAATTAATTAAATTACTTTATTAATTATCATAACAAAATCTATAATTGATTACTATTTACTATTATTGTTAAGTGTAAAATTGCCTAGCTGTGTATTTGTAATTGTAAAACAACTATTGCCAATTGGGACTCGTTGAAGGACGATGAGAATTGAAATATTTTAAGCATCTTTGATGACCTGTCAAAGATGCTTCCTCAAGGCATCAGATCACAGATGCTTCCTCAAGCACATTGTCAGAGGCATACATAAGGTAACAGTCAGAAGAAAAGAGAAAAGGATAAGAAATATTTTGAGGCAGGAATTCCAAAGGCTTTACAAGAAAAAAGGCTTCTTGGCTAATTGCTACTGTAATGCGTCCATTAAAGTTGTGATGGAGGTTATTTATAGTAGACCAAGAACTGAATACGCTAGACAGAACAGAGTTATTAAGATTATAAATGGTTTATAAAGAAATATCACATGATAGACAACTTTCTATTTAGAGGAGTTATTAAGTCTTCCAAACATTCCACGCTAATATGGACATCAGGAAGAAAAGTAGGATGTACCATAAATACATCATATCCAGTGTATGGACGTTGCTTGCTTAGGAGAAAAGATTCTCTGTCCAATAAGTCTCGCTCGGCTTACTGCCTCCTTCGACAGCATCTGTGGTTGCCAAGGAATCCCTTATGGCAGCTTATTTGGTCTTGGTTCGGTCCGAAGCGAGTTCAACTACACCTGTGGTTGGTGACCCATAACTGCCTTATGACTAATGGATGGCATTTTCAGTTATTCTTGACTGACTCTCCCACCTGCCCGGACTGTCCGCTGCATGAGCAATCAGTCGCTCATGTGTTCCGGGACTGTTGGAGAGTGCGCACGGTTTGGAATCAGCTTCTCGAGGGTAGGTCTCGTCACAATTTCTATTGCCAGGAATTCCAAACCTGGTTGGCGCGAAATTTAGCAGTGGCCCCCGGGCATCGTTCTGCCGTAGTTTGGCCTTTGGTGTTTGGTATTGTCCTGTGGAAATTATGGATTTGGAGAAATGAACGTTGTTTCAACCCTTCCTCGCATCCAGTTCACCACATAGGCGAAATCCATTCTTTTGTCCACGATGCCATTTTGGCTCAACAGTTACACCGAGATGTATTGCCATCAACTGCAAAGCGGCGTCGGGTCCTTGATGTTGGTTGGATGAAACCATGTGAGGGCTGGGTTAATTTGTGTACGGACGGCTCTTCGAAGGGGAATCCTGGAATGGCGACAACGGGTGGATTGATTAGGGATGCGGGTGGTCGTTGGTTAGTTGGGTTTAGCGCAAATTTGGGAATCTGTTTGTCTTGGCAGGCGGAGCTATGGGCTATTTTTCATGGCTTGACACTGGCGTGGATGCATGAGTATTATCAGGTGAAATTAAGTATAGATTTGGCAGTTGTGGTGGCCGGTCTAACTAGTGATCAACCTACGGTGGGGAACCCCCAGGTGATGGCTATTCAAGAGTTGTTGTCTTGGTAGTGGGTTGTACGCGTATGTCATGTTTGTCGGGAAGGAAATCGTTGTGCTGACTAGTTAGCTAACTATAGCCATCGGTTCTCTGTCGGGATACATTGGTTGCCTGATGCTATAGAGGGTCTCTCCTTGCTTCTGTTTGCTGATGCTGTTGGGGTTACTTTTCCCGGTATCACTGCCCTGTAACTTTTATTTTCGAGTGTAAACCCCGCTTTTTTAATAAAAAAACCTTACTTCGCGCAAACTTATTTGCAAGGTCGTTGCTTAGATCTTTTTGGGTGCTTGGCGTGGGACACGTGTGAATTCGAGCTGGCTGTGGAGTGCTTGCTAGAAGCTGGCAAAAAAAATAACAAATAAATGAATAAGAGATTAGAATTTTTCTATATATATTAAAAAAAACATACACAAAATAAAACCGCAAATTCTTTCATTTCTTTGACCAGGTTTTGCACTCCACTAGTCCATAACAGCCCGTTTGGAATACCACGAATTGAATTCAATTAAATTTTGTAATTGAATTCAATTTGTTTGTTTGGACCAAAAAGAAACGCATAAATTCAATTCATGCATGAGTTTAAACCCCACTTCCTTCATCAATTCAATTCACGCCATAAATCACGCGAATTCAACTCCAACGCAATCGACCTCTCTTCTCCCACATTGAAACCCAATAATACCCACACGCAGCCCTAATCTTCAGCAGCCAAAGCACCCAAAACATCAAGCAGTAGCCCTCATCTTCGGCAACCAAAGCACCCAAAATCAAGGCAGTAACCGTCATCTTTAGCACCAGACCACTCTTCTCCGATGACGCAGCTCCCAAGCACCAACAGACCGACGACGCCTTCTCCCACGCCAAACGGTGCAACAACAAATTTTTTGGGATATCTCACTTTTACTCTATCTATTAGAGGCATCTCTCACTTGCTCTGGTATGCTCTTTTGGGAAGAGTAATTTCTTTTGGGGTCAATATTCCAAGACTCATTTGAGTAACAGAATCGGATTGCAAAATCATATTCAACAGTTGGCCATCTTTTGAATTGAATTATTCACACAAGAATGTGTATGCCTGAGTACTTTTTTTACTTTTCTTGCAACGAGCCTTAGGAATCACAAGTAATGTAGTTTACTTATGATTTCTCTCTGTTTTATGTTTGAATGTTCCATCGTCTGTTTCACAACTTGCAATTATCATTCTGAATTCATTCTAAGCGATTCAATCCTTTGCTCATTAGTAAACTCCAATTTCTCCTGAAAATAAAGGTCTAAATTTGTGTTTTATAACTTACTATCAAAGTGTTGCTGTGTAGATATTCAATTCCTTGAACTCATTGGAACTGAAGTCTCTTGAGGAGCCTATCTACCTTTTTGGACAGTTCTTTCAAAAACCTCTTGAGTGTTTGACACTAGGTATGATTATCTACCTTTCTTTTTTACTTGATCAAGTGAGCTTGGTATGTTGCGGAAAATATTTTGATCTTATTCAAGTGTGGATTGAAGGCATTTTTCCTACTGTATGCATTTTGTTTTGCTAGTATGTGAAACTACTTTTGAATGACAAGGAAAATAACCATCAACTTCCATTCTGATTGAAGTTATTGAGAAATGTATTCCATATGCAAGGGCTATGATTGATACAACTTAGATGCTCTAATCTTCATCATCTCTTTGGTAGGCTGCATGCATTGTTTTTTAATTGGCAGCTAAAAAGGTGAATATCTAGGTCATGAGTTAAAGCCAGTTGAATGAAAAAAAGGTAATCTTATGTCTATAGTCCCTGGAAAATTCACCCAACATACCACTATCTTGATATCAATCTAGCTCTAATGGTTAAGAAAATAATGTCCCGTGTAGAAGATGGAAGGCCAGGCTCCTTGAATACAGTGGTAATACTAAAACATCACTCCTGTTTTTCACTGCAATCAAATTTTATACATTATCCAAAAACTCTTCAATACTTATAGAAGTGATCCATCTTTCTAGATGATAATCTAAAGGAAACAACCTAAACA
>JANVCL010000005.1:25339112-25351663 GCA_026546855.1 Erythroxylum incrassatum
GTTAAAGTATATATGATAGAGAGTTAAAGATTGATTTTCATTTTGAAAAAGACGTGCGAGAGTGCAAGAGTGCAAGAAGTTCAAAAGAGTTAAAGACTAATTTTCATTTTGGTTGACATTATTGCAAACAAACAATAAGAGTATGTTTGAGAAATAGTAAATAGATAATGTGCATGGGAGAAGAGATTTCTATCAAAGATAAGTCTTTGATTTTTCGTGAAAAAACAGTGAGAAAGAACTCTTTTATATTCCAGCAGTGCTTAGTAGTTGTTTGTTGTTCTTGTTTTTGGTACATGAAAAAAAAATCAAAGAGAAGTCTTTGATTTTAGTGAGAAAAAATAAACAAGAGAATCAAGAGAAAAATTGTTTCCTCTATTCTTGAAGAAAGGGTTCTTCAGATTTATTTATAGCCATATCAAGTATTGAAAGCGGGATATATTTTTCGGTGTGGAGTATATAGAGATTTCGTAATTTTGAAGTTCATATCGGTTAATTCTCATGAATTCCAGGTATTTATTTCTGACTGTTAAGTTTTAAGTATGATATTTAAATGCAATAGATCCATAAGTGATTGTAATTTTAATTTCCGCTGCATATTGCGATCCTTCAAATAGATCCATGTCTATTATGTAAGAAATGGAAGCATCTGGAATGAACAATCCAGGGCAAGCACTGGGCATGGTGATAGCAAGTAAGATAGGAAATAGCACAACCACAGGTTTCTAGAATGGGAGTTAGTCCCAATTTGTTATCCTAAATGAATCCACAAAATTAAAGTCTATGAGGAATATCATTCCTTTAAACTTCGTAGCGAAATTTAACAGCATAAAGCCCATGGCTTAATAATGAATCAATTAAAGAGTAAGTTAAGGATCTGGTAAAGGGCTATTTTGATTTTTGACTAGCAGCCTTCTTACTGACCAAAAATATGTACAATGGTTTAATTCCAATTTGGGTTGTAATGATTTTTTATAGAAAGAAAACTTCACATGAGTATCATTAAAATTTGTCACGGAACAATATTATAAATATAAAATGAATGTCGTGATAAATAACTAAAAAGTCAAGATATTACAAATAATTTACCTAATTATTATTATTATAATATTAATTGATAAATTAAAATTTTATTATTTTTACAGTGCGTCCATAATTTAATAAATATATATTTTGTTAACTTAAAAAAACTCATTTTATTTAATCAATTGAATATAAATCACGAACTCCATTTATTCATTGTGTTAATTAAAATTTGAGAATTTAATCTCCAAACTTTTATATGCAATAAATTAGGTTTAAATATCAAGAGAAAGCATAATACAATATTGTGAAAATATCCTAGTTAATTATAAATATTTATAATTTGATAAACTTATTAATTAATTAACACAGAAGGAAAGATGTTGCCATTACGTGGGATTCCACGAGCCCTTGCGTGCGTGCCAATGAAACCCAAAAATATCAGGCCCAACAAGTCTCTCTTGTTCCTTCTATGCCCTAAAGCTCTTTTTCTGTGTGCTCTCTCTCTCTTTCTTTGAAGGAGCTGAGCAGAGATGACAGAACGGAACAGAAGAAGAAGGCGATAAGGATAGAGTGAGACAGAGAGTGTGAAACATTTCTATAACATGGACTTATAGGGTTTCTTCTACTTGGTGGATCAATGTTAACGTGGTGAGCCACTGAATCCTTTTCACCATTTTCCGTGTATTTTCCTTCGATTCCCTTCATAATTCAACTAACAATTGAGCGAAAGGACAAGATCTAAGATTGCACAACTTAGTGGTTTGAGGTTGTGATTGTCATGCAAGTGAAATCGGGTTCGGTTTCTTCGCCGAAGCAAAGGGATTTTACCCCTACCGGTTCTAGGCTCCGAAAGAAACATAAGAGACTTGATGCCATTTCTGAAAGCGTTTACAATCAAAACCATAATGATTCTAATCGGAATAGAGGCAGGTCCGGTTCCCGGTCGGCCGAGATTGGTGATTTTGAGCTCCGTCGGAGCTCAAGAGTGCGACGCGCGCCTGTTGTGCTTGATGTCTCCCCCCCGCCGGTTAAAAGAAGGGGAAAGTTCAGTAAGAATTCGCCTTTCAGTGTTAAGGAAAGTCAAAGAATTAGTGTAGCGAGAGCTGAGGAGGAGGTGAAGACTGAGAGGATTGGAGATTCGGATGTTTCTGAAAGTTGGCGACATCGGCTGAGGTCAAGGGATAGGAATGCGGCCTCTGAAGAGAAAGGTAAGGTGAATGGGAAGAGGAAGCTCTTATATGGTGTAGAGATGATATCGGCTGAATTGGATTTTAACAAGAGGGAGTTGATGGATGGAAAGTTGATGCTAGCGAGATCAAAGAGATTGGGTAGGAGCAAGGTGGCACGTGATTCGGAGACTGGAGAGCAGGGAAGTGGGATACATGATATTGAAAAGGTCAGCAAGCAGGATGATGGGCAGATTTGTTTTGGGAAACATGAGATTGAGAAGGTAGAGACGAAGGTGGTGGCTAATGATGGTCAGGAAAACGTGCCAGTTTTACATGGTGAAGTGAGTGGTGGAAATGATGGGGAACTTTTGGTTGCTGATCCCCTGCAGTTAGGGGCATATGAGAGACATGAGAAAGTGAGAGTGGATGCTATGGAATTGGAGAAAGAGATTCACTTTGTGGAAAATCTTGAGCATAGTGTTAACGAGGTAGATGACAAACTTGAAATTAATGGCAATGGAGAAGATGTTGAGAGAAGCGATAACAAGGAAGAGGACTTAACAAATGTGAAGAATCAAAAGTGTGAGAGTCATAGTGTTGAAGTTGTTGAAGATTTGAAAGCAGTAGTGGATGAAAGTGGTAATAAAGTAGAAGGTGCTTTAGCTGTGGTATCTGAAACGCCCTTGGAAAGCAGGGAAGTTAAGAAGTTAGACAAATCAAATGGCAACACGACTGTTGCCCTGTGTAGGCCACGGATTAAACACGGTAGACGGTGTGGCTTGTGTGGTTGTGCAGATGATGGCAAACCACCAAAGAAGTTAATGCAAGATGCTGGTGATAGTGAAAATGAGGCCTATAGTGGTTCATCGGCTTCAGAGGAGACTGAATATGACATTTGGGATGGGTTCGGTGATGAACCTGGATGGCTTGGCCGTCTCTTAGGTCCTATAAATGACCGATATGGCATTGCTGGAATCTGGGTTCATCAACACTGTGCGGTGTGGAGTCCAGAGGTACAGTTTCTGAACATTTTCCCATTATTTCGTAGCTGTTCCATTAGTTCTACTGAATATTAAGGATACCATTATTATTTTAAATTTTTGGGAGGAGGTGCAGGTTTTCTTCCTATTTCAAAATTTTCTTGAACATTTAATGTTTGAATAGTGAAAAGGTAAGCATCTGTTTGAAGACATAGACACACCTGCACAATAAGGAAATGAAAGCATGAATTTCCTGATTAAATTTTCAATGGTTTTCTTTATCTTCAGATTAGGTGGCTCTAAGTATATTTGAGACTATTGGAAATCTGGTGTTTGATCTTTGATAACTTTCGCATATACTTTTACCTGATTCTACATTTGATTCTAAGCGCTAAATTTTGTGTAAAATACCCCCTCAATGTCATTATACCTTTATTATTATCAAGCGTGTCATTTTTGAGTTTTAGGTTTTCCTCAAGCAGAACATTAATGTAAAGGCATTAGCAAACACTTTGTTTATGAACTGCCAAGTGTCGCTGAGTTGTAGATACGAACTTCTGCCAAGATACACTCTAATGACATAATTTCAGTCTATCTTTATCATGTAGGTGAATATACTTTCCAGCAGTATGCTGTTTTATCTTTAACACACTATTCAATTAGTTTCTCCCACTCAAATATGGTATAAGTTTCTGGATTCCGATTCTAGTCCACAGGCATATAGAATATATGGGAAACTTGTCCCTTTCACAAGCTAGGATCTCTTTTGGTCAGATGAGTAAACCTAGAAATATTTGTAGAATTGAGTTCTCCTTTCGCTATTTGACTCCTTTGGAAACTATTAATAATCCTCTTCTTTTAGTAATTTAAATTTCCTGATTTGATTTTGAGTTGCAAGTAAAACCTTACTGATGATATGGATTAGTTTACTCTGAAGTTAGCAATAAGAACAAAATACTGTGAGGAAATAACAGGATTAACCTGTGAGTTTGCAGTTGAATGGACTATTATGCACTTGCCATTCCATGTTTGAGTGGGTACACTGTAGCAGGATCAGGTTATAAGTTTGCAGTTATATGGACTAGTATGCACTTGCCATTCCATGTTTGAGCGGTTACACTGTAGCAGGATCAGTTTATTCCTCTGTTTGGTCAGTTTCATGTTCATAAATATTAAGACGCTGAGTTCATCCCTTAGTTTTTGTCCTTTGTTTTATGTTGAATTATCTGGGAATGCTTTTTCTAAAACATGCAAAAGCCTAAATGTAATAAAGCTCTAGTTGTTCCCTTCTTACTTTATCAGCTTGACCCTGTTAGTTTAATTCCCTTGAAACTAGATTTGCATGCTTTTGGAAGCTTCTGCGTAGCTTATTTGCATATTATTTTTGAACCTTGTCTTTGCAGATCTTGATTACAGTGACCTCATTATTCTTGTTTGTGGTGGCTAACTTTCTATGGAGGATGTAGATGATTTTTTCCTTTCCATATTCACTGCTTCTGTTAGTTCATAAGATTATAAGCATTAAATATTAGAGCATTTCTTGTTTTTAAATGGGAAAAATTTATTTAGAGGAATTAAGGAGCAACCTATACTATCTGATGTCTACATCTATGCATTTTTTATCAGCACTCGTGATTCATCTTTTATATTTTATTGGCTATTAATGTTGCTGAGTCCCCCATCTTTTCCATTTTATCTATTTCCCTAGATTTTTCTTGCATTTGGATAACTTGTTCTAGTAGCCCTTGATGAAGTTTGTTTTATATACGCAGGTTTACTTTGCTGGTTTGGGTTGCTTAAGAAACGTAAGGGCTGCACTTTGTAGAGGAAAAGCATTAAAGTGCAGCCGCTGTGGAAGGCCTGGGGCAACCATTGGATGTCGTGTTGATCGGTGTCCAAAAACTTATCATTTGGTTGGTTTTTATACTTACTGCATGAAGTGTTCTTCTCTTATTTTTTATGATTTCCTTTTGGAACTTTTATATAGAGTCTTCAGTTTTTATAGTAAACAGCCATACAGAGGCTGTGCTTGGCTTTCCTCTTCTTCATAACTCATGTTTCTCAATGGCATGCAGCCTTGTGCACGAGCTAATGGATGCATCTTTGACCATCAGAAGTTTCTCATAGCATGTACAGATCATAAACATCATTTTCAGCCTCATGATAATAGATATTTGATGCGAGTAAAGAAATTAGAGGCTAAGAAAATGCAGTTGGAACTGAGAAAGCTGTCAAATGATGCTTGGAGAAAGGATGTTGAGGCTGAAGAGAAATGGCTGGAAAACTGTGGTGAGGATGAAGAGTTTTTAAAACGGGAGAGCAAGAGACTTCATCGAGATTTGTTGAGAATTGCACCAGTGTATATAGGAGGTTCAGACGCAGAGAATGATAAGTTGTGTGAGGGATGGGAATCTGTTGCAGGACTTAAAGATGTCATCAGATGTATGAAGGAAGTAGTTATCTTACCACTGTTATACCCTGAGTTCTTTAACAATCTTGGCATTGCACCCCCGAGGGGTGTTTTACTTCATGGGTACCCAGGAACAGGCAAAACTCTTGTTGTCCGTGCATTGATTGGTTCATGTGCTCGTGGTGATAAACGGATAGCATATTTTGCACGGAAAGGTGCAGATTGCCTAGGAAAGTATGTTGGTGACGCTGAGCGCCAGCTAAGGCTGTTGTTTCAGGTTGCTGAGAGATGTCAACCTTCAATAATCTTTTTTGATGAAATAGATGGGTTAGCACCTTGTCGAACAAGGCAGCAAGATCAGACTCACATTTCCGTCGTCTCTACCTTGCTTGCTCTAATGGATGGCTTAAAATCTAGAGGTTCGGTGGTGGTGATAGGTGCAACAAATCGTCCTGAAGCTGTTGATCCAGCATTACGCAGGCCTGGGAGATTCGACAGGGAAATCTACTTTCCATTGCCATCAAGTGAGGATAGGGCTGCCATCCTTTCACTTCATACACAAAGGTGGCCTAAACCTGTTAATGGTCTTTTGCTAAATTGGATTGCAAGAAGAACTGTAGGCTTTGCTGGTGCTGATCTCCAGGCTCTTTGCACTCAAGCTGCCATTATAGCCTTGAAGAGGAATTTCCCTTTGCAAGAAGTTCTATCTGCTGCTGGAGAGGAAGCTTCTGGTGGTAAACGCCTCCCACTTCCGGCTATTACAGTGGAGGAGAAGGATTGGTTAGAGGCTTTAGCTTGTGCTCCCCCCCCATGCTCATGTAGAGAAGCAGGAATAGCTGCTCACGCATTGGTATCCTTTCCACTTCCCTCACATCTAATTCCTTGTTTCCTTGAGCCATTATCCACCTTGCTTGTTGCCCTATATGTTGATGATAGCCTCTGGATGCCACCTTCTCTATTGAAAGCTGCTATAACCATCAAAACCGTGATTGTTTCTTCTTTGGAGCAGAAGAATCTGGCTAGTGATCGATGGTGGTCTTATATTGGTTGTTTCCTTAAAGAAGATAATGTTGCAAAGGAAATATTGAGAAGGCTTTCACGTGTGGGCATGTTAATCGCAGAAGGTACTTGTGCTGGTATTGATGCTGTTTCTGAGGACAATGTTGATGATGAGTTTGAGTCTCAACAGTTTGCAGCCCATACTGGGGGCATTCATAGAAGTTTGTCCAGTAGTGTTTCTTTTTCACCTAGAAAGAAATCAGAATACCGACTATTGATTGCTGGGAGTGCTAGATCTGGCCAGAAGCATCTGGCTTCTTGTATTCTTCACTCCTTCGTTGGAAACGTAGAAATTCAGAAGATTGACTTAGCAACAATTTGTGAAGAAGGACATGGTGACATGGAGCAAGGGATAACAGAAATATTAAGTATAGCTCTCTTTCTCTTGTCCCCTTTTCCATCTTGGTGTTTTGGTGTGTTCACTTATAACACTTACCATATTTTACCTCACTAATTTTTTGATTCTATATAACAGTTGGTTAGTGCATATATCCTGCCAGACTTGTCTTACATGTTTCTTGTGTTTTCTCTGGATAAAATGGCTTATGTTTTTCCTGTTAATTGATATTTTGCAATATGAGCTTTTTTTTTAAGATTAAGTTTAACCTGTTATGTAACTCTCAGAATAAAACAAAGATTTCATCAATGCATTGTGTAGTATCCTTGACCTCCTATTGTCATAGTCTCAACACCTAAGACTAGATTGTTCTAGATGATGTTTAAGAATTGTAATAGTCACTGAATCTTTCATTTTAACTACAATATTCTGATAGTCCTATTAGTCCGTTAGTCTGCCTCAAAATATGTAGATCAGAAAGAGGGACTTTAAATTGCTGTTGGAATATGAATTCATAGTATGCGTAATAAAAAGTTGTGCATGTGCTTTAGGAGACCTCCATTGAGATCGTCTGGGGCATATGGAAATGTGTTAAAAAATACGAGGTTGATGGTATGCTGCTTATTAAGTTTAACATTTAGCAGTCCTCTTTTTGTTTGTTTGTTTAGGACACCTGTTTAAATTCAATTTAAGCCATGCCTAATTTGAAAAGCATCTTACGGGAAGTTTGTGATCTACTTGGATGTTGTAAACATCCTACTAGTTATAAGCTTCCTATTATGCTTAAATATTCATATGAGGATTTGTGATGCATTTATATGTTACAAAAAAATGTAATTTTTCATATTTTGAGCAACCTTTTCATCAACCGAAAAAAGTGAGGTACCTATTATTATAGTACTTAAGTACATTTCTGAAAACAATGTACCTTTTTAGATACCAGTACACTTTTGCCCCCATTGCAACAAACAGAAAAATGACAAAGTTCTGTACAGCAATTTGCTTGGAACTTTCTAACCAAGTGATGGTACTCAACTTGAGTCTGTTTTGTTTACCTAGTTTAAAATGTTACAAAATTGATGCTGAACAGTGAGGCTTAAGAAATCAAATGATTTTGTGTAGCCAAGAGTTATACATGATTCTTTTCTCTGCAATGTGGAATCTTTAAGCTGGCTTTGGGACACAGATGAGGTGACCCTTTTGAACAGTGTGCACCTAATTTGTAGTCCCATAGCTTTGATTGATTCTTTGCAATGTAGGAAGCTTTGATTCATTGCTTTGGCATTTGCTTGAACTATAAATAACATCTTTTGTCAGAAAGAGGTTAGATCTTCATAAATGTCTGTTGCTTTTGTAGTGAAATGTGCAAGTCTGCAGTCGTGCATGATATTCATGCCAAGAATTGATTTGTGGGCTTTGGAGACATGTTGTGGAGGTAGTGAGGAAGATGAAGTTTCTCCAATCAACCCTCTGCCTCTTGATGCAAAAACCTGTTATGTAAGTGGTCAAGTTGTCGATGGGTTAAGCAGATCCTCCGCTCCTCAATACAGGGTAGCTGAAACAATTGAGCACCAAGGTGCCCGGAGAAGATCTTCACATGTATGGAACTCTTTTGTGGAGCAGGTTGAATCAATATCGGTATCGACATCCTTGATAATTCTGGTATGATAGGAAATTATTATTTATTACTTTGCCACTGTAATCTTGAATTGAATGCTTGACTTGGGATACATATATGTTTGGCCTATTACAATTTTCTTTTAGCTGTTAATCTTGATGTGCTATGATTACTCGATGGTTTTGTAGTAGGTTGCACTTTGTTGCCTCTCCTTTGAAAGAAAGTTTTTCATTTTCCTTTAGTTATATACCATATTAGTAAACTTTTTCCCAGAGGAAACCTTTTGGTATATTTGTATATGAGTTGAAGGCTGTAACTTAATGCTTAAAGGATTCCTCTGTTGTTTGATCTTAAACAAAAATTTGATTGCTTATTTCCATTTACAATTTTTAATTGAATCCTAATTGTACAGTAATTTCACTTTTTTTGACTTGTATATTTGTTGGAAAAAGGAAAAAAAGTTCCTGTTTTGGACCAATTCAACTCTTCTGGCATGTTATTTAAAAATCCAACTCTTCATTTTGAACCACTGATATAAAGTGATATGAATGATTAATTTGAGTCAATAGCAGTTGTCAAAGCTCAAGAGTAACGTGAGTGACTGAGACATCACCTTATGATCTTTTGTTGTTAGCCCTCCATGTAGTGATTTGAGTCATTTAGCTAGAATAATCTGTTATTACCTACCTGTCTAAAACATACATGGCATTGCATATGCTCCTTAAGGTTTTACTAATATCTTGTTTTAACAGGCTACTTCAGAATCTCCATATCAAGATCTACCGTATAGGATAAGGCTGTTCTTTGAGGCTGAAACTCCAAATATTAATCATTCAACTCCTATGGGGCATGCAATTTCCCGCTTTTGTGTCAATGTCAATGGAAAATTTGACCATGATAGTGTGATCAATCTTTCTGCATCAGAGTTATCAAGGGATATGGTACAATTATTTGTTCAGTTGGTTCATCAAAGAGCCCATGCCCATAGAAGTTCACCACAAGAGTGCAAAATTGGTGATCCTTTTCAAGATCGTTTTGATACCAAATGTACAAATGATATTCAAGATGCCATTACTGAAAGTCCATGTAGGACACTGTTAGAAGCTCCCTCACCATTAAATAGTAAAAATTCCAAGGGCAAATCAAGCTTGCTGTTGGCAATATGTAATTTTGGGTATCAAATTCTGCGATATCCTCATTTTGCAGAACTTTGTTGGGTTACATCCAAACTGAAAGAAGGTCCTTGCACTGATATCAGTGGACCTTGGAAGGGCTGGCCTTTCAATTCTTGCATTATTCGACCTTCTAACTCATTAGATCAAATGGTTGTTGCTGCAAGCTCTAGCAATATGAAAATCAAAGACAGATCTGACTTAGTAAGGGGGTTGATTGCTGTTGGTTTATCAGCATATAGAGGCATTTATAAATCTCTTAGAGATGTCTCCTGTGAGGTAAGGAAAGTTCTTGAGCTTCTAGTTGGAGAAATCATCCAAAAAATTCAATCAGGGAAAGATAGATATCAATATGTTCGTCTTTTATCACAAGTTGCTTACCTGGAAGATATGGTTAATAGCTGGGTTTATGCGCTGCAGAGGTACTATTGCTTGTTAATTCCTATTCTTGTAGAATTGTTAATTTTCAGAATTGTCTAACAGGAGTTTTTTGGTTGCAGTTTAGAGCTTGATGCTCAAACGAAAACGACAAATCATAAACCAAGTGGTGTGGAATATCCAACTGATGGAACCTTTTTGGTTAAAAATTCATTTCAAAGTAAGGAACATGATGGGAATGCATATAATGGAGGAACCTATGTGTCTGAACAGCTGGAAGGAATTATTCCTCAAAATCTTGAAGCTGTTGAATCTTATAAAGGGGACAGTGCCTATATTCATAATTCTGAGCAAACAGCGCATTCAGAAAATGATTTTGCAGAACTGTCTAACCTTTGTGATCAGACCAACATGGTCGATGATCAATCACGAACTAATATAAAAAATGGGAAGAGTGAGACTGCACCTGGGTGGCATGATATGCCAAGTACAATGGATCTCAAGGATACTAATGAAGTTTCTGGGTCCTTGAGGGAATCAAATGTATGTTTCAGAGAATCATTCGTGTCTTCTGAGAATGGTCTTTGTGACTCTGAACTGAGTGCATCTAAGTTTAACCCTGAGAGATCTTGCATCAAGGTTAATAAGTTGGAAAGCAGAACTAATCATGCCAGCAATGAGTCTGAAGAGGAAGTTGGTATTCATGATGGCAATTTCTCTACAAAAACAATCACCATTCCTTCTCATGATGCTGGGTTCATGTGCATCTATGCCTGCTGCCCTATATGCCTGTATACTCTGCACAATATTATTCAGAAAATCTTTATCCGTGAAATGAAATTAAACAGGTGTCATTGGACTGCGGAGGATTTTCATGATATCCATGCATCATTGTCTGTGGATCTGCTTTCAGCAGTCAGAAAAGTTGAAGCTCCTGAAAATATCACTGATTTTTCTGGAGTTCTAATACATGAAAATCCCAGTCAAATGTCTGAAATTCTGCAGTTGCATGGATGTCAATGCAAGAGGTCAGGAAATAGTTTAGTAGTGAATATGGAATGTGATTGTCACTCTGCAGATGGGTGTCTATCTGGCAAAGCAAAAGACTTCCTCGATTCCCAGCTTGGGTTAGACACAAAATTTGTATTCCGGGATGGCGTCTTGGTAACAATGGATTCTAACAAAGCGTTTTCTTCTCACTGTAAATATGAGAATTTGTGCCTTTGTCCCCTTATAGAGTCGATAGTGATGATGAAACAGCCTACTGAATAATAATTGGCGTTCAAAGCTTGAATTTTCTGGCCAAGAAATCTTTTTACACTTTTGCAGGAAGTCAGGTGTATAGTGTCTCATAACAGGTACAGAGCATCAATCTTTTTGCTGTTAACGCATTTGATGCTATTTATTCACCAAAGTTATAGAAAATGATCTAAAGGTTTTCAAGTTAAAGGGCTGATTAGAGTTCCTTTTGGTCATTGTGGAAAATATGATTTCTTGTATTTCTAGTTGTTGCATTTTTTCCAATCCGTTCCCCCCTTTTTTTAGGACTTTTAAAAAATAAATATCAGTTCGGGGACCGTATATTGAAAAACAATGTTTTATGAACTTTGTTATGAATTCAGCACAAAATAGTTTTTGTAAAGCCTCCAACCAGTCTTTTTTGATAATATTTAAAGGCATTCCTATATTCCTATTTGCCTTTATTTGCCTTTTCCATTCAAGTCTATTATTAAGACATGATGGTAAAAACTTGTAATTTTATGTACTTGTGGACTTGGTATCAGGAACTTAATTAATGCGTTTAAAACGTTAAGAAGACTTCAATAATAAAGAGGAGGATTGCAATAGAAAACAAATGATTACCGTATTACGTGAAAATTTCCTAGCAGTTTTAATTATGCAGGACAGAAAAGAAGATCAAACTAAAGATAAAATTGGCCTGGACATGGATCGTTGCCAAGGTCTACGTGCGTGCGCTGGAATGTTAGAAGGCTTCAATCAAAAGACTGAGGAGGCCACAGTATGATGCGGGGAAGGCTAGAAAAAGGTTGGGGAAAGGTCGGAAAAGATTTGACAAAGTTTGGACAAGTTTTAGTTTTCTCGGGTAAAACTGGAACAGAAACTTTCAGGTCATTTTCTATGAAATAGAGGCAGAATCGGGGGTTGGTGTGGAAGGGAAGATTGTAGAACTTTTTGTTCTAATGAGTTTAGATACAAGAATTGGACGATTTGGTTAAGGGACGGGTGAGTTATGGGGATTTGAAGGTGGACATATCTAACTGGGATGTGTTTGGACTTTTTGGGAAAAATTGGGATTTTCTAGAAAATAGAAGATGAACCGATACAAACAGGCTTTTGATTCTTCTAACTCATTTCTTGAAAGATGATTTCAAAAAAAAAATTTC
>JANVCL010000005.1:25367369-25378173 GCA_026546855.1 Erythroxylum incrassatum
TGATGTTGTATTATGGAACATTTTGTAAGCATGTATTTCATGATGTAAATACATTATGGATTTGTATATGGAATAGTGAAATGAATTATAGATTTATGAATGGGATTGAATTATGATGATGGATATTGTTTGAGATTATGGAAGTGTTAGGTATAGATGTGTGTTCTGCTGGTGTTTTGGATTCCGGACGGGAGGTCTGATGATTCTGAGTTGTGTTGGAAATTATAGAAGTGTGTAATTTCTTTGTAGATTTTTGGTCTGTATGAAATACAACCGTTTTGCTGCCCAATTTTGTTAAACTGGGTATGGTTTGGTTGTGAGCAAGAGTTGTATGTTTGTCTTTATGGCAAAGGAAAAATTTGATTAAGAGTTTAAGGATGAGAGAGTAAAATATGCATGGTTAAGAGAAAGCAAGTAATTTGAGTTTCTGTTTGAAGATGAAATTCCCAGTTGGGAAATTTAGGTACTTGCATGAGATTGAATAAAGATGAGCAAAGAATGAAAAAAAATGTACACGGATTTTGATTAGTTAGACCGATAGTCTTAAGGTTTCCAACACGACGCTTCCTAAAGTCTTTTCTGAAATATGCGTTCGCGGATGTCGGTGTCAAAAATTGATTCAGTTCGGTTTTATCCGAGTTTCCGTTTTGTTAAGAAGGTTGGGTTCCGAAAACGGGTCCTAACACTTCGAATAGTCTACTAATAGGCCGATAGTCGACTAGTCCATTTATCCAACTTACAGGTCTGTTGTTAATAGTCGACTTGCAACATTCAGGTCGACTTGACTCATGCTCCAACTGACATAGTTGATTATTAATAATCAACTTGCAACATGCTGGTCGACTAGTGCTGGCTCTAACGTACATATCTAACAAAATCTTCAATCTTTGTTTGTTGGAATACGAATTTGAATTATATGCACGTTGCTTGTCTCTTAAACGTTGAAGATATGTCAATCTTGATTTGTATTAATCTTACTTGAATTTCAATCCAAAATACCTGAAATTATTTCTTAACCAATTCTTTAAGTTTTATTATTATCAAAACATAGAAGGATTTAATTTGTCAACCTCCATTGATCCAACAGTAAGATCCATAATTTGGAGATGCAATCGGGTCAGAAGTCATGTCTATTACCTAGAGTAAGACCTATGGTGTGAGCTATGAACATGGGACAAACCATGTTTTAAATAGAACAAAATGCATTTAAGGGTAGAAACCCTAATTTTTCTAGAGAACTTTAGCCATCTTTTGGAGAATACATGTTTAAGAAATATTTTTAAACAACAAAAGCTATGGTTAACATTTGGAGGGTTCCTATAAACCTTGAGTAATCGATTTTAAGTTTTTTCTTTCACTAGAAACCCAAGATCTGAACTTCATTTCAGCTAATCAAAATATTATTGAATTTAGAAAGTTCATCTAGATTTACTCCCATTATAATTTCTTTATTTTTTTAAAATTGATTTTATTGTTTTGAACATATTTACTGTCTGCTATCAGGAATAAGTTGCTTAGCAGTGTCTCTGTGTAGACCAAGAGCCCGTATGACTGCTTACACGACAATGACTCCTTCACAATCAATTAGGTTAGATTCGTGAACTGGGTGGAGTAGAACCTATCGCTTCTGGGTACCCATCCAGAGAAGGGAGAGATTGAGCATAACAAGAAGAAGAGACATGAGGGAGAATCTGTTAGAAAGAGGCATGGTGGCAATGTGGCGTGAGGAGGAGAAGCGGAACCATTTGATGAGAGAGAGGCTTAAAGCGAGTGAGGAATATCCAGCCTGGATGCAATTTTCCTTTCTTACTAAGTTTATAAATATTGTAACTCTCATGTCTTATCCTACCCTGGCTTGTATATGAAACACAAGTACACAACAGACGGTAATCCTACAAGTCCTGTTATGTATTTAGCCAAAATCGGAGTCTCAATCAACATCAGCATAACATAGCAAGACACCCAGAAGCGCCACCAGACAGGATGCAAAGAGATTAGTGGCTCATTTTAAAACAAGTAAGACTTAATTGTTTGCCTCAAATGTAAAACATTAGTTAAATACTTTTTTATGGAATTTACAGATTATTCACGCAAACTATTTAATATCCTGTAAATAGACATATTGGTTAAAAACATGTATTTATTATCATTGTCAAAAGGCCACCAAGCATTAGGAGCAAAGCTTTTCCTGAATGAGGTCACACGTCAGAGTCAGACTAGTTAAGACTAGTCTAGAATTGTCTGTAGTCTCATAAATTGAACACCCAAAAAGGAGATCGTCCTATTAAATCCAACACATAAATTTCTCTATGACCAACCAAAAACATAATCAAGAACGTAGACCAATGCCAGGGAAAAGGGGTAGAGGAGGTAAGCCAAACCACATGTCCAGAGGGGGAATGTACTGCGGAAGCTAGCAAAAGCACCCATAATAACACAAACAATAAAAATAACTAACACTTCTGATGAGAAGTCCCATGTCAATCCCCTTATGTAGACAAGGGCCAAGAAAACTGATAGGCAAAGGAGGTTATTCATCGTCACCGCTCCGTAAAGCTGTAAAAAAAAGGGAGAGAAACTTACAGTTAACACTAGGCATCCACAAGAGTCCTTGGTACATGCAACAGGTATGATCAACGTTGTAATGGAGATGATCAAAGAAAAGCTAAATTGCTTATGAGAAAAGAAAAAAAGGAAAGAAGACAATGAGTACAAAGATCAAGAATTCTGCAGTCAGTTGACTTCACCTATCTAATTCCTGGAAACTTCTTCATCTGATAAAAGAAGACTAGGAACTATTGTTGATTGATTGCCCAAAGAAGCTCAAAATTTCAGCCTATAGTACAAGATCATAGTTAATAATATGCATTGAAAACTATATGAAAATTTTCCCCAACTATCTTCTACGAGAAATGGAGGTAATCCTTGGTACAACACTGAGGATATCCAATGGAGTAAAGGATACTCCAAGATTAGGAGAGGGTCACGTACATCTGTTGCCTCCCAATACCAAAACACTGGTACTCTAGTGGTTTTGGAGATTATAGGTTTGTACTTAGCCTCATATTTGAAACATTCAACAACCTTTAATAAACAAACTTCAGCAACATTCCGAGACCTCATGCTCTCAGGTTATCAACCGTCTACATACATCACCAAACCTCATAGACTAACAGATAGGAGATGTGGTAAGAACACAAAAACCAAACTTAATTTTTAATTCTTCAAAAAGAAATCACAAAAAAGCTCTAAGTTCTCACTTTTTTTTCTATGGGTCTCAAAAACCAATAAAATAGGACTAACCAAAGCAACAAACTTGCAGTCACTGACATAACATTAAAGGGCATTAATTTGTTGACTAGTTTATATAGTTTCCAATAAAAGTGGAACTCTAGAATTAAAAGTGAGAAACCAACCTCAGAAAATGTTAGAGAGGCAGTTCTCTTCTGTTTACGGCTAGCAAATATAATAGCTGAAACAGCTTCACTAGAGTTGGTGGCCAAAGGCAGCGCAATGAAAGATATGAAAAAGGTAGGAATACTTGTTGCATCTGAAAAGTTGTTAACAGCATCAACTAGGGGATCAGCAAATACAGCTGCGATAACTGTTCCAAGCAACAACATTAGCATTGCTTTAATAAAGATATTTCTGCGATTAGCAACAACTTCAACAGCTTCCTCTTGTTCTTCTTCTTGCTGCTCAGGACCCAACAATGCATGCTCTCTCATTGTTTGCTGTACAAAAATTTAAAAGTCGATATTACTCTAGAAGAAGAAGACACTAAACCAAATTTTGAGTTACCACAGAGCCACTTACCACGTGAAAGTCACTTATGAACTTCATTGTATGAGGACCAGGATCTGCAGTGGCTGAAGCCCCTGCTTGCCTTGCTTCATTTAGCCATTTGATGACCCCAGCAAGAAACTCATCCTCATCAATGCTTTGATCATTAGAGGTATCGAAATCTCTCATCACTTCAGCCACTGTATTGTCTTTATCAAGGTCTATCTCCTCAAATCGGATTCCAATTATGAGGGCTTTTAACTCGGATGCAGAGACTTTCTTATCGTTATTCACATCAATTGCCTCAAATAATCTGCCAGCAGTAATTACCAATAAAGGTAAGAAATCATTTAGAAATAGCAACTGGTAAAAAGCCAAGTATAACTTTGGCTGCCTGCACTTACTTTTTTATTACTTCTTCATCAGGTTGACCATCATCAGTAAGGAGCCTTCCTAAAGATCTCTGTTTCAAATGTTGTAAAATTCCAGACATCACATGTTTGAGCTTTGCATAAGCAAGTCGTCTTTTTTGGATCCAAGGCTGGAAGACCTGCCCAATAAGACATGGGAAACTATTAACTATCAATCTGAAGATGGAACTCCCAGTTATATATCAGGCCATGAAGAGGTAGCTCAAAGCTCATATGGAGCAAGGTGCGAAGTCCTTTTTCACTAAATAGTTTCATGGATTGAAGAAACACAGTATACTTTGACATGAATGCTAAAATTATATTGTTATACCCAAAATTGGTCATTTATATAAGCTAAAAAAAGGAAAGTTGTGACATGCATCCAACAGGGAAGGAGATTAGCTATTCAAACCGTGCTGCACTTCTCGTTAATGAAGATGGCACAAACACAAAATGACTTGTAAATACTCCAGCTAAAAGGTGTACAGACATATAAATAAACCAGGTAAAATACAATTCCATTTAAACATTTTTGTGACTAATCATGATATTATTTAAAGGTCAAACGCTGCAAACTCAACCTGCACAGAAATATCAGTTGCATGTGCTGGGCTGCAGCTTTAGAACCATGCATCACTAATCTACTTCAAATGGGGAAGACCATGAAAGGACTCATATCAAAGAAATGCCAAACCACGTATTCAAGATGTGATAAGTGATAATATGGTTCATCTGACCAAAATCTCATGGATGTTGCAGGCTAGTATTGACTCAATAAACTGCAAAGAAAAAGAAAAAATTCAAGATGCATCATTTCCATTTGGAAAACCCAGTTACCTGATAAAGGCAATATGAAATTAGCATTGCAAGAGATAAAATTAGGGCAATCAGAACTGCTAAGTGCCTTCCTGAGCTTGAATGAAGTGCTTGTGGTAATTGAACAACAAGAAATGGTATAACAGATATTGCCATTATTCTTGCAGCATAGCAAGTCCAAATGTCTGTACTAACACCACTACCTACAACAATGCAGAACAATATGTTTAATGAACCATATCAGATGTCACATGCCTTGCAACATTAATTCTTCTATACAAATCGAAAACATATTCAATTTATTGATTCTGACATTATGCGGAAAGACGTTTGTTTTTGTTAAATGTTTTATATAAACAAAAAGAAAGAGAAATCTTTAGCTTCATAACCCAACACTTGCAATTTACAGAAATTTTCGGTCTGAAATTCGTAACTTTCAGTATTTACATTTGGCATCCCCTAACCAAGAGAACCAACAAGCTCTATATGTCCGTGCTTTTCTAGCTTTCTCATCAGTATTATTAGATTGGTTAATGAGACTTAGTTGGAATTGGTCCTTGGTTACTTAAGCTAAGGTGTACTATTCAGAATAAGCTTTACTGACACTCGTAATCCAAGTTGTCATATGTTTATGTTCACTTGGTGGGCCTTCTATATTTCTTCAGATTAGAAAAAGAAAACAAAAAACAGATTCTGATCTAGAGATATCTTTGAATGTCTAATGTACTCTTCGATCCCTCACCCCCTTAACAGTTTAATTGATGCTCCAGTAGACAAATGACATTGAGACATGCAAAATGAGCTGCACGATATGCATCAGTCGTCTTCAGAGTTATAGTTAAAGCAATTGGGCCAATTGCCTTAAAATCAATACAGTTAAATCAATGGTGCTTTGAAAATTTTATACCGACAATTGCTCTCTCCCGAGCTAATTGTGAAAAAGAATAACATACCAGTTAAACTAAATCCCTTAGTATTTTTTCCATCAATCGCAATATCATCAGACTCCCGAATGTCACATTTTCCAACTATTACACATGATCCCCATATAAGAGTAAGAAGCATGACAGTTGAACCAGCCATCAAGCCCATTCCAACTGAGACCTGACTTTGAGCTGTTGCAGCAGTTCCTGAGATTCCAGATACTATAAAACAAACAAAAAAGAATGAAAAACAATCATTTAGAGGGGACAGAAAAAGCAACAGTTTCAAGCGGTAAAATATAAAACTGAGGACAGAGAAGTCAGTGGTCCACACAAATAAAATATTAAAAGTGTTAATCACTACAATTCATAGAAGTATATGAGCACGAGCCAAACTACACAAAAAGAATGAAGATAAAGAGAAAGGAATGTGGTAAGAGTTAAAAAGGAAGAAGGCATCAAAAACAGATAAGAAAAGGTCTATTCAACAAAGATAAAGACAAAAGTAGAAGTTTCAGAATCTATGAGAAAGTGAAGGTAACTTAATTACAAAACGGGTGAAAGAAAATCTGCGTGATGAATAACAAACTGGCTTATTAGATCCAAACATTTCAAGTTTTTCTTGATTTATAATATTCTCATTTTGTCCATCAGTTAAAATGGACATAAACTTGGTTCATGATTGGACAATAAATCTTCAAAGTCTACGTCTCTATTCCTTAATTAGTTTAGTGGACAGAATGTCATCACGAAAAATTCCAAGGAAAACTATAGTCCAATTTTTGAATTACCGAGAATGAGCATGGCATCAGGAAGAGCGCCGAGCATGGGAAGAAACAAGCCTCCGACGATACCGGGTCCCAGAATCTCTAGCAAAAGCTCGCTGCCGTTGGACAAATAGGTAGCAGCCAAGAACATGAGGTATCCATAAACTAATATCAAGAACAGGTTGCCCAGTGCTGTCTCGGTGCATGGCAGGAACCCGTAAGATTGCTCGCAAGACGAGGAAGACGCACGAGGCAGAGTCAGGTGAGGTGGATCCAGGAAATGGCTGGAGTGTAGGCCATCGGAGAGTAAATGATGAGGGAGAACTCGGGAATGGACGGTTGTGATGAGAAGAAGAACAAGAACTAGAGAGACGAGAAGGGAGAGGGAGAGGCTGATAGATGAAGACATGGTAATGATGTGACTGCAGCGGTGTCTGAGGAGATGCTTTCAGTTGAGTGGGAGTGGAAACATTTGGATAAATGAGACAAGAAAAAGACAAAGAAAGAGCAGATGATGAGAATATGAGATGCTTCCACTTGAGTGGGATTGGGATTGGGATCGGAAAAATGTGAAGAAAGAGCAGAGGAGATGGCGCGACGAGGACGTCCTCCTTTTTAACATGCAAATGCGAAGGGTATGTATGTTTTCGACTAAACAATGCTTAGCAGTTAGCACAGAAAAGTCAGTCTTGGCAGCACAGAGAAGTCATTCTTGGCAACGGCATCCAGTGACTGAATAAATTAGTGGTGTTATTAAATGTTCTGCTGCAGCTTGACGGCACAAATAAGCAAATGTTGGAAAACTGGAAGGAAGAGAGAGAGGTTGATGGATTAGTAGAGCACAGCACGTGCCATTCATTTCATCCGATCCGGTCTCTCAGCCGCAATTGGTTGAGTTGACCAAAATAAAGTATTCAAAGTATCCTATCCAATTCTATAATTCATTTTCTTGTTCGGATTAATTGCTACCATTTTCACTTTATAATTCCACTACGTTTTTTTCTTGACATTTATAATTCCACTCGTTAACTCGTAGTTTTAATTCATAAACAAGAACGGTCTCCAGCAAACAGCAATAAATATAATGTGATGGTTTTTAGCTCAAAGTCAACTGTCATCTTTTTCCCCTTAAATTACATTTCATATTTCTACTAGAGGAATCGGTTCCTTCTTCTTATATGAGAAGGAAATTTTTAATTTCAAAGTCACGTTATTATTGATCGAAGATAATGTTCTTGTTGTTTTTCAATTTTTCTTTTTTTGAAAAATTAAAGCTAATTCTATTAAAGAATAATAAAGGAAATAAGTTTATTGGTAACAAGACACTACAATGGAGGGACAACCATCAACAAATTAGACTACCAAGTGAGACCTAGCATATTAAACAGACCCACTAAAGAATTGGACGATAGTGTATGAAGTAATGGCTAATTAAAACGACATCGAACCAAGATGAAGTGTAAAAAGGTTAAAGGCTCCCCATCCTTCCTTTAGATGGTTTCGAGAAAATTCCAAATTTCATGTTTTTGGATCTCACCTTACCGAAGCTACTTTTAATCAGTTGTTCCATGTTTTTGTAGAGAGCTTAAGGATCTCGTAAGACAACAAGCACTGTCAGTCTTTCCCAGGTAAGAACCAAACTCCCGTTCCTTTATCTCAGTTGAGTTTGCTCCATTTTCTAGCTTAAAAATTGTTCTCTACCCTTTTGAATAATTGACTGTACCACTAACTTCATAGCACGTTCCTTATTTTGAAACTTTCGTTGATTTCTTTTTTTTCATATCTCTTGAGTAGATATGGCTGGAAATAGCACCTTCCTCTTCTAGAGTGAAGAGAAAGCTTGTGCTTTAGAGAGGAATTTGACTATCTCTATGAGCAAAGTAGAGGACTCACACCATGAGAGAAAATATGTTAACCTATTCCAAATAGAAATGGAAACAGGGAAGAGAGAGAACAAATAGTCCCTTGTTTCTATTCCTTCCTTACACAAACAACAAATTTGATCCAGATTTGGGATAAATTGAAGTCTATCTATCGTTGCTACTCTGTTCCTAACTACTAGCCATAGGAGGAAAGTTGTACTTGGTCTAAGTATATTATTCCAGATAACCTTACGCCAGGGATCCTCTTGATCTGAGTGATAAACCCATTTCTTATAGGTTTTGCTAGAAAAGCTCTCAATAGGAGTTTCATGCTACAGGTAACAATCTTGAGAGTTAGAATTAGGACAGTAAGGTGGTTTAAGGTGTTGGATTGTAGCATCCTACTCCCACGAGACACGTATCTGACATCATGAGTGATATCCAAGTCCGTGCTCTACGAGGTTGGCATGTTAGAACACTCAATCAACCAAAAATCAATATAAATTTGTTCTTGAATAACAAACATGCACACCTTTTTGCGAAAATCAACATTCAAATCGGACCCACTTTATTTATAAACTTTTTCAATCATAACAATACAATCAACAGAATTTTTAATTGTCGTTTGGGCTGTTTGACAAATACAAAACACTTTAGTCATAATGTTTTTACATTACAACATAAATCATATACACATTTTACAACACTTTCGGAATACATAATTTGATACAAAAGTTGTGGAATATACAATTCAATATAAAAATAAAAAAATACAATGCAGACAAGAACCGATCCCAACCTCTATCCCTTACTTACTGTAGGTATACTCCCGTTTTTCTAACGGGGTATTCTTCTGATTCTGAAAAATATTAGTAAATTTTGGGTGAGTTTTGGGAACTTAGTGAGTGACCATCATCAATGGCTCACCTAGTCATATAACACATAATTCACATTCACATCATTTCACATTTCACACTCAATACACTTTAATCATTTGTATTATGCATATGTAGTGCACATGAGACCCACTTTTCATTTATTACTTTATTGCGACTGAGTGCCTAAACTGTTCGGTATCCATTGGATACCGGGCTCATTACTAATTGCCTCTTATCCGATGAGAATACAGGGCTCATTTTATATAGTGGGCCTTAGGGTTTTAATCACTTTCTGATCTCGAGGCTCTTTTCACACTTTGAACTTTAAGCTTTGATCGGTGGCTACTATGGTCACAACTCCCATTATCTGATCATGCATTTCACATTTTCAATCAATCATTTCATGAAACATTTAGTTCATCACATTCACATGCAAGTAGCACTTCAATATCTCATTCACATTTCATAATCATCGGATTTTCTGTCCGAAATTTAACACAATCAATCACATTCATATGAGCATTCAATAGTCAATCAATAAAAAAATTCAAACAAAACAAACAATGAAATGAGACCATCTAGGTTTACTCACAATACGTTCCAGATTAGCATTTGCTTCCAAATTTTGGAAATGCCTGAATGCGGACTTTTAACCTGCACAATCCATTTATACAATACACACATTGCACACACACATTAATAACTTTGCATAATTATAAGCATTCATTTATGTACACGTGTGTATATGGAATATGTACGATGTATATTCATGACAATCCTGGGTATATTATCAAATTTCACATTTTATCACATTCTTAATTTTTTTACATCATTTGCTTTCATAAAAACTCATTTCTCGTCCATTTTTACTAGATACACTTTACTTCTCTTTTTGAATGACAACTACAATCATATGAACTTCTTCATTCCCATTATACACATGTTTTTGATGCTTTAATACCAACAATTCATTCACTAATATTATTCTAACATTATATAATCAGACAATATCCAAATTCTCATTCTTTCCTATATCACCTCCAAAATTTCAAACCTTCGGGTCTAATTTCCATGAACATTCTGACAAGGAAGATGAAGTAATTTGATAACATTTTCTTCTAGAAAGATATTCTCCATTGTCTAACGTTTTTAATGACACCAAAATCATTCAATTTGGTTCAGTACTCTGAAAGTTATACTCCAAAAATTTTCGGACTATTCTCATTCTGTAATAGCACATTATACTCAACTTCCATCCAAAAATTGAAAGTCTTAGAGACTGAATTAAAATTTCCATTCCTTTCTATAATTTGTAGTTCTATGTCTCTAGTTTATTTAAAAACAGGAATCATCTCATTTGGAGCT
>JANVCL010000005.1:25397579-25418198 GCA_026546855.1 Erythroxylum incrassatum
CTCATTTTCAATAAAATCACATTTAATAACAAGTATACCCGGAAGTTGTCAATGAATGCACGTACCACTTTTTATGCGAAAACATTCAATATTTATATGCATATATGCTAACATGATGCATGAGCAAGGAAATGCATTGTCTTACTTTCTCTTTGAGCTCACATATACTGAAATTTTAGGTCTTATCCCTTAATATGGGGACGGGATGTTACAATGTAGAGGTTTTTAGAAGTTAAGGGAGTTCTTATGACCTATATACGGGTTATTAAAAATTTGTATAAAGGTGTAAAGATTAGAGCAAGAACAATAGAAGGAGATATAAATCATTTTTCTATCGATATTAGGCTACATCAAGGCTCTTCATTGAGCTCCTTTTTGTTTACAGTAGTGATCCATAAGCTCACCAAGCATATTTAAGGGAAAGTTCCTTGGTGTATATTGTTTTTTGATGACATTATTTTAATGGATGAGACAGTAGAAGGTATCAATGTCAAGCTAGAACTTTTGAGGGATACGTTAAAAGACTTTACATTGCGTAGGACTATAATTGAGTATTCTGAGTGTAACTTTTTAGGCCACAGAGTGACTTTCGATGTTGAGGTAAAGAATGGTTCAGAAGTTATATCACAAAAAAATGTTTTAACTATCTTATCATCCAAAGTAATGAAGAAATCAACAATAACATAGTTCACCGTATCCTATCAAAGTGGCTTAAATAGAGGAATGCATCGGGAGTTTTATATCATAAGAAGATACCATTTAAGCTCAAAGGTAAATTCTATCATTTAACGCTTAGGCACATCATGCTTTATGAGGCGAAGTATTGACCTATCATATAAGTTTATAGTCACAAGCTAATGGTAGCAGAGATGAGAATACTCCGATAGATGTGCAACCTTACTACATAAGATACTTCGTTAGATATTCAAAACTGTCATAGTAAGAGACAATTAAATATGACTAATATTAATGAAAGATAAGAATTAGGTGGTTCAAACATGTTAACAGGAGGACATAACCCTCAATAGAAAACTTTGATATACTAGGATACGGATAAAGGATCTCACGTAGAGAGGTTCTTCTCTTCTCATAAGTCTTTTAAACACTTTCCTTCGAATCTTACATCTTATATCTTATATTTAGCTTAAATATTTAATTTGTAGTACTTCCTTCTTATTTTTTAATTTAAACATTTCCTTACTTAGCATAAATATTTTCTTGCAATGATTTGTTTGATTTATTTATTTACTTGTTTTCTTGCTTGACTATGTATTTATTTACTTATTTTATCTTTTATTTTTATACTTACCTTATTCTATATTCATTGTATTATTTAGTTTTATATTTTTATTTATACATATTTTTTACTGTTATTATCTTTTATGTCTATTTTTATTTTTAATTATTATAATTTTATTATCTTAATATACATATAAGGGTAAGACTATGTATTACTTGACCTTTCTAGATCTCACATATTAGAAGAATTTTTACTATGTTGTTGTTGTTGTTATTGTTATTATACCATTATATAATTTGGTAAATAATCATCATATAAATCAATTTGAAAATTTTCTTCACTTTGGTAAGATTTTTCTCGTTACTCTTTAACAAAAACTTAATTTAGTCTTATCAAAATAATTTGCGAAGGCTAGGTTACTTAATTTGAAGAAGATACTAAATTTTTAATTTCTTATAATTAAGATTTTAGATAATTTCCAACTTAAGTTTGCATTAAACTTGGTGGGCTGCCTCTTTGATGACATGGACTCGGTTTCTCGGGTTTCTGGATCCATATTTTTTCTTCAACGACTACATGGGCAATGGGGTTTTTGTCAATTCCTTTTCGGACCATACGATCACTGCAGCCGCAGCATTTTATTAACATCCATTTCCGCTAGTCCAGTCAGACTGCAAGCCTGTTCAAAAATGGGGGCTTTCGGCACTTCTACCCCGAGGCACAATCATAGCATTGATGTTAAGGCCGAAAAATGCACATTTTTTTTCTAAAGCTAAAACTTGAAATAGTATATTCATTCAAATTATATTAAAGGTTGAACAACACTAAACTGAAGAAGAAGAATTAGCACATCAGGGAAGAGTTACAGCTAAATTTGCAAATGTATAGTCTGTACAGGTTTGATACATACAGAGCCGACAAATAGACGGTATAAAAAGCATGACTGTTAGCTGTATATCTGCAAGTTAATGTACAAAATACAGAAGACTCAAAATGTCACCATGCACGATAAACAAATCAAATTTGGCAGCGCTGTAATTGGTAGACGATTAGAATATCACCCCTTGTTTAAAATTCATTTACGATTTACTTTCAGTTTTTTTCCAGCTAAAATAGCCCCAATTATACATCCTTCCTTTCTGCAGTCAATGCTTCGGATTTGCATACGGGGCACACGTTCTTCACAAGCAGCCACTTCTTCAAGCAATCTGCATGGTACTCGTGTCCACAATAAAGGGTTCCAATCTTCTCCTCACCCTTATATACTTCCTGCACAGTCCCATAACGATCATTAAGAACTCTCATAAGCCTCATATAGTAGCATCCCACTAATTGCGGAACAAACCGATTTGTTTGTTTATTAGTTAGACATTCTGCAACGCAATTGCATACAAGCATGTGTAGCTCTTACAATACCTGACATATAATGCAATAGTCTTGTTCCTGATCCAAAGAAGCTGGCTCTTCTAGATTGATTAACACTGACGATGATACATGAATTCGCGTTTTTAATTGACTTCTGATAGCTTCCTCTGATAATCCTGTATTTACATTCCCAATTCGTTCCCCCAGTGCAAGAAGCTCCTGCATTTCCAATTGAATGCAGACTAGTGAGCGTTTCAAGACTATAGTGCATATGTAACTTCCATTTACTTCACTGCAGGCTAGTGAGCGTTTCAATGTGAAAACTGATATGGCCATAGTATATGAACTTACCTCATAAGACATATCTTCAATATCCAAACGCATTTCTCTGTGATGATCATAATTCTCTACTTCATAATATTCAGGAAGATCTAGCAGTGCTACGCCCTACACCAACAGGAAAATATCAGCCACTTCATTAAAAGAGCACCTTGCATAGCTCTAATGGCCGATAACTTCATATAATTAAATCAATAAATGTTGCAATAATAAAATTCACTTGTACTACCGAAAGGAAGAAGACATGTATCAGAAAACAAGAACATTACATTAGTTGGCATAATTCTCATGGAGGGAAAGTAGAGGTGACTTTGAGGTGTATCAGATAGGACTCCCTCATGGTGAGACCTGTATGTTGTAAGGCCACTTTGTTGAACAGATCCCACATGTCTAAATCCTATATCAGTAGCATCTTGCGATGTGTTCACAGTGCCCTGTGCCTGGGAAGCATAACTTGTGGGAACTAAATATGAAGCTGCTGGAACTTGAGGATGAATATTAATGTTGTGGCCTCTCACCGCTTGAGTTGGATGGGAAAAATAACCATAACTGTGTCGCTGGATGTTGACAGCAGAAGGATGCAAGAAGCTGGGATTACTTCTGTTGCTAGTTGATTCATGATACCGCTGAGGACCCATCTCCCTAGTCTCTAGAGATCCTCCCATGACATTGTTTCCTACAGAAAACAAGCTTGTAAATTCTCAGTGAACATCCTAATGATGTAATTGACATTCATGACAATTAACTTCAACTTCAGACACAAAAATACATAATGTGTAAGGACACCAAATACATGGAAATAAGTAGACCAAAATCAAATACCATGTATGAAAGGTAAACTGAGGCTCTGCGTCCATGCTGAAGCACCTGCATCATTAGAGTTATTGCTGGACTGTTGATCCAACCAAATTGAGCCAGCGGGGTGAAAACGCCGGCCTACGTAGTTTCCATGCATCAAATGATTTTGATTTTGTGCCAGGACAGGATTCAGCCCACTAGCTCCTAATATGTTCCTCGTACTTCTAGGAGCTTCAACTTCCCTGACTGAAGGAGAACCATTTCCTCCGTACTGAGGCAGTGTGAAACTTGCAGCATCCACAAGAGCAATCCCATCCGGATTTCTTGCATTTACTGGGGACACTGAAGTACCTGAGCTCAAGAATGCATTGTGGTACTGAAAATTCCCGAGGTTGGAATCAGCATTCTTTCTTTTGTATGCACCTCTCAAATTATCTATATGGTGATCAGCAGGGACTCCAATAACTCCATAACTGCTGGAAGATGATAACTGATCACAGGATCTGTGACTTTGAGGAATACCTGAAGGCTGGGCCATGTAAGGAACGTAAAAGTTGGGTCCAGAAGCTACACCTAAATCAGGATTTGGTGGATGATGATGTGAGTGATGCTGAACCCCTTGGTACTGTGGCACCCCATAGAACATAGCACCATCATAACATTCTGGTCGATTATGGGAACTAAGATTGGTTGTATTGCCTCTAGTTGTTATTATTGTCTGAATATCAGGCTGAGGAAGATTTGGTAAGCCTCCTAAAAAGATGCAAGGTTCAGGACGTAAATAACCACGGCTACGCTGATTCATCTCTATATCCATCATTTGATTAGAGCATATCATGTTTCTTTGTCCCATTTCACTAATTTTCCCTGCTTCCAAGGAAATATGTTCAATAGAACGCATTACAATATGTTGGAATAGAGTGATTAGAATCGCCATTTGCATATAAGAACAAGGATGCACATTGCCAAGGATAAAATACAGGAGCCTTAACAAGCAGTTTCTATTGCAAAGGGAAACCAGTAAATCTTGAGTTGTTTGCAAAAGGATCTTAATCGAACAACATATTCCACCTAAAACTGTACATGAGGGACCAATGGACTTTGAGAAAAGAGTCGAGATCACATGAAGTTATCAAGAGGAAAGAAAAATAGAAATGGTGAAGTGCCCTGGTCAATGTTAATATGTGAGACTCGTCCATTCAAACAACCTAACTGAAGGACTAAAAAAGCAGCATACATTCTTCTCGCCACTAAGCATGAGAATTTCACAACAGTTTTATGGTTTAATGAACTTGCAGAATACCTTAATAGAGCAACCACTAAAACCAATATCTATCATCTACCTACCCCTCTCTCCCTCCCTCCCTCTCTCTCTCTCTTTATATATATATATATATATATATCAGTTTCTTAAAGATTTAGCATGAAACCAGTAGAGGCTTCTATCATCTACTGTAGTTAGATATAAATCAGAATCTTATTAAAATTGGTTGAAAAAGAACATGGTCATAATATATTTTTGTTTCCCTTAGTTTTATAAAAAAAGTTTGCAATAGCCAATTTTTCGCTTGGTATAGTTTCACATTGTGGAGTCATTTATTAATCTACATCCATTAGGGCATCAAGGATCTTGTTTTTATTGCAAGACTTTATAGCTGTAAACCTTTTGGATAACTAGAAATCTTGAACCCTTTACAACAATAATTTGCTTCTAGAAATGTATTATGACCCACAAAATTGACCAAACTCTGAATCTTGCATTAGTGTTGCATTCATCAGGCAAGATTTTATCAGTAATAGTCATTTTTGCAAGTATAAGTTTTATTGAAAATTCACTAGGTTTCAGACTGAAGATTTGTATCTTATTCCAAGATAACACAAGTGTGACATTCTTGTTTTCTACTCAAAAACTGTTTAGTGATTAACATTTTGGATAACTTGAAATCTGGAATGCAAGTTAACATCATTTTGTTATAGAAATGAAAATATGAGCCAGTAAAACTGTCTGATCTGAGAGCCTCATATAAGAATGGCTTGATGCCACCCTCAGACAGATATAGTCCCTTGGGGCAAATTTTCTTAGGCTTAGCATTCTAAATCAATTTATCCTACACATTTGACATTATATTTATTTTGAGAAAATCTTTAAAACCTAAACTACCAACAGTCCCACATGAATGAAATTCTTGAAGGCACTGAGAATGCATAATATTGGATATATTTCACATAAGTCCTCATGCATAAATAATATCCACCCAAAGGGATGCTATCCTAAAATAATACATCCTAATGTCACATCAGGAAAATGAAAATTTAAATTTCCTTCTACATGAATCCGGCACTTGATGAAACTACCCTGGATCTTCTACATTAAATAGCAAAACCAAAGGCCATTATGACATACAAAGACAGTGATCACAAAGTAATATTAGTAAATGAAGCATGCCTGCTGAACCCCAAAAGAAATATAAAAGAAGAAAATGAAATGAAAAGTAATAAGGCTAGTGTTCCGTTTCTACATTCGGCATGTTTAACTGGCATGCTATACTAATTCAAACATAATGAGATATTCCAAAATATGCTATTTTCTATAACACTGCATAAGAAATCCCTCCAAAACAGATTATGCAATTCAATCTCATCCACCACAGGTTCTAAATTACCTTAAATCCCCATATCTAAATAGCATATTCGTCCATGAAATCATTTTAATAGTCAGAAAAATTTAGGAGGGAAGTCGATCCTTTATTGAGCAAAAGAATAGAGCATAATCACATACACACAAGATGCTACTCCTTTTAAAACTTGTACAAACTTGACAATAAAAAATTATTTCTTACCACCACAAGATAGTAGATAATCCAAACAAGTTGACCACAAGAAATACGAACCCAGAAAGGTGGGTAACATGCAACAAAAAGACAATTAAAAAATAAAATTTGAAACTAATTCCATCTCGCAGCAATCAAATTACCGTTTCCCAGGTTAATGGATATGTTGACACCTTGACATGAAACCAATAAAAGAACATAAAAACAAGTTCTGGTGGAAGCTGCAATCAAAGGATCATAATCAAGTTACATTTCACACATGGGATAAACCTTGTCTTACAAAGAGATTCTGAAAAGAAACCAAAACAACCTTCAAACGAGACGATTGATATTGGCTGCCGCAAAAACTTTTGTTAAAGACATATCCGCGTTATGGAGCAAACCAAATCTTAACTCTTAAACATAGATATCAACCCAGTTCATATATTTCATAAATATCAACTAGGTAATCATAATTAGAGAGTTAAACGAATTCTTCCATGAAAAGAACCAATATTTTAACTTGACAAAATTTATGACGTCTGCCTACCAAAAAATTTAAAAAAAAGAAGAAGAAAAGCCATGAAACATTAAGCCACAGTGAGAAATATACAATATTTGATGGAAAAGAAAAAGAACCCAGCAAGCGTTTTAAACAAAAGAGTTTTTTTTTTATGAGTGTTATTAAAGCTTCAGATTTTATCCACGGTCAGAGGGAGAAGATACAAGTACCTTATCAGCATTAAAAAATCCCGAGCTTGAGTTTCACCGATGATAAACTTAGAATATAATGCCTGAAAAAATTAAAAGAGACAGAAGTCATAATCCACAAGAAACGGAAGAAGAAACAAAACCCAGATTGTGTATTACAATAATAAGGATTAAAAAGAACTAGGAATTAACGTCCACAACGCAAATCACATGAAACCCTAAAGTCATCAGAAAAATCAGAGCTTAAGGAAAGATTAAAAGAGAAGAAGAAAAAGGAGAGTTACCCAGTTGAGAATTTTTTGAGGGATCTCCAGAGGGAAGTGATTACGAGAGAGGAAGCAACAACGAAAGAGAGAGAGAGAGGGGGCAACATTTGTTTATTGTAGCTTTTGTTATTTATACAGACAAATTAATGGAGTTAATTTCTTTTCCTATTATAGGAAGAAAAGAAGTAAAAAAATGGTGCTTGACCGTTTTATTTTATTGCTCTAAATGATAAAAGATAAATATATGAAATTTTAGAAATTCTTTTATATTTAATTTTTTTTAAGTTTAAATAATAACCAATTAAATATTAATAATATAATAGTTCAAAATTTACTTTTAAAGAGTTAAATTCAATTTAAAATAATAATGATTTGTTTATATTAAAATTAATTATCTTGGTTTAAATTGACAAAGGGTTATAATTTCCGTAAACTAGTTGTATATAATATTTGGAAGGCAGCATTATTTAATTAATTAATTTTGTATATTATTAATATTTAATAATGAGCTTAATTTGCAAGACATCCATCCTCTTCGAGATGACTTGGATCTATATATAAAAATATATGTGGACAATAACACTTAATGTTTTCAAGGATTGTCACATATACAAGGCATTGCACAATTACTGAATTAGTTAAATTAATGTAAAGCGAATTAATATACTTGCTGCGCCTTTCCCTTATGAGAAAATAATGGAAAAAGTTCTTTGAAGTCTAGGCTGAGATTGCAACGAGTCTCATTCTTGACTAGCATTTTGCTAGAAAGCATTGGAAAAGGGAAAGGCTGCTTGGCTATAAAACTGATTATGAATGGTAATTTCACAACCTACGTGTATACTAAACATATTAGTCTTCCAAATTGAATGATACATCTCAAGCAGCTAAATGGTCCTAAAGAATAAAGATTATAGAGATTGGACTATAGGGTTTGTATGTCAGGATCTGTCCCTTATTTTGTCTTATTGAATCTCAACCATTTATTTACTTAAGACCCACATAAATAAATAGCTAAAATTTAAGGGGATAGAGTAGTAAACAGGGTAGAGAACAGATAATCTGTCCAGAATTTGTTGCCTTATACGTCAAATTGCTTTATACACACAGTGCTGTGCTGCATTCCACAAGTCCTTTTCTATTTTTGGGAATTATTACTTTAGATAGAGATGAGTTTTTTTATCAAGTTTAATTTTAATTAATTTGAATAAAATTATTTTGTTTAATGACAATGTCATATTCGTAACTATTATCCTTATCCGATCTGACTCGTTGCTAGCTATTTTTAACAATAGAAGCAATTGTAACGTAATCTTTTTGAGTTTGTTTAAAGGTACGTAGATTACCATCTTGAATTTGGAACAGATATGAAGCTTTTGTTCCGTTTCACGTAGACGATTACTTGGATATTCGAACGGGTGCTAAAGTTTGGTGGAAACAAAATAAAGCTATATATCATATACGAGTCAAAGGATAATGTAATCACCCGAGTCTCTCCTCGTGAATATCACAAGTTTACCTCAACGAACAAATTAGGTCCAGAAAAGAGGAAGGTATCTATCCAACTATCATGAATGTTTGTGTTGGGTGCACGTGCAAAGGATCACCAGCTATTGGCAAGAAAGTGGGGGATTCTCCACTCTCAGATAACAATAATAATACACCCAGAAACCAGAAAGCATATTCTTTTTTAACATGCCAAGTTTTGTTGCTCCTAATTTCTTCTCCCACAAAGTACAAGACAATAACTAAAGAGTGGATCCCAAGGAAGACAAGTAGAACGTTGCTAGTGAATGAACTCAGACTTTAATTCATTTGTTAGACTATAAACTCTAAAATTTAACAATTCAACTTTTCTCCACAGCTCTTCTACCAACAAAACTGAACATCGGCGTGCATTCAAGAATTGGATTACTTATCAATTACATGGCTTCTCTTTCTGAACTATCCGTCATCTTTCTAACTCTATTCCTTCAATGTGCTTCCTTCTTCCTTTTCGCCATTTGCTTCTTTGGTTTCAAACTCATTTCTTTCAGCAACTGGTCCAATGTTTCCATCCTTGTTCCCTGGACACCTAGCTTCACCGTTAATTCCAGTTACTTTTATTGCTTCTTCCCATCTCCTAGCCTCTAGTCTCTCCGGCCTATTTTCACTCTCAGCTTACCCTCCCTTCTTTCCTTTGTCTCTCAACTTCTTGTTTAGCTGGCTTATGTTCAGTTACTATCCCCCTGCCCTCTCTCTTTCCCCTCCTAGTAATTAATGACTCATCTTCCACTAATTCTAATGACAATCTTTTCTTTTTACAGTTCAACACCAAATCACACAAGTTCAGAGGATTCTTAATAGTGGTCCGTCAAATTTCAATCGCATACTCATTTTCCTTTCGAAGTGGCAACAGACATATTCCACGTTGAACCAACTTACACAACGTGCCACTTGAATATTGGACTACCCTTAGTTTAGTCACCTTGCCAGCTTCACTGTTCGCCCATATGAATGGATAAGGCTACAACTAACTTAAAAAGGATTAGTTATAGTGTATGTAATAATTGAGATCTACCAAGAACTTCGAAGTAATACCTTTGATGAGGCTAGGCAGGTGATGTGTATGATGATACAATTGTGGTAACTTATCGCTGGAGATCGCAATCACATCATCAACGGAAAATGTGGAGACCAACTGACAGAAGATTCTAATAAGAGGACTATATATTTTGAGTTAAAAGTTATTACTAAGGACTCTAATGGAATGAACCAACTATTGTTGTGATCAAAGAGGAGCTCAAAATACTTAATAAGACAAAATACAACAATGGTCAATCAGTTATAGAGAGGAACAACCCTTCTCTAGTTCACTACAAGAAAAGCAACAATTAGCGACGGAAAATAAACCGTTGCAAATTACCGACGGAAGCAAAATTTCCGTCGGTAAAATTGTAGAAAAAAATCCCGTTTAGCGGTGGTACTAATATCTGTGGCTAAATTTAGAGGGAAATCATTCCGGCAAAATTTGAGACATACTTTAGCGACGGTATAAAATGTCCGTTGATAAATAAGGTGGGAAATGTTGGCAGAATTAGAAAATGTTGAGTTTACCGATAGAAATTGTCTGTCTATAATGTTTCGGCGAACTTTAGTGACAGTCTAAAATTTCCATCAGTAAATAAGGCAGGAATTGTTGGGGGAATTAAAAAAATTAATTTATGTCAGTAAATCAGTAAATAAGGCAGGAAATGTTGGTGGAATTTAAAAATTTTGAATTTAGTGACGAAAATTTTCTTTCGATAAATTTCGTCAGTAAATTTTTAATCAAACGATGTTGTTTTCTTTTACATTAAACTCACTCGAAGCTCTCCTCCAAGCCTATTAAGTTTACTTTTTATTACAAGTATTTAATTCACCTTAGTCCCTCTTTTCTTTTTCTAAGACTGTTAGTCATTTCATGTTGAAGCCTTTCCCTTTATTCCATTTCAGTCATGGTTTGAATATCACTTCTTTTAGATGTTAAATAGATCCCAAATTGCTGAGGAAAACTTCAGTTAGATGCTTTTCTATGGAACATAACTTTTTAACTTTTCATTTTCACCATTTTGACTATTGAAGTCAGCAGGGAATTCACAAGATTTACCATATTCACCATCATCTTCACTTGTTGCGCAGCAATCACTACGACAGCAACAGGTTCTAACCACCTGCCCCTCATTCAGTTATAGTAGTCTCTCTGACAAAAAGCTTCTCAAACTTTGCCTCCAGGATGATGAGTATCTTGCATTACTATCGTCTGAAAGAGAAAAGGAAACAAATGTCTCTAATGAAGTTGAAATTTCTTGCTTGAAAGAATTAGAATCCAGAAACAATACAAGAGGTAGTTAATTAGTTGCTATAGAAAGTATATGAGCCAATCGGATAAGTGAATTTAGGAAGTGGAATTTTTAATGCATATCATCCATCAAAATCCTCTGTGTTAAATCAGTAAAATTTTATAACTAAAACTGTAAAACTTTATTCATGTGATTTTATCTCGCCCCACAATTATTGAATTTTGTCAGTGTAATTAGCTTATTGTTCAATAATATTGGTTAATGCATCATACAAGTGGCCGAAAATGTATGGGAGATTGGTATAATTAATATATAGCCATCTGTTTAACCCATATTAATGACAGGATTTTGAGAGCTTACTGGCTGTAAAAGCAGCTTCCTTGCCTGTGGAACCACCATTACAGGATGAAAATGCAGTAACTCTGCTTGTTCGTTTCCCAGATGGCAGCCGCTGTGGTCGACGCTTTGTAAAGTCTGACAAGCTTCAGGTAATTGGCTGAAAAATGTTTTGAAGCTACCTGTTTTAGCTTTAGACTTGTCTGATCTTTGTTGCTTTATTTTGTAGCTTCTTTTTGACTTCATTGATCTTCAGAGAACTGTCAGGCCTGGAACTTACAATGTTGTAAGTGATTACCTAAAAATTCAGTAATTTGCTGATTGCCAAGTATGGTGTTTACAAACGCAATGCTTAAGTACCTATCCTCTTATGATGAATGGTGATTATACTTCTCAATTAGTGCACTGTTGTACCATGAATGTGATGCACTGAATCTCGTTGTTTTGTGTTGTTGTTGAGCAGGTGAGGCCATATCCTAGATGTACTTTCGGAATTGACGACAGCTCATTTAGCTTGAATGAACTTGGACTAACCAACAGGCAGGAACTTTTGTTTCTGGAGTTGATTTAACTCTGTATGCTAATGCTTTTCACACTTGTGGTTAGTTCGAAGTAATTGAAGCTGGTGCAATGACTAAGGAGAAACAAGAGTTGTAAGATTGAATATGACTATTCGAAACCCATCTACCATGATTTTCCTTGTCTCTAGTTGGATTATGTGATTTTCCTTGTCTCTGTAAAATGAGCCCTCGGCATTTTTACCTTTCTGCAAGGCGACAACATGGGAGTTACATTCTGTTCAAAACCTGAAATCAAGCAGTTAGTATTATGAAGAATCTTGAAATGCCTTAGTGGTCAAAAAATTAGACTAGGATTGCATGAGTTGTGGGGTTCTTTTTAACTTTAGATTGTATGAAATGCCTAATGATGCAATTTTATCGTTTGATGACAAACCGAGCTGTTATAATTAGTGTTGGTAATGGGTTTAGTTGGGTTTGAATAATAGGTTTGACTTTTGAGTTGTATGCAATGATCGGAATATCGTACCGTTTCGGCCGGAATCCGGTACCGGGACGGGGACCCAGTGACCTGAACCTAACAGTGTTCAAATTTTTTTGGGTGTGTTTTTGACTGGTAAATAGATTTTTTATTTTTTTTGTGTGGATTGGAAATGGTTTAGTGTTGATCGGTTGATGAAAATGTTGGAGTTGTGGAGGATTTTGGTTCAACCGAAATTGTGATTTGGGATCGGTGTGATTTGTGAGTTATCAACTGTGTATCTGTACCCACAAGTTATGTAAGACGATCAGGAACAATAAAAGCCTCTTACTTTCGGTTAAGAGTGGAAGCTGGGAAAAGAACTGGAAATCAATGTTATGAAGCACAGGTTTTGGGAAAACAAACGACTCATGGTTGGTTTAGACGACTTTACCGGGGGCAGTGGCCAGTGGGGTTTGAATCAGTTTGATTCTGTGGGTTGTTGACACGTTTTAAGATATTTAGATATGAAAGGATAAGAACGACGTAAATATCTATGTAAGACTATTTATCATTTTCGAAAATTCTGGAAGCTAAGAGTTGTTTATCGTTTTAAGGTTTGGACTCAGATTAGAACAACTAGTTAGCTAAATATGGAATGTTAAAAAGAAAAAGAAAAAGCCAATGGAAGATGTTGAATCGTATGGAATATTTTGCAATTTTTGAAAAGTTTAGTAACTATTTTATAAATTTAGAAAATATTTCGAAACAGTACTTGGTATCGATTGATACCGGTACAGTTCTATTCCAGAGCTCAATTCGATACTAAGTCCAATACGATATTCATAACATTAATCATATAGTTCCAGTTTAAGTTCGAATAAAATAAGAAAATTAATTTAATTTAACCAGTTTAATAGTAAAAATTTTAAATTGGTTAATTTTTTAGTTTGTTTTTTATTTTTCAATTCGATTTAATATAATAATCATTGTTAAAAATCAATCAATTTATTAAGTAATAAACTAATTTTTCGTAAAGTAATCAATTTTTATAAAGTAAAAATAGACTAATTAATTTTTATTTGACAGTTTCTTTTTTTAATTAAATTACAATTTTTTGTAATCATATTTCAAAATTTTCAATTTTATTTAAACTTCAACCAGTTTTATGATAATCTAATACTGACTGAACTTTTTAAACTTTAAACTTCTTATTTTACTAATTGAACTTTTGGACCGATTCTTAAAACATTAGTTTAAATTTTTTTAAATGTCGTTTAGAGAAATTTCTTCATAAATTTATTTAAATTTAACTTTTAACTATTCAAATCTCGAAGCGATTCTTAAATTTGAATTTGATATAAAATTTAATTAATCTTAATTTAATCTATTAATTTTACATTGACTTGAAACTTAGGCACTACCTATGGTTAACTTTTAATTAAGGATAAACTCAAATTAAATCAATTTAATTTAATTTATATTAATAATTTATTTTAAATATTTAATTTATATCGAGTTTAATTTATTTGAGTTCCATGTAAACATATCTCATTGTTATTTTTTAATTGAAAATTAAAAATTTTGAAAAAATATAATTAAAATTTAAAATTTTAAAATTTCTTAAATGAATCCTCATAAACAATTAAAGGTGTTCATTGAGGCATAAAAATTCTATACCACTTGGCATCCAATAAAAAATGATGATTGTTAAAAAAATAAAAATGGTTTTTGATGGAAAATTTGAACAGAGCAGAGAAAAGAAAGCATTATGTTTATGAAGATCTTTTTTCTTCTTGTCAGGATTCTGGTGCTGTCCAATATTGCTTAACTGCATGAAGAATCTTCTCCCTCTCATGAGGACTCCTTTCATGATCCACAATTCTAGCATCCCATTGCATGGAATCCACAATATTCTTCACCTTCAGGATCATATCCACATCATCTCTGATAATTACACTTCCTTCTGGTCTCAGGATCCTATCCATCTCCAGAAGAATATCTTCCATTTCGCATCTGCAAGAAAGCTTGTCAGGAAAGTTGACAGGAGCCTCTGCATGTTCGTTCTAGTCAATGACACAATAAACAAATTCGTTAATTACCTGTCCTGATAAAGGCTGAAGATTGAATCAGCATGAATGAAGTCATAAGTTCTTGGGTAAGTTGACATTGCTTCACACCTGAACATGAAAAAAACCATTAGTTTAATATCATCAATCCTTACCAGGCAGACTGAAACAAATAAAATATTTGTCCTGTGACATCAGGAATAAGGTTGGATCATGGTGTCCTCTAAGAAACAAACATTTCTTAAATGTTGGTATCAGATACTGTAGAAACCTAAAGGATGGTGGTTTACCTGCTGCTTTTTACAAAGTTAATCTCTATCAGAAACTAGTGGGAATAGTGTGTGTCGGTGTGCGTGATTGGACTCGGAAATTTGAGATTTGCACAAACCTATTATTCGAAGTCGATTAATCTTTAAGTCAATTTAAAATTTTTTAAATAAAATTGAGTTTGGGAGGCCTCAGGTTTAAGCTTACCAGTTCTGATATGTTCCAATCAGCCCACGTTCGTAGATAGCTCCTAAAGTATTGATCTTTAGGTCAACAGGTACAGTATTCATAACCCACATGGGGTCATTGACGAGAGCAGCTGCAAAGCTTCCCAGATACGCATTCATATCAAGCAAGTTCCTGTATCGCCCATGTTCTGCCAACTGATAATCTATTGTCTTGTAATATGCTACTCTTCTCTTCCACAACTCAGTATTTTCCTGGAAAGTTTCTGCTGTAACACCTTCAAGACTTCCACTACTTATTCTGGGAGGAATTGCAGTCAATCTCCGAGGCCATTTCTCCAGCTTCCCACCTGCTATTTCCTTTATGTTTGATACTTCAGGTAGTGGTGTTAAGCAAGTCTCCAATTTGGTGTACCTAGAAATAGTGTTTGGCACATGGGAAAGTCTACTTGCCTCAGGAACTGAATAAAGAATAGGAAAAAGGTTCCAACTTTATAAGAAATTTGGTGGTTGGGACAGTTAACCAATAGATTCAGGCTTCATCAGGAAGAAAGTAAGATGAATATAGGCCATTGTCTTTATCATTAGATTGGTTTTGGAATCATCTTAAAGAATATGGAAACAGTAAACATTGACAGATACCATTCAAGTTGTGAATTGGAAAATACCATGCAGTGTCAGGGTCCTGTGAGCCGTCGCAGAAAGCAGGTCGCTTGTAAACTCTCCTGACTACTTTGCAGTGAATGTGGTTGGTAGGTTTCTGCCAAATTGCAATGTCACCCTTCTGAATCAGTTTCTTCCAACAGAGGCTTTTGGCTACGTTTTCGATTGAAGTTTGCTCTGAATTAAGATCTTCTTTTGACCTATCCCAACCTTTCCAGTGGTTTTGCCAGTTTATTGGTGGCCCTGACAGTATCCAATACCCTCCAGGACGTAGAATTCTATCAACTTCAATCAAGTATTGTCCATCTGCAAGAACAATCCTCCACATTATTAACCAAAAAAATGTTCAAATTGAGTTCAATCATTGATCAAACACGAATTTAAACTCATACTCAAATTTTTTTCTTATGTTCTTGTTGAGATTTAAGAAATCCAGACCTACCTGACTCATTGTCAATGAGAAAAACTAAAAAAAGGAAGGACTTGACCTACCATATTGGCCCCAAGGAATGAGACAACGAGAGCAATGTGCCATATCAAAGGATCTTGAAGGGTAAGGTAGCCTAATCGATGCAATAACTCCAATGAGTGCAGGAACCCCACGTTCAAGAGCAAACTGTACTTGAGCTTCATGAGTGTCTCTTGGAGCAAACGACACCGCCAAAACGTTCCTCGACAAAAGGTAAGCACCCCAACTAGCCACCTTTTAAAAAAAAATTTATTATTTAATAAGTAAATTTTTTAATAATATTATTAGAAATAACAGATTAAAAAATATCTAATTTTTAAAAAATTTAATTTAATACCAAATTTAAAAAAAAAATTAACGATTAATCATTCAAAATTCCTACAAATTAGATTAAAAAGTTATTCATGCTAATACGATTAAAAATTGAAGAAAATAAACTTTTAATTTATCTTTTAAAAGTTAATTGCTAAATTAAAATTTTTAAATTTTAGCATGTAATTAAAAAAATTAGAATTAAGTACAGTTTAATTTATTATCTTTGAAATATAATTAATTATATTATTAAAAGAAAGTTGACCTAGATAGTGGAATTAGCAAAAAAAAAAGTACTCATTAAGATGAAGTTGTTGGTTTCAAGTATAATTATTATCTTAATGTTGATTTAGCTAATCTTAGTCATTATGACTACACTTGAAGGGTATTAGAGAAGTGATTAAGACATATTAACTTAAATTTTAACTCTAATTACAAAATTGACTGTAAATTTAAAATTTTTAAAATATTATTTTAATAAACCTAATTATATTATTGATTTTTTATTAAATATATAATTTAGACATATTAATCATAATAACCATAAAAACAAAATCATAATAATGGTATTTAAATACAATAATAAATAATTAAGTAATTTCAAAATCAATAGTCCTATAAAAATAAAGGTGAATTATGAGTTCTAGATTATAATTTAATATTTACTATGCCTATTTGTCAAAAGCTCCATAACTTGTAGCTTTCAATGTTTTCTAACAGTAGGCAACCTACTCACATGATTAGTTTACTTAACCCCCAAATAAAGGGTTCACAGGTCTCAGAAAAATACTGCCAAATTTTCCTATTTAGCTCTGAAAATTTAATGCTCTTCCCAATTATTGCAATTTTCAATATCAGAAAATACCCAATTTAACCTACTTTTAACCAAATTTATAATTACAATTTAAAGATGTTCAACCGGTCCGGGAGCAACATTTATACTTAGCAGAAATAAGACTGCGTATTACTAAACTTTTCAAGACTATTTGGTTCGGTGAAACTTTTACTAGATGTTGTTGTTTAAAAATGTTCAAATCTCCTTAAAGAAGTACTTGATTGATCTTGTTTCTAATTTTAAGTTTTAATGGACTTGATTTCATATAACAACAAAAGGGTAGGACCTGAAAGTTAAATATATTAATGCCATAATTAATTTCTTAATATAAACCAAATCTTATATTAATTAAATAGAATCCTAAAACCACCCTATCTTAAGCGTTACATGACCTATCTGGTTCAACCGGACGGTCCGGAGCTTCTAAAAATGGAAAGTTAGGAGCAAACATGGAGAGAAAGCTCTACGTACCCCACAGCCAGTATCGATGGCGGTCCTTATAGACCCGTCTTTGAGATTGATCAGTTTTCCGATATCGTCAATGTACGCATCAGCTCCACGAGGAAACATGGTGCCACCTCCGGGAAACCGGAACCGGTCACCCTCGAACCGGACCCAATTCTGGTTTTTTTTCTCGACCGTCAACTCCTTATGCGGCACGTTGGCAAACCAGGCGAATTCCCTGCTCTCCGGCCACCGGAACGGCGTCTTGTAGCCGAACGGAGCTGGGATGCGACACTTCAGAAGCTCGTTTGTTCCAGGGCAGTGTCTCTCTCGGTATATCAACCTGTCTCTGTCGAATTTGAGGGACCTTTGGACGTCCTCGCATGGGGTATACTCGATGAACTTGGTGTCGCATGGTGGTAGGTTGATGACACGCGCCTCCCTGGATGGAGGGTCTGGGTCATAATGATGTGCAGCGAAGTCGAGGGTGGTTGTGTTGCGGATTTGTTGCCGGCAGGAAATGATATTGGCGGTGGAGGCGGCGGTGGGAACATTGCCACGAAAGTTCTGATAAAAGCCTACCAAGTAAAAAACTGCGCAGAGAATTGTAACGAGTGTGACCTTGTAAAGACTGGTTTTTTTGGTCTTCGAGGAGATATTAGAGAGCGAAACCGCCATTGAAATCGACGAGAGAGCTCCAAATCATACGAGAAAGAGACAAAATTCAGTGTTTATAGGGAAGAGAGGACTGGGGGAGTAAACTTGAGGGTGACGAGTGAACTTTTCAAGGCATTGAGTTTTGAGTGCGTTATAGGGGAGTTGGTCAATGGGGGTTAAGTTTATGACACGCGCCTACGCGCTGTTCTCGTGAAGTGGTTAAACGCGTCAGGATCTTTCACAGGTTTGTCTGAATTAAGACGACCTTGTTAGTTGTTTGTGTAGCTATTCGGGAGTTTGGGATTGTCTACTCTTTTACCTATTTTAAGCTCTTGTTACTTACTAATTACTATTTTGATTTTCCCATTTTAGTGTAAATTTTTTATATATGGCTTGATTTGTTAATTATTAAAAAATCCCCGGGATCAGATTCTATGTTCCGGTTATAGTGTTTCTATCATGCTCCATTAAATTTCATGAACTCTCTGTTTCAGTTACTCTACTTCAACCATGTTCTATTAAATCTCATTCATACATTTATGTTGGGTAACTGGAACAGAAGATTTAATGTGAATATTCCCACCAAGAAGCAAAACAATTCAAGTCAATCATAAAACAAAATTGTAGTAACAAACAATGTTTTCAAAATTGGACCAGATGTTAAACTTATAAGACAAAGAGTTTTAAGGTTTAAGAGATTCAACCGATATTAGATTGTCATAAAACAGTTAAAAGTTGAATAAAATTAAAGACTTTGAAAATTAATTGAAGAAGATCATTCTTATATGTCAAAATTTTTAAATTTCAATTGAAGAAAAAGGTGTTAAATAAAAATTAATCAATTTATTTTATTTTGACAAACTGATTAATTTTCAAAATTAATTAATTAACGGACTGATCTTTAATAATAAAAATTATTACATTAAATTAAATCGAAAAGTTAAAAACTAAATTAAAAAATTAATCAGTTAAAAATTTTCACTGTTAAACCGATTAGAACGGTATAATTTTTAAAGCATTGATAATTATCGCTCTTTAATCAACAAAATTAGTATAAAATAGGAAGTTACATGGGGCTTCATGAAATTGTGTATGATTCTTGTATAATTACACAACCTTCTTTCTACTTTGATGGAGATAGAAGAATATCTTTTACCTATACAAGGGTGCAGTTTGATTGTAACACACAAGCTTCCTACCTCTATCAATTGATTAAGATACGCTGGAGATTAGGTAATCTTCGGTTTATTGGATATTAGTATGACTAATCATTTGATTAAACCTCAAAATCAAATATTAAAAGACATAAAGTTAAATATTGCATAACTTGATGAAAAGAGAACATATTCACATCACTTAATTCTTATCTATTCGATTTTTTTAATTTAGTTATGACTAAATCATATCTAAAATTTAATATTATCAATTTGTCCTTTGTTGATGTGTCACCTCCTAAAACTCTTATCCCACGATCATCACTTAAGCCTTGCTGCACCAAATCCTTACGCAAATCCACTTTACTTTGGAAACGAATCTTAGTGGAATTAGTTTGAGTTGTTTTGTCTTCCAAAGCCAAAGGAACGGGCGCAGATAAAACCCTAGCCACGCTGCCTCTACGAGACTCCAACGGATCTTGATTCTCCAACTCCTCATCCTCAATAGCCAATTCCTGGGAAGCCTCTGTTGCCTCTGATGTCTCATCACCGACGTCTTCAGGTGTGTCGACAAACAACAAAGGAGGTAAAGCTTGAGACACGTAATCGCCTTGGCACAACTTCAGTTGCGATACATGGACAGTAGGGTGGATTTTCGCAGTAGTCGGAAGCAAAAGACGGTAAGCAACCTTACTCACTCGATCTACTACTGGAAAAGGGCCAAAATATCATGTACTCAACTTGTGGTTTCTTCATAGCTCTACAGAATGTTGTCGATAAGGCTGCAATTTAACCCATACCAAGTCTCACAAGCTAAGTTCACGGTCAGTTCTCCCCTTATCTGTCTAATTTTTCGTCTTGTTTTGAGCTTGCACTAAATTTGATTTTAATTGTTGCAATAAC
>JANVCL010000005.1:25473100-25484856 GCA_026546855.1 Erythroxylum incrassatum
CATGAATGCATGTACAGTTATTTCATGTGCACAAAATCGACTGTTCACCAGTACCAGTATACATGACAGTGCCAAATTAGTCGTAATCATGCTCACCCCTAGCCAAATGACTATTTTACCCTTCCCGTCGGGGGTGGGATGTTACAATATGGATGGAGTTAACTTCCTTTTTACTGATTGTTAACTTCCTTTTTATTGATTGTACCCTTTTACAAATCGAGCCTTATACCTTACATCTTCCACCCTTAGAATGCCAACTATCTTATTAAAAAACCCATTTAAAGATAATGATCTTTTTTGGACTTTCACCAGCTAACAATTGACAATTTTTAAAAGAGACTCAAATCTCCTCATGTATAGCTACCAACCACTTTGCATAATCATTATAAGAAATAGCTTATAAATATATAGAAGGCTCACCAATATTGTCTGCTTCTTGTACCATAACTAAAACATGGCTACAAATTGATCTAAACAAAATTTTGCACCTCTTTAGTTTTCTCATTTGTTTATGCTTAGCTAAATTGTGTGACTCCTCTTATAATGAATTTTCATTTCCCTCTTCCTCCTCATATTTATCATATTTGAAACCAATAATATGGATTTGTTTAAGTTCTAAATGAGGTAGTAGTAAAAAATCTGATTAACAAGTCTAACTCTGTAACATCTCGTTACCCATGTTGAGGTCAAAATAGTGAATGTGAGAGATTACTGAGAGATTAGAAAATGCACTTCATGTTCATGCATAATATAACATACACATACATGTGAATAGTGAATTTTGCACATCAAAATGATTGTACATGTATTCATTGACATTCCGGGTATAATTGTTCATAAATGTGATTATTATTGAGAAACATAGTTTTATATGTTGAAAATTATGGTTTTATATGTTGAAAATTTATTTGGAGAGTGTATTTGTTGTTTTAGAAATTTTGGAGAATTTTAAGAAAATTTCTAAAAACTCAGGGTAATTTTGGATTAGGAAAAATGCCAAGTGGCAAGACAAATGATAAATGATAGTAGAAATTGTTGTCCAATGGCAATGGAAATTTTGATAAATGATTTTAGGATTTATTAACAAGCGCCATTGAAAATTTGGGGAAAAATTGGAGTAGAAATTGAAATTTGATTGGAAAGAAACCAATCTAATGCCTTAGAAATGGGACATGTGGTAAGTGACAAGTGACAAGTGTGACTTTCCTAACCATGTCTTAAACCATTTTTTTAATTAAAAGACCCTCCCTTTTTGTTGTCTTCCACAATGCTTTTAAATTAGAAGACTAAGTAAGTGTTTTATCCTTGTTTTCCTCTCCTTCTTCGTGGCTTGCTCTCTTCTTCTCCTTTATTTTCATTTTCTTCATTCTCTTCTAACCTCACCAACATTACACCTTGTTCCCATCTATCATTTGCTACTTCCATCTTATTGTTTCTTCAATTTGCCATAAGAAAAACCTACCTTTACCCCCTTTAGAAGATGAAGAATGTGGGACGCTTGGGAGCTAGGGTTGAGTGAGATTTTGAAGAGTTTGGAGCTAAATCAAGTAAGTAGCTTGTTAAATATCATGGGTTTGGTTAAATGAAACATTTATGGTGATATTAGAGGTTAATGATGAAATACTGTTTTGTGTATGTATATGTCGTGAATGATAAAAAGCCTAGGTAAATTTCTTGCTTTTGTATATGTATGATGATTAATGATGTATAATGTGTTATAAAGATGTTTTGGAAGTTAGATGTTGCATATAATGGGGTTAGGGTGAGTGCAGAAAATTATGATGAAGGGGTATATGTTTGATGCTCTGTTTTCGGGTTAATGATCAAATATAGATCATGAATTGTTTGTGATTGATATATTGAGTGAATTGGGTAGATAATGATAAGGAAATGAAATGGAAGAGATAATTTAGGTATAAGATGAGTTAGATGTAAAATATTGAAAGTTTGAAAATATGAAAAAAAATTAGTAGCAACATAATCTCTGAGTATGCTTCAGTCTATTAGCCATAACTTTTTGTAGACTTGTTCAATTAATGTGACTCTTAGTTTGGATTAAACTAGAGACCATATGGCTACATTTCTTATGAAGACATTGAATTTAAATTCTGTCTTTAAGAGCCCCAAATCTTGACATGAAATTAGGAACTGGGTGCAACAAAAGTTGTGGATGAATGTTTATGTTGTGTTATGTTTTGAGTGTGTGGGAATGTGTTACATTTTGGGTGTTTATAATCAAGTGGGGAATATGAAGTGTGTATGGATGATGTTGAGCTAAGCTTGAGGTATACATGAAGTAGTCGTTAACTTGAAATAATGAATTTTGAATATGAAGTGCTTGATACTTAGGAATAAGATATGTCATAGAAAAAGGATAGAAATTTTTGAATGATGAGATGTAGTTGAATGTGATGAATCATTTGAGTAGAGATTATAAGATTTAATAAAACAAAGTTGGTGTTTGAATTGATATAAAGTGGTTTTGTACTAGAAGAGGTGAATTTAAGAAGATTATGGGTGTATATGATGTTAGAATGGATGTAGGAACTATTAGAGATGCTTTGGAGGGAGTTTTGTGTCACATATGTCTGTTAGACAGACATTAGATCCGTTGAACGAACCTTCACGGGTCTGGAAAGCACCCCAAACCTGACAATGTCCGTTAAACAGAAACGGACATTCTCAGGAAAGCTACAATAAATCACAATTTTGACCCTTTTAAAGGCAAAATCTCGTTTTACATTCTTCATAAAAGTTGTATATCTCGAATTCCTCTTTCAAAGCGTACAAAAATAATATCAATCCGACATCTTTTGTGAAAGTTATGGCAATCGCGCCAAGATAGGTACAATATGATTGAGGACATAAACATGGTTGATTTTTTTGGCCATAACTTCATCATCCGACCTCCAAATAAGGTGATTCTTATAGAAATAGACATTTTTATATTTTTACATAAAAATTGGTAGCAATTGGTGTTGATTTAAGAAAGATTGATCAAATGAAAGTGTGGGAATCTGTTGGAATAGTGTAAATAGGATTATTTTTGCTGAACATACTTTAGTTTTTTTAATATATTTGGACCTGTAGGATTCCAAATGAGATGATTTTTAATTTGGAGTAAACTAGAGAAATAGGTCTACAAATCATGTGAAAAAGTAGAATTGTGATTCAGTCTCTAAGATATTCAAATTCTGGATGGAAGATGTGTATAGTACACTGTTTTTTGTATATGAACAACCCGATAATGTTTGAAACATATCTTCCAAATTACCGAACCGAATTGAATGATTTTGGTGTCCATAGAAACTTACGATATTGGAGAATAACGTTGTGGAAGGAAGTGTTGCCTAATTTTGCCATTTACCTTATCAGATTTAGTATGCAAAGTTGACCTGTATGTGTATTAGAAGAAAAACCTGAAGTGGTCAATGAAGTTATGAAATAGTTTTGACATTGGTTTATTATGGTCCAAATTATAAGTACATATGGTATTAATGAGAGCTTTGATATCTGAATGATTTGTTGATAAGGATCGCAATAAAGTACCTCAGAATTATTATTGAATATGCATTATGCATATTTTATAAGTATGTGTGCATTAAGAAATATTTGTACATTTGGGCAAAAATATGATAATTGTACATTTGTTTTGTATGATATAGAGGAACTCATTAGAAGCCAGTCGGACATTGTCGGACCATCTAGGCAATAACATTTTGGAACATACTGTGATTCAACCTAGATGATTTCCTAGGATTGATGTGTTTTGAATTGATTTGATTTATTGAACTTCCAATATTACTGAGTTGTTTGTAAGTTATTTCTGAATTTCGGAGTTGAAGTTCGAGGAGTTTAATAGTTGGGCATGTATTGGAAGTGTTTTGATTTGATATGAATTTTTGAATGCTATACTCCTTGATTATGTTCCGACTGAGCCCTATGGGTCAGTATTTTTATAAGTTTATGATAGGCACTCGGTCACAACAATAAGAACGAATGTGAGTCTCATGCATATAACATTACAAGACTGAAATTCATTGATTGATTTGCAAAGCTGGAATGAGTGTTGAATTGATGTGATTTATTTGTTATGCTTAGCAACGAGAGCTGTGTGATCTTATGATATACTAGGTTATGTGTGGAATGTGTTTATGATCTGATTGAGTATCTGCGAAATGTGTATTATGTGTATATGATCCGGTGAACTCATCAATGATGGTTCACTCATTGAGTTCGCAAAACTCATAAAAAATTACATCATGGCTTTTCAGGTACGAGACAGGAGACCTAATTCCTTAGTCAGGACTTAAGAAATCTTTTTGATAGAGACATGGCTCAGAGGTCTATCAGCTGACACCAGAAGCGCTGTAGCATTTATTTTGTAGTTTTGTTAGAACCTATAAGAGGTTTTGTAAATATTTGTATGATGCAACAGTGTAAGAATTGTGAATGAATTAATGGTTTTAAAATTTAGTGACCGGTATGTTAGATGATACCATGTGTAAGTTGGATTTGCTTTTGCTCTAACATACCATTATCATAGGGATGTACTTGAATGTCCTTCGAGTATTCAGATATTTGCACTAAGGTAGTGGGATTCTACACAAAGTTACAAGATCAAACAAAAACACCTCTCGGGAAAGGTTCACCGTGGCCAAAGTCATTCCTTTGCCGCAGCGAAGCCTTCGATTCAGCAGCCCAGACCCGAACATCCAACAACATACAATTCTATTTCTAACAAAAATTTGACAACTCAAAGAAGAAGATAAATATGAATATATAGAAAAGGAACTTCTTCAATTCTTAATCTCATTACTAAAACAAAACGGAGTTTGAGCATAGCTTTAATTACATATCAACAGCCACATCAATAGCTTAATACAAAATACAAATGGTTGCTCATGTTTGATATGCTTATAAAGCTACTTAACAATATAGTCGGACTAACTTAGTTACAAAAGATAGCTATCTTGGAACTTGCCAAGCCTTGCAAGGATCAATAATCTTCTTGTTCTGCACTTGATGAGTGAAAAATAATGGGTTGAGCTACGAAGCTCAGTGGTTAATATATTTATAGCCATTGGTAACGAGCATACAATCAAGCATACATATATACATCTATATCTCATTTTAATCTAGCAATTAAATCATCAACAATTGTAGCTCAAAGACTCATAGTTAAGGATGTTATCACATAACACTCAGTTGTATATCATACTTGACAAATCAAAGATGAAATGCACAAACATAATGGCTTGAGAGTCACATGGATCGAAATGGAGAAACCGAAGTTTACACCATAAACTAAATGAGTTCGTTTCTTAGGAGCTCATGTGTCATAAGCGAGCAGTCGGGAGAAGACCTTAAGTCAACATGCACGTGACAAACAAAATAGTATCTCTCTTGCCCAAACACAAGCAAACTTTTGAGCTCAATTTATTTCATCACATGTTCATACTTTCATACTTCTTATGCTATTTCCTCTTTTGATTATACAAAATGTTGTAACATCGTTCAAGGCATAACATGAAAATACATCTTAGAGCAATTTCCAACAATTCAAGTCAAGCAATTTGGCACACACACACAAGTAAGAAAATCAGCTCGTCTTTCATAATAACTATAAACATATTAACCACCTAATTTTGCTTGTAAATCCAAACTTAAGTTTGCCTTTTCACTTGCTTTTGCGTGAGATTTTCTTAGTTTCCTTCAAACAAACCTATTTTCATTCAAACCAATATTCCAATAGAAAATCCATAAAGCTTTGATAATAAAAAAATAGAATAAGTAAAAATTGAGGTTAGACTCAATCTACCCGTAGTTTATCTAGGCTAGAAAAACTAAGACCTAGTTTAGAAATCCATGAAAATAAAAAATGGGTCTCTTGGTTCTCTTCTTTATCCCTTTATTTCCAACACAAAACTCATTTCTTTAATTCCTTTTCTACCAAAGCAAGAAAAAAAGATGATGGAGATTACCTAAAACAAGTTGATTCCTCTTCCTTCTTCTTCCTTCTCCTTCTCCACGTTTTTAACATTTTTCTCTTCTTTCTTTCTTCCTTCCACGTTTTTTTCCTCCTTTCTTTCTTATTCAAGACCACTTTTTGTTATGTCTTTCCAAGTTTACCCTTCCACATTTAATGTAATGCCTACTTGCTCCTTTAGTCTATTATGCCTATTACACTTTAGCTAAATTCTAACATTTCTATTTAAAAATTCTAATTTCGATTTATGCTCACTAAATTAATGGAATAAATTCTAAAAATAAATAAAAAAGTTTGGGGTCCAACTTCAATACTATCATCATCTTTTCACAAAAGGTTAATTTGATTATTCTTCAACCTAACATGTTTCATAATTTTTATACAATTATACACACACACACACACATTTATGATTCTCATTACAATGATTTAACCAATATGGCATAACAGATATTCTTAGTTATTTAATTTTTTATACTTGCCACTCATGTTAATCATAGGTCTCCCTTAACCTAACAAATACAAACTATTTTTATGAACTTAAATCAATTACTTTTACTCATTAATCTTTTTTTTATCTTGCCTTAGGCATTATAGTACTGTTGAATCCAAATTTATTATTAAATACTCAAAAGCATAAATTAGAAATATATACACTTTATCATATATTATATTGGCAAGAATAGTTATGCAATCATTTTTCTTCTAATGATAACTATTATCTTCCTATAGCCAATGCCTTCAATCATAGTCCATGTTTACAAATTTAGGAGGCTAAATAGAGTGAAACAATTTCATCAAGGGACTATACCTTTCAATTTTACTTCATACAACTATTTGCATTATGTTTTCTCAATGTCAACATCCATCTTAGATTTTGTCAATAAAGTATGTGAGACATTAATCAACTCGAAATGTCATCACATTTTGTTATATATATATATGACATTGACATATTTCTAAAACTTTGTCACCAAATACTTAATAAGGATTATAGCAAAGTTACATAATGGATATACCATTTTCCTTTCCAACTCTAAGAACTCTTCTCAAACCTAACCTATGTCCAAGAAATTTAGTTCATGATCACTTTAGAATCAATTCTACTAAATAAAGGTAATTTATGTCAAGAAAAAAATAAATGTAAGGAAGCAAGTGATTAGTTAGGTGTCATGACAACCAAATAAAATAAGGATTTTAATCATTTTTTTCAGTTACTATACTATTCTATTTGAAATAACAATAAAGAATAACTATTTAGTAGGGCAGGATCCCATTTAAATAACTATTTAGTAGGGCAGGATTGCATTTAAATTTAGTTAATCTTTAATTTTCTGAACAAACTAACTAAAATTATATTAGGTAGATAATAACTTTATCAATTACTTCTTATTCGACTCCTAGATTCATTAGGTGATAACATTTTCTCAAAATATATCTTATATATTGTTCCTAACACTATCTCTAAATTCATATGATCATAAGTTTGCTCATCTAATTCATACAAAGTTGGTTAAATAAGAACTGTTAATTTAAAATAAAATATAATCAGGTTAAAGAAGTTTTGAGTTTGGTCAATAAGCTTTATAATAAATAAAATTATGGTTTTATTCTTAAATAATAAAAGACAACTATCACATTCATAATTTGTATTTAATATTTTAATAACTAATTTTATTTTTGATGGCCTTATCAAACATATATTAATTATAAAATATCCTATATTTCAAGCATTCAATTCTTCATCTAAATATAATCAAATTATAAGCATGAAACATTGTTCAATTCCAATTATTAAACCGTTGCTTTTCAAATAATAAATTATTTTTGCTCCTATAATGAATTTTATTGAAAATTATTTTTGATAAATTATTTTTTAAAATAATAAATTATTATTCTTTTTTAAAATAATATACTATAAATCCTATTATATATACATCTCACTTCATCTTTATGTAAATTAGATTAAACCATGATTTTTAAATGAATCAAAATCATATTCCAAATAAATATTCAATTTAATTTGAAAATCATTTCTAATTATCTTAACTCTCTTAATGAATTTAATTGAAAATAATTTTTAATAAATTATTCTTTTTTTTGAAAAAATTAAATAGAGCATATATATTAAAAATGAGTCAAGGAATAATACAACTTTCGGAGTTATACTCCCTTGCCAAACCCAACCATCGACTAATAATGAAAATGGTGCATTTGCATAAATCTGCAGATCACCCTTCCTGTAAATAATTCTCAACGGTGTACGCCAGCTACTGTGTGCTTTCAATGGACACAGAACATCCATTCACTGAATCAAATGGCGGTTAGAAGTTAAATTTACCGGTGACAAACTTCAACAGGAATCAACAGTCTATGTTGCAGCTGCACCCTCGCTGATATGATCTTCCTCTTTTGATTTCTTTTTTTGATTGCGTTTTGTCTGTCGCCGTCTGAGTCTCATTTGATCTTTGATACTTTTCTCCCATTCTCTTTTGTTTTTCTGGTACAGCAGCATAGCAGCACGGGCATCTTCGATCTGCATATAACATCGACGCGGTCGATAAAGTAGTGGTTAGACAAATTGCATCCCCCTGGTAACCGGGATAAATGCTGTGACGTACTCATAAGAAAACTTGGTAACAGTAAACCTACGCCTCCAAGGAGGGGCTGCAAACAAAATCTGACAAGAGAAATGAAATGCAAAGGCCAGCGAGCCCGAGTAGATATAAATTTACACAGAAGCAAAAAGAGCATGAGCCCAGGTAACCAATTCAAAGAACTTACAGGGCAGTGCTCCCCAGTCTGGATTTTTACGCCAAGAAATTCAGTTGCAAGATGCCGAAGTGCCTTTCTGCGCTTCTCCCTGTTAGACCAAGTGCTCAATATATTAAAGATTAGACATATGTCTCAGACAAGAAGAAAATAAACAAAATATTCCAAGCATAGAATTTTAAGTACTTCAAAAATGGTTGATATTCTGAAGTATCTCGTAGGTCCTTCTTGGGATGACCCAATAACAACGCCTATTTCCAAAACAAAACAAAACAAAACTCAGTATGTATTGATTCATGATTAAACTTCCATTGAAAAGTGAAGTAGCTAAACCTTAAGATCATTGCGCAAGGCATGACCCACAAGAATCCTTCCTTTAATCAGCTCTGCAACTTTCTTCTGAGCGGTTGAAAAATCCGTTGCTACAAAAAACAATTAGCACTCAGAAAGAATCTCCAGTCTTTTGCTATTGGTTTCTGTGATTAAATATCATAAGAATCAATATTGTATTGGTCTCAATAGGCAAAATCTAACAAATAGACCTACAACCCCAAAATCTTTCTTAAACAAAAGTATTCAAAAATGCAGAAAAATATCCTGACCTGAAGTTATAGTCAATTTGTATGTACTCTGCTAATATATTTAAAAAGAATAACAAATTTGCAGAGTGATGGTGATACTCTATACAACAAGTCACTAATTCTATTTTGATGCTTGGAATAAAACTTTCAGGAAGCAAAAATGAGAAAATTTGACATTCGAGTAAAGGAACAATAGGTTGACCCCTGGCAGGTACATTGACAAAAAAAAGAAAAGCATCATAATTTGTAAAAGAGACAAAGAGAACAGATATAATTAACCTTTCCTCAAGTCTTCTGGCCGAATCCCACTAATTTGTGTACGGAAGTTAACAATTCGTTCAATCGGCCGGACAAACTCATCATATATAACGTTTCCCCACTGATTCACCTATCATCATCTGGAAAGATGTTATTTCACCAATGAATGGCATACAAGCTTGATTCTAGGCTAACAAAACGAAACCTAAAAGCTCCAATGTAGTGCCAGGATTGAAATACCCTAAGTGTCACCTTTTATTTACATAGTAATGTTAGTTTCGGTTGCTTGCCCAATGTCACATAATGAAGTCTTCCTTTTTTATATTTAGCAACAATGATAACAAAGTAATTGACTTTTCTTAATAAATGGGTAGTCTATCACAAGCACCCATAATAAAATGGGGAATACACCATAAAAACTAGTCTTGATGAACCAAAAAGTTGGTTTCTCAACTTCTTATCAGAGGTGTGACCAGTGTCTTGCTCACCAAAAAGCCTCAGCATCAACTATGGGTTTCGTCCCAAGTTTCACAAATCAATACTGCTCTTATGCATAGAGAGGGCCTCTGAAAACCCAACTGACAACAACAAAACATGACTAGTAGCCAATTTCAACAGCTTGACATTAAGACACCTGATGTCGGACCTATAGAAGAAATGCCAACTAGTAGTTAAAACTCACATAAATTAGGAAATATGGGCTGTTGAGTGTGGTTAGGCTACTTAAAATTTCAGATTTCAGATCTAGATTTCAGCTTGAGATGTTAAGACAAAAAAAAATTAATTGAAATAACATATTAAAAAGTGTTTAACCTTTTAAGATTTTTTCAATTCAGTGCCTAAGCCAACCTTTTAAAACCTAAACAATTCAGTTCAAAAAAAAATTTTGATGATGTAGCATGTCTACTAAATGCTACGTGAATATCTATTAGCGACATTAGCAAAAACTAACGTTTAAAACTAAATTGTTAAGGTTTTAAAAGGTTGCTCATTCAATTGAAAATTTTAAAAGCTTGAACATTAAATTAAAAAAATTCCAAAAAGGCTGAACAATTTGTGATTGATTATCCCTTTTTTATTTGGGTATAGCTAGAGTTTTAGGATTTTATTGATGAAAATTTAGGCTAACATTCTAGGTTTAATATGGCTAGAATTTAGGATTTTAGTTACCAAAAATTTAGCTTAAAAGTACTGAACTTTAGCGGGTTCAACAAATAATAGAAGGTAGAAAACTAATAATAATTCCTAAGGTCTAAAAATCACTCCTAAAAGGAAACATCACGCCTTATAATTGAAAAAGCAAGTTTATAGAAAAAAATTAGGATCTCATTATTGAAGGACTAAGTGCACATATGTTTATCTAAAAATTCTTAAAAGCTTTAGTAGAAAATGGACTCCTAAATAAAATATTCAAAACAAAATTGACTCCTAATCTAATAAGAATTTTATAATCTTAAATAAGTTGGAAGTCTTAAACAACTAAGATAACATATCTAACCTACTACTATTTTCCATCTAATAAGAAAACCTAGCATAACTAAATTCATTTCTTATTGTCTTTGTTGTCACCTCAAATCTCTCACTCTAACATATCCATCTAATAAGAAAACCTAGCATAACTAAATTCATTTCTTATTGTCTTTGTTGTCACCTCAAATCTCTCTCTCTTCATACCACCAAATTAAAGATTGTGGTTGACTAATTTGCCTTTTTTTTATTTCTTTTATAAACTCTAAATTCTTTGGCATAAATTCTCTCTGACATGTCTAAAATCATCCTCGACGTAGAATATGACAGATACTAATCATGTAAGTCTAGATTCATCTTCTGAAATTCAAATTCTAAAGTCTAAGTGCTATCAGAAATTAATCTTCCTTCCTATTTAACAAGAAATTGCTAGCTACAATTTATTCATCAAAAACATCCTTTGTCTCTTCTTTAAGATGAAGAATGACTGAAATTCTCACAGCTGCAACAGGAGATTGTGTATCATCATATCCATGATAAATAGTTAAGTCTACAGCATTATAGATAGGACTAATCTCCATGTCACTTGCCTAAACATAAGTACTAGCACTCATCTTCTTGAGAATTTTATAAAGTCCAACACTCCATGAATGAAGTTTTTTATATTTTTCTTTTGAAAAATGCTCTTA
>JANVCL010000005.1:25535464-25548464 GCA_026546855.1 Erythroxylum incrassatum
AGCTGATGTATTTTCCCTGTATATGTAGCAAATTGTACTAAGTTTTTGGAGTGATGTACAGACAGTAAACAATGACAATTGTATAAATTTCAGATTTTGATGAAATGAAATGAGGAAAATTTTAGTTTCAAAAAGTTCATGATTTTATATTGATGTTTATTTTTATGATGTCATGTGAAGTATAACAGTGATTGTTTGTAGCGCACTCTTATCGTAGGATATGTATCGGTATGACCTACGGGCGTCTCGGTGTATACCCTACGGTAAGGGGGCGCTACATTTTTTCTAGTCTAAAAATAACCTTAAATTTCATAATTTCCCCATATTTCACCAAAAATTCTAATTCACTACTTATACATTCCTACTCAATTTTTAAGACACATATCTCATAATTCACATTAAAACATTCATTTATACTCGGAAAATGTCAAATGAGTACATGAAAGATTCATTGTAATATTGCAATAATCAAATTTCACGTGTGTGTATGCTAACATTATGCATGAGCATGAAATGTATTTTTCTAATCTCTTATTGTTATTTTCTCAATTACAAAAATCTAGAGTTCTAACCCTTAGTATGGAAACGAGATGTTACATACATGGTCTTGATATTAAACACTTTAATTTTTTAAAATTTAAAGATAAAATATCAAGTACAGAAATACCATACTAAACTATGTTCAGTAAAGCTTCTTTTTAATACAATTTAGTGCACACCTATTCAATCAACTGTGTTCTTATTAAAAATGTTGTAACCAAAACATGATATATAAATATTAGTATATGATTGTGCATGAAACTATATCTATTAACGGTTTTTTTTAACATAATTAAGTACATAGTCGTGTGGTTGATCATATTATAATTTAAATTTTAGTCAATGCTCATGCATGGGTCATTTATGATGTAATTTATAGGTTGTGTTATTATGTCTATTTGTCATGATAATGTATACGACTTGTTATAATGCATAGGAACATTGTACTTAAAAAGGATGATAGTTGTCTTTAACCCATGTTTATCAATGGTGATATAGGACTGGAGATTTACGCATAGGTGTTAGCTTTATTAAGCCATAACAAAAAAAAACATAACTCATTTTTAGCCCTTTTTATTATCATTTCCAATTCTATCAATTAAGTAATAATTTCAGCTCCTCTCATAAAAAACTAGTATTTAATTATTTATCCCATGTAGACGAGTGAGGCAAAAACTTATTGAGACCCTCTAAAACTCAACTCAATTCAGACCATTATTTTTGTTCTTCCTTTGAAACTTTTTAACTAAATTTTTATATAAAAACTCATAATTTCATTAACATATAGTAGTGAGCCAAAGGCAAACAAATAAGTATTAAGGTAAAATAGAAAAGAACTTTAGTTGTGTAGATTCCTAATAGAAATTATGATATAATATATAGCTAGAAAACTTCCATCCTTTGTTCCACAATATTTTTATATATCCGTGGTGTCTCATCTTCATATTAAGATTATGATATACAAAGACGTTTTTAAAGAAGCAAGCAAAGCGTAAACAAATAAATATTGAGATTATGGAGAAACTGAACTTTGGTTGTGTATATTCTTGATTAAAACTAAAATTATGATAAGAAAACATACCTAAAAAAATTCATTCCGTTATAACTAAATATTTTTGTATATCAATTGTGTATCCTTTCAAACATAGGAATATTAAGATAAAAAAGAAGGAAATTTGGCGGTGTAAATTTTTATCAACTATGATTCAACAAAAGAAACATATACCCACCGAGCTTCCATATATTGTTACTTAATATTTTTGTATGTCTATAGTCTATCCTCTAAAGGTTGAGACATATGATTATATTTGTACCATTATTCTTATGAAAATGTTTTTTTATTTTTGGTATGCAATTACTTAAGATTGCCTAAAAGTTAACCTTTTTTTGTTTATGAAGCGGTGAATATTGGACCCACTAGTGAAAGCGAAGAACATAATACTCCAGATTACTCCATGCATTTGTATTCCTAATGGTTAAGGTATGCCATTATAGAAATAATTGAGAGAGTGAACCGAATGCAAAATGATTAGGTTGGTTAATGAGAGTTAAACAATCTAACAGACTGTGCAAATAATCAAATTGGTAATTATACGGAGAGAGATCTCGTATGAGGACTAGGTTGTTTATTGGAATGCTTAAGAACTAATTAGTTGTTTTTTGTTTTGTTAATCGAGAGATTACATGTTTGATAACTTAATCAGGGTTTATGATTTAGGACTTAGTGATTACAACTTGAGAGAGACTAATCCACCCTTCGAAAGCCTAGGAACGACACTACATTAACATAAAAGTGTCTGAGTTAGCATTGATGATAGGACAAATCTCCTGTCTCATAAATTGTTAATCTTCCTTGTTTGAATTTCAATTGTCAATTGTTGGTGCTCAAATTTGATTTCTTGCATTAATTTAGAATTCTCATTTCAATCACTCCATATTCTATTGTTTACTTTTCTATTTTGTTTTTATTTTCATTTTAATTACACTTTTAAGCCTTAGACAAATTTAATTCAATTAGTTCACTAATTCCTCATGGGATCAACACCTCATATACTACTCTACAGCCCGTGCGCTTGCGGAATATTGAGGGTTTTATAAGATTAAAACTTACTCAACATAGATTAATCAAAATAATTGCATTAAATAAAAGAATCAAAGTATATTGTTATCCTAATAAGGGTTCTTCACACTTAGAGACTAAAAAGCATTTAGTTACCCATAATAGAAAATGAAATCAAAGATAAACAGGAAAAAAATGGATATAAAACAAAGGATTCATAATTTTAAATCTCCTTTTTCTTCTATTGACTGTTCTTGCAAGTTTAAGGTTTGAAGTTGAAATCTATTGAATCTCTTGATAATTTCTTTGCTTTCTCTACCTTCCTAGATCAATATCGTCCCTTTTATACATTCTTCACGTCTAAAATTTGCTTAAAAAATCTACTCTCCCTATCTTGCCTCCACTTACGTCTTTTAAAGTAAATTTTAGGGTTTTGGGATATACACGGTATAATACATGACCGTATAATAGACCGTGCATATTCAAAAACTCTGGAATTCACAATTTTACATGACCTCTAAGACTTACACAGGTACAGACGTGATTATGTATCTCTAATTTGCTTCAAAACTTTGTTTTATGTTGCATTTTTATCCAAATTCTTCTCCTTTTGATCTATGAAGACAATTATTACCTATAAATGCACTTGAAGTGAATTAAGAACCAAATATACAATAAAATTACAAAATATCAAAAAAAATACATCAAATATTGGTGTATAAATATAGTCAAATATGCATATATCAAGCATCCCCACAATTAATTATTTGCTTGTCCTCAAGCAAATTATAATCAAAATTATAAATCTTAAAACATCTATCCTTCATTAATCTTATCCTTTCCATTCATAATATAAATCATCATTTCATATTAATCAAATTAACATACAATTAGATTCAAGTTATACAAAAACCAACTTCCTAAGTCAATATTAATAGTAATCACATCAATAACCTCATCGAAATTAAATGCATAAACCTTTACACCCTCACCAAGATTTTACTCAATACACTCAAGTGTTTAGGGTAAAAAGTATCAACCACTCAAATCAATGCATAGTAGGACTCTTGCAATTTTTTCACATCTTCACAACTTATGTAAATAAGAAACAAAAATTAAAAGGTCTTTATAAGGTTGTAATGAGGCTTAGGTAAGGTATGATTGGGATAATAAAAAGAGATGATTGGAAAGAAATTTACTAAAGAGAACATTACGTGAAACTCGTTACATTATACACATAGGTCCTTTCATTATAAATCTATTGGCACCATATTCACAACTTTTCTATGCCCACAATTTTTTTTTGATAAATCAAAATAAATTTGAGCCTTCATCTTGTACCACTATTAAATAAATATTGTATTTTCAAAATTTCAAGTTTCAAACATTCAAGTAATGTGAATAACCTTTAGGGTTCAAAACAATAAAAAGGTTTCAAAGAAAAATAGGATAAAGGTTAAAAATGTGATTAAAATCAATGAAAAACGCTAAAGCTTAACTTGGATATTACTAAAGGATAAAATAGGATAAGGTAATTATAAAAAAATAGGCTTAAACAAATTGTTGAACCTAAGTATCTTTATCATCTCAATGGTTATAATTTAACAAAATATGATCTCATTATGCATAATAAAAGCAAGTTTTGGAATCATTCTACTACTCATGATAACACACATAAAAGAAATAAAAGAGCTTAAAATTTTGAATTTTTTGCTCTTAGGCTTAAAAGCTCACGAAAAAGATAGGTTTATATGTGTAAATCAACTTAACTATCTCAATGAATACGAAAAATATGACTTATAAAAGCATGTTTACTTTAACTATCATTCTTTTGCATTCTAATTCAAATTAACATTCAATAATAAAGTAAAGTAATGATGAATTGATTTCAATTAAGTCAAGATATCGGTTTATAAATTTTAGTAACAAAGATTATAATAAGCTTAAGGAAATCATCAAAGTCATTAACTCATTCCTCAAACTTAAAGTTATACATCATCCTTAATGTACACAGGATAAGCATGTATTAAAAAGTGAGAAAGAGTCAGTACTTCCCTAAGTAAGATGATTTTCTGATTCTGATCCATCTAATATTATAGTGACATCCTTGCAAAACATAAACAAAAAGGGATAAAAACGTTAAAAAGAAACAAAATGCAACACACAAAGTTAAGAAACAAAAATATCATTAACCATAATGATAGAAAAAAGAAAATAAGAAATACACAATTAGTAAAGATACCTAATTTTTCAAAAGAGGGTTAGGCAACATAATACTCCAAATTGGAGGAAAAGAAGCTGGAGAAGAGGTAGAAGATCAGGGATTAGATTTGGAAATTGGGCTTGGGGCCGGCTCTATCCAAAGTTAAGACCGGATCCACCCATTATCGTCCCTATCAGAGGCTAAGGATCTTCCAATAATATTTTCAATATCTTCCAACCAACTTTTCTAAAAGAAGTAAACAGAATCAGGTTCCAATGGTAAAAATGTCTCGTACATGATGGAAAGTCGAACTATATGATAAATTATAATTGTTCTTATACAGCACAATATGGTCTCGTAGCTCAGTTGGTTAGAGCGTTGGTCTTATGAGCCGAAGGTCGCGGGTTGGAGCCCCGCCGGGACCATTAATCCTCTCTTCGCGAACTGATTTAACCAACAACCGCAGGCAACTTCTGCAATATTGCAAAAAGATTATCCATTCTTTACGGGCCACGTTTGCGAGCTACAAAAAGCTGCCCAGTAGATATCTCACATTCATTTTATATAATTAATTGTTGGAAGCCCGCCTTAGTATCCTGGTCAACACAACACCTAATTCTATGCCTTTTTGTTGCTGACTGTTAACCTTCCAAAAGATCAAACACCAACTTCAGTGTAGTTCAGTTGTCAGTTGATAGGAGTTCATGGAATAGAACTCTTTCTTCATGGAAAAGATCATTATTTCTTGCAATACACTTCATCTTATTACTACTTCATCACTCACCCACTCTTCTTCACAATCTCACCCTCCCAACTCCAAGCGTTTGCTTCTTTTCTGGTAATATCTCCTTTGGTTTTCCATATTCCTCTCGCATTTGCTTATGCTACTCTTGCCTTTTGATATTGTTATCTCTTCATTTGGTAGATATTGTGAGTGAAACATGGAAAGATTTGCACCAGAGTATAGTTGTTGCTAGTAAAAACATGATGAATTCAAGGAGCAGGCTTTTAATGTCTTCCAATGTACCTAGCTTTCCTCTTTCTTTTACGACACTAAATTCTCGTATTTTGTTTTCTTAAATATGTAACTAACTATAAGAATACTGTTTCTTGAGTATTGCATAGTACACTTTGAAACTTAACGGTTTGGTGATATTTTGCTGACTTTCAAAGAGGAAATTAAGTTAGTAGCTCTGATTTGAGATTTGAAATCGTTTATGATGGTAGATGTGTGACACAGGAAGAGATTACATCCTGTTAGATAGCATGGCTTTTCTATGTTTAAACTATATATAGATTAGATGCTTCATAGTTGTAATTAATATTAATAATTTTCTAAGGACTAATGAAAGAGAGCTGAAGCCGAAGTTGGCATACACCAATTCAAGAACACATCAACAGAGACATCCCGAACAGGTTCATTCACAGATTGGCTACTCCTGATTAAGCTATGTCCTTCTGAGAAGTATTTGCATTGAGTATGTTAACAACATATGGAAATTGTGGCATGTCTAACTATTCCGTGCTTTCTTGTCTCTAGAACTGTTTCTTCAAATTTTAATTAATTATAGGACACATTGGAATCTTGAACCTCGATAGGTACAAATGGGCTCAGGAGACTGCTTTTGGTCCCTTATTAACCTTAGGAAAGTGAAGGCAGGCAGGTCCAAAAAAATCAAGGTAATGTTTGAAGAATTTTCATTATCACTTTCTTGTTACAGCTGAAGTAACTCCTAGTTGCTGCATTTTCATCTAATCTACCTTTTGTACATCACTGAGAAGGTACATTCAACCTCCGAAAAAACAAATGGGTCGAAGACACAAGACGAAGGAGAGTCCAGTAGTCATGTCATTGCCAACGATGCGTCAGAGATGAACTTTGATGCTCCTAGGATATCAGCTCAACAACACTTAGCTGCTCGTCAGATTCAAACAGCTTTTCGAGCATATAGGGTACGTATATCGCAATGCAACCACAAATACGAGGACAACACGTAATTGGCTAATAATTTTGTCCTAAGCATAGCGATAACCACATGCAAGCAACACAAGCCTGCCTAAATTTTAAGCCAAGCTTAAGCAGTTTGTTCTCAAAATTAGGTTGTTGGCCTAACTTATTGTCATACTTATAACTTAGTAATCAATCAAAGCATCTTTTTCCATCTCTCTGTCTTCCTAGATCAGGTTCAATTTAGCTATATCGCAAAAGTTCCTGCTTGGAAGACCATTTACAAGCAAAAAACTAGCAAACTAAAGTCAAGAGCTAATTAAGCATTAGCATGCTAAATTTGAGTACAAAATCAAATACCATAGTGAAAGGGTTAACAAGTAAACCATAGGTTGATTAGAATGTGAATGGAATTTGTTTCAGTTGCACAAAAAAAAAAAAAGGTACAAAAAGAAACTGTAAAAAAGCAGAGGTAAAAGAAAAGGGTATAGGAATAGTTTCTTAGCGACATGTTCTTTCATGTGGGGTTCTTCGCAGATCGAACGGTGCATGTTTATAAAGAATGACAATGTCACACTTATAATTTTCAGGCAGGAAAGTCTGCAGATCGAATGAAAGGAGATGTGAGATTCAATGTATTGATCCAAGGCAATGATCCTGAAAAGCAAACTTCAACCGCACTGAGCTATATACACTCATGGAGCAACATACAGGCTCAGATTAGAGCTAGACGTTACCATATGGTCAGAGAAGGCAGAATTAAGCAAAAGAAATTGGAAAACCAATTGAAACTTGAGGCCAAGCTCCATGAATTGGAGGTAATAATGACCTTTACCTACCTGACATGGTAGCTTTAATCCCTCCAATTTATTGGCTGCTATGTTTCCTGCCAAACTTGGTCACTACTTTTCTATTTTTTTTGGAGCCTTGTATGGTGAATAATCATAGCTATTAGGCCAATTCATCCGAATGGAAATTACATTTTAAGTAAATGAAATTATATACAGAAACTGTGGTCTATTTATTTATTCAACAGTAAGGGCCATTATAATTTCATTCTAGCTTTTCTTGTTCTACAGGCAGAGTGGTGTGGAGGTTCTGAGACCATGGAGGAAATCCTTTCCAGGATTCAACAGAGAGAAGAAGCAGCAATCAAGCGTGAGCGAGCCATGGCATATGCCTTCTCTCACCAGGTCCATACAAACTACTTATAATCATAGTCTTGAGGGTTACGTACATAACTCAACGCTTGTTGATTGTATATTGCAGTGGAGGGCCAATGCTACCCAATTTCTAGGCCAAGCTTATTACAGTCTTGGCAAAGAAGACTGGGGTTGGAGCTGGAAGGAGCGGTGGATAGCTGCTCGTCCTTGGGAGATTCGTGTTCATTCTCAGCCCAGTAAACTGAAGAGAGGTCACGCTCACAGCAGGCAAGCGAGCACATCAGATATCAGGATACCAATCCCATCCACGTTTGCTTTGTCAAATGGGGATGGAAATAGTAAGATTAAGAAGCTTCCCAATCCAATTGTGGAAGAAATAGCTGGAGAAGCAAGTCCCAAGCTTGTTCTTTCATCATCTCCTTAATTGATTCCAAGTTGACAAATACTTGACGGAGATTTCCTTCATTTGGTGTGCCAATTATATGGGATTGGAATGTTGACTGAAACCGGGCTTGATTCGTTTAAGAAAGGATAAAACATGATGTATCTTGTTTTGTTTACATGCAGCTTCCTTTGATGAATTGCGTTACTTCATTCCGCCTAGCCCCGATGAAGTATTAGTTTAAGAATCCGCTCATTGCCAAATTGGACTCGAGAACAATAGTAGAGAAAAATTAAAGGACTTAAAATGACTAGCTATACTAAATAAGACTAGCTAGGATAATTTATCTACAGGAATTCTATGAGAGACAGCCTTATTCGTTCTCGTACAAGAAAAGGTATACTGAGCTACGTAGAGTTACTTTCATAGTACCCAAGACAGGGACGAGGATGAAGCAACAGTTATCATGCAGAATACATGTGTCACTATCTGAATTGAAGCCAAGACGATTGCTTTTATTATTATTAGAAAATTTCCAGCTCGAAAGAAGCGATTTTTATCGACTGAGATTTTTACAGTGTAGGGGACCAAAGACAGATGGCTAAATCTACCATTTTTGCTAGCATCCATCATAATTCAGGCTATGTTGTTATTATGCTCATCTTCCCAATTCCTAGTTCGTGGTCCTCCTGTAGACCACTTAACATCAAATAGCTACACCTGCTATATTCATTCATCTTAGCTTATTCATTTCATGTTAGAGGTATTACCAATCCTTGCCTCCCCCATCTTCAACATCTAACAACCTCAAACCGATACTTACCTCTATGGTATATAGCTCTACAAGATAACATGAATTCTTTCACTCTAGGTAACTTTGTTATCCCTCACTCTATATACCTTGAAAATATACAGCTTCGGAATTTTGCCTCCAGCATTCCTCCTTTTTACAACTGAGCTCTCTAATCTCTATCTCTCACAATCAAATCTGGTTAGGGTGGTATAACTAGAGAGACCAATACCACAGATTGCAGCTGGAACTAAATTCTCCACCAAAATAGTCGAAATTATACCAATTGTTTTCAAAAACTATTGTACCAAGTGGACAGCAGCTTCTAATGTTTGATGAAAGTGACTAGTCTAGTCGTTGATGCTCCCAGAATTCCAAGCAAGGATAGAGATGTGAAGGATTAGTTTTCATTCAATTCTTTTGCAGATTTAAGGAAGTTGTTGAGGCAACAAATGCAGTAAAAGCAACAAACATAGATTATCAAAGAACGAAACCTTTCCCCTCTACACGAAAGGAACTGATTCTCTCCAAACAAAGCAAAGACCTCTCCAAACAAATCAAAGACCATATTTTATGCTCTACTCCTACCTTTCCTTTTGATAAATTGCCAAAAGGAAAAAGTCAAAACCAGCTCTAATCAACTATGCATGAAATTGCTATAGGTAAATCTGCTGATCTGGGGTTGGCTTCTTTCATAAGATCCCTTACGGCATGCCAGATTACACCTATCAGGTGTCATCTGATTGGGAAAAAAGATGAAACCGTCCATTAAAGCAAACGCCTCTCATCTTCTATCAGCAATTTTAGAAATGGATTCCAAAACAATAAACATCAACTACAATGCGAAGTCTAGCAACATAAAAGCATAGACAAGCCAACAAAGTTGAGCTCCACAAGCCCAAACGTACATTGTCTGAAAAAACAAATAAAGCTTGAAGATGATATTGCAAAACATCTTACAGAAATTAAACAAACCCGGGATGGAAAGCCTGAAAATCTCCACTCAGACGTCTCTCCTCCCGGGGTATTAGCCATTGAATTGTATCCAAAAGTGACCAAGACATCGCCTCCAAACTAGCCCTTTACTCATCTCTGTAGTCCCAAGATAAGCATTTGACAAAATATCAATTTGTGCTGCAAAAGAAACATTCCAAAGAGAACAGTAAACATGAAATACAGAAAAAGGAATTAACTTGAGAAGCAGACCTTAGGGAGAGCACATGTAAGAGATGAGATTTGGGGTATTTGGTACAATCAATGGCGAGAATCAGAGGAAGCAGAGGACGGTCTATTGTGAATGCCATCGTGCTCCTCATCTTCGCCTTGAATTCGTGCTGGAACGTGGAAACCGGAAAATCCGAATGCATTCCCTGAGATCGCAGATTGGTCTTGATGATGAATTTGTGACATTTCATGAGGATGATGATGAGCGACCGTGATTGCAGGATCTATCCAAGCACGAACTGAAGGCGTGTTACTGGACTGAAGGGGTCCCCTCTGAGAAAACAACTGGTTTTGGCCAAACAACGGCTGCAACAGGGTAGGTGGCAGCGGTGAAGGTGTGTTAAATGTGAATCCTCCACCACCGCCACCACCTCCTGCCCCACTACCAGCATTATTAGCATCACCAGCGTTCCAAGCCACCATTCTTTGGAATCGACTTATTTCAGCAGGGTGGTGGTGCTCCAACCACCCACCCGGCGAACCGTCGAATCCCATATCACCGAGAGCCACAGTTCCAGAGAACAAGATTTGCTGCTCACTCTGAGCATGGTGGGGCAAAAGAATTGGCTCTTGAAATGTATGAAGAGAGAGCCGCAGATCTTGTGCTTGGCTGCTTGTCCTCGACAGAAAATCTGGCGGGCATCTCTGGAACTGTATAGAAGACGAGGATGTCGTGTCTACCGACGCACCCACTGGGAAGAAAGACTTGATAGTATCAGCAATGGAGTCGCAGTCTAATGATGGCGTGAGAAAAGTAGAAGAGTTGTGGTTTTCCGACATGAGTTGTTGCGGCAAGTTTTGGACATCATTTGCCACAATTTGTTTCATGTCGTTACTGACAGTGGCAGAAACAGCAGCAACAACGTTCTCCATTGACAACTGATCCTCTCTGTGTCTATCATTGTTTGTGAGGCCTTGCTGTTCTTTAGTGGTTCTAGTTTTAGTGGAGGTGGTGTTGGTAGTGGTGGTGGTGGTTGCGGCGGTTGTTGGGTCCCATGCAGGTAGATGGGCGAGCTCGTCTATCGCGGCCTTGGCTTTCTTGATGAGCCAATCGACGGCCTTGCTGGGCCGGTCGTAGCCGAGGCGGTCCTGGACATCGTAGAACTGGATGGCGGTGTGAGCTGAGAGACGGACTCGTCGGTCTCTGGGGCCTTTGGCTGTGCAGACCTTGCTGTGACGGTCTTTTCTTCCAGTGGAGCGAACAATGTGGCCTCCTTGGACCTCGACGATCTCTCCTACTCCGCTCCTTATCCCAAGTCTGGATGATGTTGCTGCTGCATGCTGGTGGTTCTCTCCCATTTTTCTTGCATATTTGATGCTCTGCTCTGGGAAATTTGAGGACGATGACGGAGCTGGGACGTGAGATCTTTTTCTCTGTTGTTGTGTATCTAACCCATGAAAGGAGTAAAAGTTTTGGTCTTGTTGTTGGCCCTGTAGGGGTTCTATGTCTGGTAGATATTGGTGAGGAACAAGAAAAGGTAGTTGATGATAATAGTGATGGTCTTTCGGCAAGAGCTGATGAGCTTGTTCTAGTTGTTGTTCTCCTTCCGTTACAACTTCTACATGTCTTGAATTTAGGACTATATTTAGATGTTGTTGTTGGTGATGCTGTTTGTTTTGGTGCTGATGCTGATGTTGATGATGATGAAGATGAAGTTGAAGATTCTCTCTCTGAGGATCCAGACTCAGGACCTTGTGCTTTTTCTGTTCCAGCTTTTAATGGAGGACACTTTTCTTTAGTTGTGGTGGATGGTGGTTGTTCCTTTGCTATTCTCCCTTTGATGCGGCTTCCTAATCGCTTCTTGTTGCTTGTGCAAGTGCTGCAACCATTCTGAAACCTGATACTGCTGCCTCTCCAGAAAGCCTCTGCCATTCAATATTTCCACTTCCATGACACCGCGACACCACCACCGCCTAAAACTGAAAAGCAAACATAAAGCAGCTCTACGTATGCCTAGCTAACCCATCTCTCTCTTTTTTTGGTAATTACTTGCAAGAAAATTTAAATGGTAGAAAATCCAGAGATCTTATCAAAGAGAGCTGGCTGATTCCTGCAACACCTTCCCACAGGTTGTTTGATGTGCTTCTGCTATAGATATAGAACGTAGTTATAGGGAAGCAAATGTTGTATTATTTTTTATGATGATGCCAGTGTTTGGTCAGCAAGGGGATTAAAGATCTCTGTGATCTCATCACTACGTCTTCTGCTGTTCTTTGTACTATTACCCTACAGATGACACACACAAGACAACAACAACTGGGCAAAAGTTCATTCCTTTCAATCTCTCTCTCTCTAACAGAAAGACTTATCTTTACTGGGATTAACGTTTTTGCTACAAGTTCTAATACAACGGGTTTAAATCTCTGAATATATACATTAGATCCGCTATGTGCCACCACCACCGCCACCACCACCATGGCTCTTGAAAGTTGAAAGCAATGTTATGAGTTTCGTTTCGTACCGGCTGGTGAAAGTTGAAAGCAATGTTATGAGTTTCGTTTCGTACCGGCTGGTACCGGCCGGTACCGAAACGCATGCAAATGTACCGGGTGTCAAATTCGGACGGTACCGGCCGGAACCGCATAAACCGGAAAATTTCGGGTGATTCCGCAAAAATAAAAAATCTTAGGGACTAATCTGCAAATTTAGAAAAAAAACCCTAAAAATCTAGCCCCAACTCAACCCGACCC
>JANVCL010000005.1:25548564-25584044 GCA_026546855.1 Erythroxylum incrassatum
TGGAGGGAAAGCGTCTCAAAGCCTTGAGAATACCACCTACTCTAGAACACTCTTGACATACCCTGACATCGACTTTTGAAAAACTCTCAGCAACATTTTCCATTACTCTGTTCTAATATCAAACCCTCTTTGCCCTCACTCTCAGCCTCAGAAACCAACCTCACCTTGTGAAGAAATACAGTTGTGTGTTCAGTTCGTTGTTAACTATAGAAACAAATGGAGGCATCAATGACTAGTGAAAGAATCGTTGATTTTGAGTCTTTGAAGAAGGACTAGATGGATATTGAACCAGAGATTGTGGCAGCCGGATGGAAGAAATTCTTTTAAGTTCGTGAGGCTGTCTACATAAATGAAGTATATGACTTCTGGAAGAATGTGGAAGTAGTAAAAGATACGCTAGTATCAGTGGTGGATAGATTGTCGGTGATAATAACACTAAAATCGATCGAGAAGGCTACTGAGTGTGCAAGTGTTGGAGTAAAGCTTGCTTATAAGGCTAAATGGATGACTAAAGCTAGAATGGAAGAATCTCAGATCAACTGACAACTATATGGAAGCAATAATCCAAAGGAGAAGAAGGCCTCAAGCCTTGTGCCAAAGGCTAGGGGTCTACATTTACTACTTTTTCACTGTGTCCTACCAAGAACAAAATCAAATAACCTAGTGACGACTTTAGATGAACAATGTCTATCTCATCTACTTAATCACCAACCCATAGACCTACCATTTCTTATCTTTCACTATATGAAGAAGAAAGACTCATATGCTCTACCATTTGGAATGATATTGACAAGAATCTTCAGAGATTCTGGAATTCTCCTGGAGAGAGGAGACAGGAAAAAGTTGAATGTCAAAAGCACCATCATTCTACAACTATTAGTAGAATGGGCTTCAAGAATTTGGATAAAGGAGAAACAGATTCTAAGACGATAGCAACGATTGAGGGGGAGCGCTGTTAAGCGAAGTTTGAATGAAAAAGGAACTTCCACAAGAAGATCAAAATCTCAATCTATTGAGAGAATCCTTGCAGAAGAAGAAAAGAAATCGTCAGATGAAGCAATGAAGGTAAAGGCGATTTCTCATAAAGAAGGAAGCCAGGTGTGATATAGGGAGAAAGTGACCTTGAAGAGAAAGGGAGAAATACTCTTTTCAGAGATACCTAAACAAGCAAAAAGGTCGTCCAGAGTACGAACCTTGCGTCAGTAAGAGGAAAAGAAAGGAAAGAGTTGATTCAAGGTGGAGACTTTGAGAAGAAAACACTTCAGGCAACCAGGTCTTTAGTTTCAATTTTGAAGGAAGATGCAGCAAAATTGGATAAAGAGACTAAGATAAAGAGGAAATTGGAGTTTGATAAGAAGAAACCTCAATCTCAACAGACTCCTAGGTTGACTGAAGAGAATTAACAGGAAAAAATCGATCAGAAGAAGAGCACTCCAACTGCTGTTCATAACAAGAAGTCAGTTGAACGTAATCCAGCACAGGTCAATACCTCTCAACCTTTGAGAAAAGAGGATTTGAGGATAAGGATTATTGAAGAAGTTCAACCTGTCAGGAGTAGTAGCTCAATAATCATCAGAAAAACCCCAAAAAGGTCAGTGAAGGTACAATTTCAACCAATCTTGGTAAATAGTAGTACAATGCATCTGTTGAATGAAGATGAGAAAAGTATGTATGGTTTTCTGCAGGATGAGGAAGCTAAACCATACCCTACACAGATGACAAGGCAAAAATACACTATCTTACCAATCACAAAGAGAACTGTGATCAAGATTGTGCCTGAAATTCAACCAAGACCTTACATTGTTCGCAATGAAGAAAAAGGGAAGAAGAAATTATACCTGGAAGGGATAACAAGTGATCTGACAAAAGAACAGATCGAAGTCAAAGTAAGAGACATTGATGAAGCGTGTTATGCAACCCATCACCGAGGAATTTATGTGTCTCATTACATTTCGAAGGCATTAGGAAGCAATTGTGGTCATCGAACCATTGAAGAATCTTATCAGGTAGTTGGAAAACTTACAGAAGGATAGTACTGATCCATAAGGATTGGAGATGTCAGCTACAACATAGAGACTCTTGTGCATCTGATTATGCACATTAGACCCTTGAGTACTGTATCTTCAATTGGAGATGTTCTACACCTATTTGGAAGACAAGTTCTACGACTAACCTAATGACTCTGATCTCTCGCAACCAAACTATCTGTCAAACCTCCTACCTTTACAATCACTGGACCAGGTGTCATATCTTCAGATGCATATACTACGACCGTTGGTCTTGAAGTAGTACAACAGAAGCATGAAGAAGACATTGAAGATAAAGTTGATGATCTGCGTGCTTTTGTGGGTGGCTTGTATATGGAAGTAGAGTATATTCGACAAGATCTCAAGTCACTCCGTACTGAAATGAGAGAAATATTTTCTGAAGTTATGAAACATCTGAAGTCATGATCTTTTTGATCAATAACAAATAGGGGGAGAAAGGAGAAAGTAGAAAAGGAGAAAAAAATCACAAAGATAGGGGCAAATAATAAAAGGAAAGAGAAGAAAAGAGAAGAGAAGATTAGAAGAAGAAGATAGTGCTTACAATTCTTCAAGTGTATAGAATCTTATAGTGTATATCGTCTTATATGTAATACTTTCTTTCTAACAACTATGTTTGATTATTTGTTATCATCAAAAGGGGGAGATTGTTAAGTCAAAATGACTTCACATTATAATGCATGTGATCAGGTGCACTAAGCCATGAAAAACGCGCCTGTAAAGGAGAGGTATCTATACCCTTATAAGGTGTACTTCGTTCCCTTCTCCAACTGATGTGGGATCTCATAATTCTCTTTATATCGTCATATCACATTAATATAAAAAATCTATCTCCTTACGCTTAGACGTAGGTCATATATTGATCAAAACACATAAATTATGTATTTTTGGTTTGTTTATCTATTTCTTATATTATTTTGCTTACGCAAAAATTGGTATAAGAGCTAAGATTTTACTGTCAAGATATCTTTTCACAAGTTCGATATTAAGAATTTCAATGGAATCGAATGGTTTCACTCTATAGAAGGTAAAGATGAGATCGTTTCTTATTTACTAAGGATACACGACATCATTGGAAGGAGAAGAAAAACTAACAAAGAATTAGAGAGCATCGGAGAAGAAAGAGATTTTGTCAAAGGCACACAATACTATAACTTTGAGTTTAGGAGATAAAGTCCTTAGAGAGATGGTTTATGAAACAACTATTGTATTGTTATAAAAGCGTCTCAAAAGTAAATATTATTCTTAATAACTCGTTTATATCAAAAGCAACATTTGTATACCTTGAGAATGATATAAAGTACACCCATAAAGGATCACATAGATAATTTTAATCAAATCATCTTTGATTTATAGAGGATGAAAATCAAACCATAATTCTTGAGTTCTTTACCCAATTCATATAAATTTTGTATTGATACTATGATGTATGGTAGAGATACTATTTCTATTAATGATGTGAAGGATATTGTATACTCTAAAGAATTGAAGAAAAAGGTCTCTAACACATATGAATATGAATTAGATGTTTTTTTTTGAAATGTAATATGAATTAGATTTGTGTTTGGTTATTAGTAATGATAAGGATAAGGAAAGATATTGGAAATACGAGTAAGCCAAAGGCTAGATTTGTTCTATGCTTTAATTATAAAGAAAAAGGTCACTTTAAAAGGGATTGCCTAAGTGGGAGAAGGGAAAAAAATAAAATGAAATAGATAAAAAAGCAAGTATTTTTGTAATCTATGAAAGTTTTGATGAAGAGGATAGAAGGGACAATTATTTTTTCGTTGTGAGTAATTCTTATTTTATAATTGGTGGATGATAGACATTGGCACATCTTATCATATGACTTTCAATATTGACTAGTTCTATTCTTTTAAAGAATATAATGGTACTATTTAATTGGGTGATGATGGAGGACATATAGTTAAAGGCAATAGTTCAATGCAAATCAAAATGTATGATACAAGTGTTAGAATAGTATGCTCTTGAGCTTCGAAAGAGATAGAACAACGTCAGAAAGAAAGCAATGGTATAACCAAAGATAGAGTGAGATGAGCCATCAAGCAACTAAAGAGATATGGTTAAGAAGACTCGGTTATATATACTCTTATCATTAATGATGAAAATGCAACTATATTTTAGAGAATTGTAAAAATTTAGAAGAAAGATAGAAGAACGTGTGCTATGGTGAAGGATGTAAGGTTTCAAAAAATTGGAAAATTGATTGCATATGATCAAATTTTAAATTAAAATAAAGGTTCACACTCTTTAGGATTGGTGAATACCTATATAGTTTGAAGTCTTTTAAGGATTTATGATAGGGATTAATTCTTGGTTAGATGTTGGAGAATTTAAGTCAAAGTGGATAATTGTGATATATTCCTTAAATTTTAGTGAATAATGCAATTATAGAAGCTAACCGATGTTGAACAAGGATATGATACTAGCATCAGTCTTTTACCAGTTAGAGAGATTTTTAAGACATAAGCAAATCAATGCGATTTCAAGTGTGGATCAAGTGTAGGATACATAAAACAAAATTTTAGGATGAATGAGAAAAGAATTTTACTGACCACTAACCTTAAGCATCTGTAGAAATATAATTACATCATCCTTAGACTTTTTATATATAACTTTAATATATAAATTAGACATGGCAGTTCGGCTCGAGCTTGATTAGATTTGGCCAAGCTTCATGCTGACTTGTTTTTTTTTCTAAAAAAAAGTTTTGGGCTTTAGGTATTATAAGAAAACGACAATATTTTAAGTAAAGCGATGTTTTTCATTTTTAATTTAAAAATAAAAATTAGACTAGTTAAGCTTCGAGCCACCTAGACTGATCAAACTTAGGTTTAGGCTTAATCTGGCTTCCAATTGGGGTCAGGCTCGAACAAAAATTTTCTAGCTGTTTTATCTAGGCAGACTTGACTTGTTTCCATGCCTGCTATAAATACCTTGATAAGGGTTATAAAAGACAAAAGAAGGTTATTGCTACACTATTGTCTTTATATTCTCTTCTCCTAGTAATATAAGAAGTCAATCTTCTTACTAATGGATGTAGGTCATATGTTAGCTGAACTACAAAAACTTTAACTCTTATGAAAAAAGGTAAAAAAAATTAACATGTCTTTAAACTGTCTTTATAAAACATGATTAACTCATGAAATTTTTTATTAATAATTTTAAAATTATTATTAAGCCTTATTTGTTGTTTTTAGTATTTAATAAATGTCTATAATTAGTAATATACATAGTTATGAGTATCCTTTTATGCATGAATAATGGATATGAATTTGTCTTAGACGTAATTTTTTAATGATTTTGAATTTCATTGTCCTTTTATAGTAAATGTATTTTGCTAAATATCATATTAACAATATAAGCTAACGTTAAGAATTAGGTCAAATGATAATGAACCAACCTTTAGTTTTATTTTATGAATCATATTTGAAAATTAAAGTTCTAAGACTAAAATTATTTGGATTAGTTGATAAATATTATCCTGCTAAAGATTAAAAATTGAAGAGAATATTTTATTTTAATGCTACAATTAACATAAATTCTCTTTGCTTCTAATTTCTCTATCTTTGTATGTAAATTCTCAACTCATTCAAATTATATATTTCCCAAGCTCATTTGAATTACTTTTTTTTCATCAAGGTCGCCTTATCCATACACACTGATGGAAAAAAAAGTTGGTTACGCTAGGATATGTCAACGTAAATGTTGTTAAATAACTCCTAGAGGAGATACCTTTATTGCAACTTGGAGATGAGGATAAGCTCATAGAGGACACTAATCATATTTCCTATTAATGGAGGCATACTCCAACTATGCTTATGAAGCAATGGCGACCAACATGTAAATTAATCAAGAGGGGCAATTATGAGGATCTGGTAGGAGGTCTAGTGGATATAGAAGAAGACAACACAAAACCTCCATATGAGTGTATTTAGACTAGATCAATTCCTAACTTGGTCTAGGAACCTCTTAAGCAAACTACAACCTAGGACAAATCTAAATGCTAATGGGGAATCTCAAGTAGCCTAGAAGCTTCAATGTAGATTATGGGATGTCGTCAAAATACACCTTAGGAATCTCAAACATAGGTACCATTATCAATCCTTTTTATCATAAAACTAGAAGCTATGTAAGCTCAGGTGAGGATTTCAAAATAGTGGAAAAAAGGAGGTCTAGTTGCAAAGCAAAAAAGAAGTAAACTAACCTCTAGTATTATGTCAGTCTTAGCTTGGAATAGTATAGATATAATAACCCAAAAAGAATAACTTTTAATAGCTTTTTTCATTAATACTATTAATCATATGATTTTTAGGATACTAGAAACCAAGCAGAGTAGGGAGGCATGTTCTAAAGTATGGTTTCTAAATAATTAGAAAGTGATTTCTAATCACTCTCACCACCACTTAAGTAGAATTGTGGTGGCTTTTTGCCCTAACCTAATAAATTTATTAAGTATGTAAAGTGATATGTAAGGAATCCATTTACAAGTGGAAGGTGGTAGTTTGGGAGTCATGTGGATAAGCTTTATTTATACCTCCAACTATTCATTCTAACGAGAGAGTTTATGGAAGGAGCTTAAGGACTTTACTCTACAAGTAAAGGCCTCTTAGATCATCCTGGGGGACTTAAATTGTACTCTTTTAGCCTTTAAATCTAAAGGAAGCATATGCAAGCATCAACCCAATAATAATTTTGATTTTTTTCTCTCAATAATTGAAGTAATTGACCTCAATTTTAGAGGTTATCATCTTACCTATTGTAATAAATAGGAAGGAGATTGGCTTATTCATAAGAAGCTTGATAGAACCTTAATTAACCAAGGTTGATTAATAAATTTCCCAAATAGCGTTGTTTGCTTCTATGAATGTCTAAGCTCTAAACATAGTCTAATTATAAACATGGCTAAAAGTAAATTTAGAATCACTATGTTTGAGTTTATTAATTATCTGGCTTCCAAAGTAGGGTTTGATGAAGCTATTTCAAGAGGACTAAGATAACCTACTCAGGGTTATAAATCCTTCCAAATCTACCAAAAGATAAACAATCTAACATGAGATTAAGAATTGCATGAACAAAACATGCTAGACTCCATAAAGAATAAGCAAAGGGCTAATGAGACATTTCTTATAAGACAAAAGGAATTGTATATGAACAACATAGGTTTATCTCCCGGTTTAATAGATATAATTTTACCTCCCAAATTGAGACATCTAGACTCTCCCAACCCCACTTTAGACGCTCCAAGACTAAAGGATAATGTAAAACTATCCTTAGAAAAAGAGACAGTAAAAGTATAACTAGAATCCCTTCAAATTCACAATTTTTATTGTAAAGTAGAAGTTAAAGGTAACTTAGATGAAGGAGGGAGATTCCAAAAAAAAAAATTCTTCTACATGAGCTTACTAGCTAAGAGAAATAGGAACAATATCTCCATACTAAATGATGACATTGGAGCTATGATTATTGATCAAAAACCTAGTTAAAGATTGTCAACATAATAGGAACCAGAAGTAGCCCAATGCAAGTTCTGATTGGCTTCAGCAACTTAGATCTTAAGTCTTTATCCTCCCCTCACCCACCCAAACAGTGTCAATTACTTTGTAATCTTATTATTTCTGAATAAACTAACAAAGCAATGTCCAGTAACAATCCTAACAAAGCTCATGGCATTGAATGATTCAATGGATTTTTCTTCCACAAAGCTTGGCACCTAGTAAGTAAGGTTATGGATGAAGTTGTCCTTAAATTCAACAGCTCTAAAATGTTAAAAGCTTATGATAAATCTTTGTTGTGCCTTATCCCTAAAAATCCTTGTCCCTCTTCACTTGGAGACTATAGTCCCATCTCCCGTTATGCTAATTCTACAAAATTACCTCTAAAGTTATTACTGAGAGAATTAAGAAAGTTTTACCTGATTTGATAAACTCTCTACATGTAGCCTTCATCAAAGGAAGATATATAGGTGATGACATCTTAATTGCACAATAACTATTAAAAAATTGTCACAAAAAAGGCTCAAGAAGGAATTATGCCATTAAATTAGACTACAAGGCTTTTGATACTCTAAAATAGGATTCTTGGTTTAGTTTCCCAAGTCTATAGGGTTTCCTAAACTATTTATCTCTTAGATCCAAACTTGTGTTGTTGTTACTTCCTTTTACGTCATGGTAAACAGAGAAATGACTCATATCTTTCAAGGTATAAGGCCCTTACCTTTTCACTTTAGCAATTGAAGTTCTATCTAAGATATTGGAAAAGAAAATTAGTTAGGATAATGGAAAAGAGAACCAATTGGGATAGTAACTTTAAATATCACACTAATGTTCTCAATAGAAAAATCTCCTCTCTTTTCTTAACAGTGATGTCCTTCTCTTTTACTATGGAAATATCCTTTCAGTGAAAGTTATGATGGACTCCTTAGAGACTTTTAGTGGCTGCTCGGGCTTATGTATCAACAAGGACAAAAGTTCACTAATCTTTCCTAATGATTGTGAGCATTTGAGCAATGAGCTAAAAAGGATCACTGGGGTTCCTTTCACATCCCTCTTAATAAAATATATGGAAGCCCCTATTTCTTATAGAAGTCTATCTTATAATGATTGTTAGGTGCTATATGATGCTATCAAGTCAAGCATAAGTAATTGGAAATGCAAGACTCTATCTTACTTAGGGAGAATGCAACTAATTTCATCAATGTTAACCAACCAAAATAATTACTAGGATTTTAACTTCTTACTTCCAAAGAAATAATTGAAAAACATTGAAAAGCTAATGAGGAGTTTCCTTTGGATTAGGAGTTTGAGCATCAAAGCATGTGCTAAAGTAAGTTGGTCTAATGTTCAACTTACTAAGAAGGAAGGAGGCTTGGGATTATTATCTCTATAAGACATGGATTTAGCTCTTCTTGTTAAATGCATATGGAGGATTGATAATGAGAAAAGCTCTCTATGGATAAAATGGGTGCATGGATGTCACTTAAAAGGTAAAAGCATTTAGAGGGAAAAACCAAGAACAAGCTTTCAAAAAGTAAGTTACAGATTTTCAAGTTAAGTAATTCTTTTTAGCCCTATATTAGGATGGACATTGGCGATGGCTCCATATCGTCTCCTTTTGGTTTGACAGCTGGAGCCCTAGTGCCCCTTATATCTATTACCAAATTACAATGCTATAAAGCTTTTCTTCCAATTGAAGCCATAGTTAATTCTCTGATTTTTCTCTAGACAATAGTATAGTACTGACAGATTCTCAAAAACTTTAAAAGGTTGGACCTCTAACTACTCACCTCATTTATCATTTCAGGATAGAGCTAGCTAGAGCTTAAATTTCAACAAGTATTTTCTCAATAAAATCCTAGAGGTTAAGCCTTATGAATATAGGGAATTTAGATGTTAAACTAATTCTTTAAAATAAATAAAATCTTAATTGTTGAATATAATGATTATAATTTTATAATAAATTAATTTTAATTGATATTTATTCCATATAAAATTATTAATAAAATTAAATTATTATAGAATACAAATAATATTTATAATACTATTCAATAAAATAGGATAAATTAAAAATTAAAATGGAAACTCAACTAAGCACATTTTTATTGGTTTGAAAAGATAAAAATGAAAATAAAAGTGAAACTAAACAAATATAATGTTTAAACTAGCAAAATTGTGTTGGGCTTGTTATAACTTTAGGATAGTAGGGTGGAACATTGAGACTTAAGTTTGTCAAAAATATAAGTTTGCTTGAAATCAACAAAATATTAAAAGAGAAAATATAAATACGTTTTTTATTTGCGTTTACTTATTTGTAATCCTAAGACCCATTTAATATATTTTTACATCTATTTGAAGTAGGATTATTTTTGGTTTATATTGAAGAGATTTAACAAAGAATAAATGTTTTCTTAATTAAATAGTTCATATAACAAACTTTTATCGAAAAAATAAAATATTTTTTGGCACAAAGTGAAATGTATTTGATAATTGTACTTCCTAAAATGCATTTGTTTGTAGAATTGTTTATATTATAACCTAGTTTTCATGAAAAGTTGAAATTTAATTTAAGAAATAAAGTACTTTAAATCGCAACTTTTTACAGATTTCTCTTTTATTTTTACTATTAAAGCCCACCAGTTACTATAAGAGAACCCACTCTCGTCCCGTAAAAAGCAGAATTTGAAGTCTTGGAGAATGTAATTTGGCTTTCCATAAAATCTTGTGCCTGTAAAGAAGTGAAGTCTCTAATTCCAAGTCCTGAATACCGACTCATTACTCTATGCGGTAGTATTTCTTATATGCACTAATTTCGAAGAGATGCATACAATAAGAGAGAGAGTAAAAGATCATCTTGGTTGTATTAAGAGCTAGAATCTTTGAGATTTTGAGGAACGTTGGATTGACAATTCCATCTCTTTTATATGTATAATAATCATAATAAACCCACATGGATCCTTGCCACTTGTCACCTACCATCTGTTTTACCAATTGGTAAATTCCATGTTTCCACCATATAATTTTGCTGTGAAATCACAAAATTCATTACTTCCATTCCCTTTCTTCTTTCTTCTTTCTCACATTCCTATTAAGCATAAACCTGTATTTAATTACTTTAAAAGGTATTTTGTCACTTAAGTAAGGTACTTGATATTAAATATGATAATAGTTCTAAGGTGTCTAAACTATCGAAAATGGCATTCTTACATTGAATATGGAATAATATGGAACTAACTTTTGTAGTAATAATTTGGATTCAACCATCATTTTCCAATGTAGTGAACATGATAAGAATATTAGTGAGCCCGTCACTGGAAATATTTATAAGATGAAGGCAATGACAACTGTTAACTCTAATAAACCTAATTGAAATTTCTCTTAATATTTATGGCAAGAACCATATAGATGATCCTCGTATTGACTTTACCAAGTAGGCTTTGGAGGTAAACATTGACCCTTCAGAGTATTTCCACAAAGAAGATAGTAAATTCATTACTAAAATGAAACTTAGAAGAAAACCAAACAAGAAGAGGAACCAATTGGGGATCACCTCATTTATTCCTTCTTGATGTAAATTCTAGTTTGGAATACAAGAGGATTCAATAATCCTCTTAAAAAAATAGACAATTATAGATATTGTAAATAAAAGAAAGCCTTTCTGGTTGGTTTTTTTTAGAAACTAAAGTAAAGGTAATGAGCTTAAGGATAACTTGAGTTCTTCAGACCTAATTGAAGCTACTTCTCCAACAATTTACTTTATTATAATGAGAGGATTGTTATTACCTATAATCCAATTACTATTGATGTTTCTAACTTGTTCATGTTTGATTAAGTTATCCATATATCTTACTCTACTTCTTAGCTCCCAACGCCTATAACTATCTCCTTTATTTATGTAACTAAGGTAGCATTATAGATAGTGCACCTACAAAATTACCTAAAGATGCTATATTGGTTGGTGTTGGGAGATATGAATTGCATTTTAAATTCTCAAAAGGTAGAAGGGAGGAAGCTCATCTATAGGTTAAAGAATGTAGATGAGCTTAGCCATATTATTAATCAAGCTGAACTTGTTGATTTGAATCATATATTGGCAATTATTCACTTGGAATAACAAGAAACAAAGGTACTGTTTCATTAGAAAGAAGCTTAATAAAGCCTTATTAAACTATGTTTGGTTATGAACCTTTCCTTTTAGCAATACCCATTTTGGTATTCTCTCTATTTAGATTTCTCATCCATAGTGGTGCTTTAACTTAGTAATAGGGCCTTTATTAAAACACTCTTCAATTTTAACAATTATTTGACTCAGGTATATGGGTTTGAAAGGGTTAATTGGTCTAGTATGTAAAAGCATGTGAACTTAATAGCCATCAAAGATGAACTTAAAACATTTAATATAAGACCTTTTTTAGAAACTAAGTCTTTGACTAAGATGGTCACTAGCTCCTTCATTACTTCTAATATTAAATTAACTATATTTATCCTTATTCCTAATAAGGCATCTATACTAGATGGATTTAATGCCTTATTCTTTTAGAATACTTGGTCTTTTACATGTGATCTAGTTGTGGAAATAGTGTTAGAATTCTTTGGTAGGAATAAAATGTTAAAAGAGATTAAAAAGACATACTTTTCATATCCCCAAGAAGAGCAACCCAAGCTCCTTATATGATTACATACCTATTTCTTGTTGCAACATGATCTACAAGATCACGTATAAGAAGCTAGCAAATAGATTAAAAATTGCTCTAAAACTCATTATTAATCTAAGCCATAATGCATTCATTCAAAGAAGGAATATAGGTTTTAATATTCTTCTTGTGTAGGAATTTCTCAAAGATTTTAATGTAAAAACTTCCATCAAAACACGCTCCTTTAAGATTGATTTTAATAAATGTATTGATTCCTTGGATTTGATTTTTATCATTAACTATCTCCATACCTTGAGGTTTCTAAAACGTTTCATAGATTGGATTCAATCTTACATCACTTCCACCTTTGATAATATAATTGATAATGGATAATCTACATTCCTATTCAGAGGGACTAAAGGCATTAAACAAAGGGATCTTTTATCCCTTTCTCTCTTTACCTATTTACAATTGTAATTGAAATCTTCATTAGGCTAACTTGTTATATAGGAGAGAATGGTTCTTTTATTTTCCATTATAAATGCCAAAACCTTAGATATTCAATTTAGTTTTTACTGATTCCATTTTATGGATTTTAACCCAACTCTTTTGGTTTATTGATGAGCTCCATTTCATCCTTTTTTAAGATGTCTACACTAACTATTAATTCAAACAAAATATACTTTATATCTTTATTGGTACTTATAATGTCACCTCTCTTATTATGATTTCAAGACTTGAAATTCATTAAGCTCCCATTAAATATCTAAGAGTTATCATATCCATAAAAATCCCTCATTTAGATACTATATGCTATTCAAAGAATCCATCAATAATAGAATATCAAGTTAGTGAATTGTTTTCTCTATTATATGGTAGGTTACAACTAATAACACATCTAGTTCTTCTTAAGTGAACTATTCAATATATTGAGAAGATGCTTAAGAACTTCTTGTGGAATCTCTAAGGTTAGGTGGACAAATATGTCCTGCCATAAGAAAGAAGTTGATTTAGGATTAATCTTAATTAAAGTAATAAGTCAGGTTTTGCTCTCAAAGAGAATTCAAAGATTTTTTAATGATAAAGAGGCATTTTGGGTGAAATGAAAGCATAAATGTTACTTATATGATTGTAGCTTCTACGGTTTATTTCTTAACAGGAAGCACTCTTGGTTTCTAACTCAGATGCTTGAATACGGTATCTTTTTAATATGGTTTTTAATAACTTAATTATCGACAACAAAGGTACATGGTTTAGGTTTAATAACTAGCACAAATTAGGTCCATTGCACATTATTTTATATTTGATTTCACTAAGATTAAAGATAAGTATTAAAGATAAGGTGAAAGAAATTACCAATGGTGATGATTGGAATTATAAGTTGAGAGGTCTAGTGACAATTGAGGCATACCTCCACAACTATTAGCTTGATTCCTTATCCTCAAATTCCATTGCTTTGTTGAAGGATCATTTTAACTATTTTACAAATAAATCTTATTTTGAAATCTACATGTATCAATACTAGAAAAGTATTATGGTTAGAGTTGGTGTGCTGTAAGTCTCAAGTTCCTAAAATTTCTTTATATATTGACTAGCTATCAAGAAGTATACACGATAAAGGATATGATAAAAGGATGTTTAGACTATATTTTGCTGCTTTGTAACTCTTACTAGAGTCCATTAAGCATCTTTAATTCTAGTGTCAGTTTACCTAGGCTTTATGGTTTAGGATATATATATATATAAGAATGAGGAAAGGTTGTAAAGTAGGTGTGGAATTAGTAAAAACTAATTAGGAAGGATGCCAATCTCTTTTTGGAGAAAAGAAGAATTTAATTAAGCCATAAAGGGCATTCTAGGTGAACAAGTCAAATTACTATAGTAAAAAGCACTAGTAATTAGAGAGGATTACAAAATATACTTAAAAGAAAGATCTAGGAATTCCAAATGGATAGAAGATATTGCACGTCTTGAACTCTCTACTTGTGAAGGCTTATCTGAGGTCTAATGAGCTGCATGAGTTGATTGTAAAATTGCTCTTTATAAAGGCTTTTATCATGGAAATTTAACTATTTCTCTTATCCCATGTTACAATGATGATACTTGTTGTTTGACTATAATTATACACCCATGTTTGATATATTTTACTTAATATTTTATAGATTTTTTTGTGTTTTTGTTACTTAATTCTCTCCAAGTGCATTTATAAGTTATAATTTCCTTTATGGACCAAAAATGAGACAAATTTGGAAGAAATTGTGGCATAAAACAAAGATTTGAAGTATTTTGGACATATACAACCATATAAGTCTTTATGAATATGTAAATTCACAATTTTATGGATTTTCAGAGCTACATAGTCAATTGCACAACTCGAAGCTATAAAGGTACTTGCACGGTTGTCTAATTGACAGTGTACATCCCAATAACCCTAGTTTTCACTATAAAAGCATGTGAATAGAGGCAAACAAAGGAAAACTGACTTTTGTAGCAAGTTTTAGACGTGAGGAACGTAAAGAAGGGACAATTTGATCAAGGAATCTGGAGAACGCGAAGAATTCATCAAGAGATCTAATTGATTACAACATCAAACCCCAAACTTGCAAGAACATTCAATAGAAGAAAACAGAAGAATTAGAATTATGATTTCTTTGTTTTTTATTCATTGTTCTTCCTGTTTATCTTAGATTTTGTTTTCTATTATGTGTAACTAAATGTGTTTAGTGTCTAGGTGTGATAAACCCTACTTGGGATAACATTATGTCATGATTCTTTTATTTAATGGAATTACTTTGATATATTTATTGTGATTCAATTATGAGTTTTTATACATGTTCAAATATATCTGAAATATTTAGTATATGATTTGATTTCATGTCATTAAGATTGAAAAATCATTTGTATGAATAGATCTACCATAATTAAAAAGATTAGATTGCAAACCTAAATATAGGTCGACATTAATCTTCTAAATTAGGATCAAACCTAATAGTGGAATTCATAAATCGATAATGCAATCCTAGGAACTTTAACTAGAAAGATTTCAGTTAATCAACATATGGATTAGTTATTTGTAGTTTCTCAAGAGTTAATAATATAAGATAGGAATTTTCATGGTCCAATAATCAATAAAATAGTTGTATGATAAAAGGTTAATTAATTACTTATTTTTAGGTGGGATTCCTCACCTAGACACTAATCTTTGATATTGAGTTTTCAAAGTAATTTCCTTTGTTCTTTTTTCATTATTGTTTCCTTATTTATTTTATTATTTTAAGTTTTATTTTTAATTAACAAACAACATCCAATTTGTAGGTTAGATAATAACAAGAAGGTAATTACTAGTACTTACTGTCTTCGTGAGATTGACCTATACTTGCTTGAGCTAGCTACAACTATGTCATACACTTACTATTAAATTATCATTGGTGTAGAAATGACCAATCAAGTTTTTGTCACTATTTACTGAGAACATTAATATTAGGAACATCTATATTTTATCACTCTAGACATTCTTATTTTATTCTGTTTTATTTTTATTTTTGTTTATTTTTGTTTATCTTTTTAATTTGTTTTTCTTGAATTTATTATATTTATGGCTTACTCATTTAATTATCATTTGAACTTCTCTACATTGACGGTGTGCTTATGGATTATTTTTAGGAATTAATGTTTAACGTCATAGCCATAACCCACGATGAAAGGTTGGAGCAATTAGTATTCTTTTGGGAGCTATGATATGTTATCGCAACATATAACATCACCATATTGAAAATGAGTCATTTTCTTACATATTTTTAGAAGGTATACTGATGTCTATACCGTGTTGTGATATTTGTAGAAATAATTATTGCAATCATGAACGTTGGACACCAACGTATATGTAGGAGCAACCAAGCTTGTACAACCAACTTCAAGATGCATCATATGAGAATATGTATAATTCAAATGGAGAAAACCTTGCGCAAATGGATGGAATGATTGTGCTCCAACTGAATATGTATAACAAAAGTAGCAATATGAAAGTATTACAGATAAACTAGAATATTTTGCCAAGTACGTAGTGAGCTCATGTAAATTTAAGGAGAAATTTTCTTCAACGGAGTATGATGAGCATAATACCTCATACTATCTGAGCTGCCTTACGTCTTAGATTGAAGAAGAGATGGTGGTCGATTTTATGAATGAAGATACATTTTAAGAAGGCAAGGAGGTAATTGTTGCTTTGAAAGATATGTGATTGGGTGTTTGATGTGTGGAAATTTTAATAAATATCCTCGATAATCCACAAACACACTGTTCGTTAGCATAATACCTAAGGTTTTGATCTCTCCTCGATAATACACAAACACACTGTTCGTTAGCATAATACCTAAGGTATTGGTCCCACGAGGAGGGATACTCTAATCCTAAAATCTAAGGCTAGAATAAATCATAAAAATCCAAAATATAATGAAACTAAAATGAGAACCCAATTCAAGTTAATCCAATCAAATTAAATTAGAAATAAATCACGAAAATATTAATAATTCAACAATTGCAACACACACCAAGAATCAACCTAAGGGAATTACCAATTAAAAGAAAGGAAATTTTACCTATCCTTAACGCTAACCTAATTGATTAAGAACTAATAGATTATTGGTTCTAGATGATTTTAGGATTTATTACTCTCTATCAAGTTATAACCATTAATCCTAAATCATAAACCCTAATCAGATTATTGAAGCTGCAATCTTTCAATTAACAACCTATCCAAAACCCTAATTAGCTTTGAAGTTCTCTAATAAACAACTGGAAACCTATGTAAGATCTCTCTTTGCATAATTTACCAATTTGATTTAATTCTAATTCTATTAAATCACTTAACTCTAATTAGCCCAAGTTGATCGTTTTTCATCCAATTCACCCTCTCAGTTTATTATCAAATTATGCAATTGTAGAATTAAATCACAATAAATTCAAATAACACATAAACAATCGAATTTCATTAATTCAAAGATAAAACTTCGATGGTGAGTTTAAAACATCTTCAACATTCAAAAATCTTATCATCAAACTGTTATTACAATTCTATACAATAATAAAATTGAAAAAAAATACGATCTGAATAGATGATGGGAGGTAGCGACGTCGGGAAACTACTGATTCGAGAAGTATGTTGAGTCAACTTTTTATCCACTTCTCTCTTCCTTCTTCTCTTTCGCAATCTCTCGATGAATTCTCTCTAGGGTTTCTTTAAAAGTGGCTGATGCAAAAGCTCTATCTGCCTCTTTGTCTTGTTCTTTAAATATCCTCTGTGTTTTGAGTAGCCTTATGATTTTTTTGGGTCCAAAAAGTACTTAAAATTCCTTGAAACTTGATATTTTTTAGTGTCTGTGCATCTACCTGATATAAGCCACGATCGTGGGCAACATCCAGGACTTCTGTCATGTTCGTGAGTTATGTCCTAGGTTTGCCAACTTTGGTGCTTTTGTCACAATCATGCCTTCTTGTGCCACGATCGTGGGTCGTGGTTTAGGCCCGATTGTTTTCGAAATTGCTCCGTTCTTCGATATTAACCCTAAAATACTAGAAAACACATCAAGGTACCTTAAAAACATAATATTTAAGCTCAAAGACTTATACTAACCCATAAACACTTAAAACATAAATAATTAACAAACTAACACAATTCTAACCTAAACACATACTAAACAATTGAATTAACACTTAAATACATATCAAACTAATCCTAAAACATGATGCAATTTACACTTATTAATATGATGGCCAATTTTATTCAAGAATCAAACATGAGGCATCAGAAAATAGAGGATCATATATAGAATATGTTGAATCGGGTTAACCAATTGGCGAAGATATTATTTGATGAACTACAGAAGAGTTTTCCTAGTACTATGAAAATATATCCTAAAGAATATGGAATGAATCACCTTAGGAGTGGAAATTAGATTCTAGAAGAAGAAGACGAAGAAGAAGAGGCAGTATTTATCCAAAAAGAGGAAGTGGAGTAGTGACAAGAGATAGTTGAAAAAGAAGATAAGCTAGAAACTTTTGTCCACGAAAAAGAACAAGAAGAGTGGACAAAGATTGTTGAGGAAGAATAAACGGAGGAACCAAATAAGGAAACTAGTGATGAGTCATTTCTAGCCACCTTAACTACGGAGGGTTCCCACTTCCTCCAAGACAAATTGTTTAAGCTAATTGATCATTCAGGGAGTTTAAGCCAATTGATGATTTAGGGATTTTTTTATTCCTAATTTTATTAATAGTTTGTCATTAAAAAGGGCATTATTATAGTTAATTGGTTTTACCAACTTAATACATTATATCCTTATAATCATCTTGCAACAAATGGCTTGTTTACAAACTCTGAAACCACTTTATGAAGGAAAAAGTTGGAAGCAAGCTACTGATTATAAAGCCAGGATGACATAAATTTACAGGGTATATTGAGCTAATGAAATTAAACAAGTGTTGTATAGGAGACAACCTATAAATTAGGATAGTTTTATTTTAAATTTTATGTTATTTTATTTTCATATTTCGTATTTATTTTATTTTTGTTATTTTTATTTTTATCCCCTTTTCTTTATATTTTGCAAGGATGTTAGTCTAACATTAGATGGATAGTCTCAACAATAGAATTAGAAAGTCGTATTTGTCAAGAAAGTACCAACTCAGCTTTCTCACTTATTATATGAGCTTATATTGTGTACATTGAGGATAATGTACAATTTTAAGTGTGAGGAAAGAGTTAATGATTTTAGTGATTTTCTTAGGCTTATTACAATCTTGGTTATTAAATTTTATTAATTGATATTCTTAATTAATTGAAATCTTTCCATCAGTATTGTATTTCATTTTTGAATATTGGATTTAATTAGTATGCAAAAAGATGATTGTTAGAATAAAATTACTTTTATAAGTCATATTTTTAATAGTTGTTTAAATAGTCAATTAAATGAAATTACAAACTATTTACATACATAATACCATTCCTTTGTATGGGCTTTTGGGATAAGAGCAAAATTAAAAAAAAAGCTCTTTTATTCTTTCATGTGTGTTATTATGGATAGTTGGATAATTCTACTACTTGCTTTTATTGTGTATGTTGAGACCATAGTTTTTCAAATTAGAAGTATTAAAGTGGTAAAGGCACTTAGATTCAATATTTGTTTAAGCCTATTTCTTTGATAATTACCTTACCTACATTTTTTCCTTTAGGAATAAATAAGTTTAGCCTTAGCATTTTTCATTGATTATAACCACGTTATCAAACTTTATCCTATTTTTCTTTGAAGACTTTTTATTGCTTTGAAACTTAAAGGTTATTTACATTACCTGCTTGTTTGAAACTTGAAATTTTGAATGGTCCAATATTTCTTAAATTGTGGTACATGATGAATGCTAGAATTTATTATGATAAAAAACATGAGAATAAAAAAAATAAAATAATAATTATATAATACAATTGGTTTATTAATGAAAAGGCATATGTCTATCGTAAACAAGTTTCTTGTAATGTCTTTTTGGTCAATTTCCTTTAAATCAAGCCTCTTTAATATCCTAATCATACCTTACCTAAACCCCTTTATAACCCTAAAGACCTTTTGATTATTATTTCTAGTTTACTTATAAGTGGCAGAGATATGATAAAATTACAAGACAATGGTACGAGTTCTACTATGCATTGATTTGAGAGTTTTACACCTTTCAACTTAAATACTTGAGTGCATTGAGTGAAATCTTTTTGAGCGTGTAAAGATTTATGCTTTTGCTTTCAATGAGATTATTGATGTAATTATTATTAATTTGACTTGTGAAATTAGTTTTAGTATAACTTGATTTTACTTTTATGTTAATTTGATTAATATGAAATAATGATTTATAGTGTGAATGGACATATTGAAATTAATGAAGGATAAATGTTGTAAGTTTATGATTTACTAAAGAACAAGCAAAAGCTTAAGTGTGGGGATGTTTAATAGATGCATATTTGAATATAATTATATACCCATATATGATGTATTTTTCTTAATATTTTATAGTTTTGTTATATTTTTGGTACTTAATTCTCTCTAAGAGAATTTACAAGTCATAATTGCTTTCATGGACCAAAATGAGACAAATTTAGTTGAAATTGAGGCCTAATCAAAGATTTGAAGCATCTTAGACATACACAACCATGTAAGTCTTTGTGAACATGTGAAGTCACAATTTTAGGAGTTTTTAGAGCTACATAGGCACCTACATGGTAATGTAAGTGATCATTTATGTCCCAATAATCTTAGTTTTTACTATAAAAGGATGTGAACGGAGGCAAACAAAGGAGAGCTGACTTTTGTAGTAGCTTCCAAATGTGAAGAATGTAGAAAATGGACGATTTTGATCAAGGAATGATGACAGCATGAAAAATTTATCAAGAGATCCAGATTACAACATCCAACCTCAAACTTGTAAAAAAATTCAATAGAAGAAAAAGGGAGATTTAGAATTATGATTTATTTGTTTTCTATTCATTTTCCTTCTTGTTTATCTTTGATTGATTTATTATAATTCAATTATGAGTTTTATGCATTTTCAAATATATCCAAAAAATTGGTATATAATTTGATTTCATATCATTGAGATTTAGAAATTATTTATATTAATAGATCTACCATAATTGAATGAAGTTGATTGCAAACTTAAAGATAGGTCAATAAAAATCCTCTAGATTAGTTGGTAGGTTGACCATTTACAAGAATGCTATATGAAGGTGACATAATAAATTGCTTAATTCAATGTATAAAAGAAGTTGGAAACTCCATAACGGTAAGAATGTTAATTATGAATTCCTAATCAACACTATCATAAGCCTTTGGTCAATTTTAATGCAGCAATTAAGGTTGCCCCTCTTCTTAAAATAAGTTTTAGTCAACTCCTGAAGAATCAATATGTTGTCCCCAATTACTCTACTAAGAGTATATTCACCTTGTGTAGGACCAATATGGTTTTGTAGAATCCTTCTCAGTTTATGAGCAAGGATCTTTGAAATTATCTTGTAGATAAAGTTGTAACAAGTAATGGGATGAAACATTGTGAATTGATTTAGCTTACCATTTTTAGGAATAAGAGAGATATAGGTAATGTTGATTTCTATAGGTAAGTATCCATTATTGAAGAACTTTAAACAACTTTAGAAACAAGGTTACTTGTGAGAGGCCAAGTTTTGTTAAAGAAGTTGATATTGAATCCTTCTGGGCTAGGAGCTTTGAGGGGATAAAGAGATCTTAAACTATCTTTGACTCTATAAAGGGTGATTGGTCTGATCAATATATCAGCTTTTTGAGATGAAATAGAATCCTGTAAGATTTCTCTAAAAAAGGGTTCAGAGTCACCTTTATCTATTATATTTTGCTATTTGGAAGGACGGGAATAACTTGCACCATGAAGAAAAGTCTTTAGCTAGGTCAGTATTTATAGCTAAGACTACATGTTGGATTAGGGTGATTATGATGGATAATCAATCTTATAGAGATGCTTCATCTTGCGCAAGACTCAGTTGGACCTTTCCTTTTACCTAATCTAAGTTTGATGCTTCTACATGGTAGCATTGATAACGAACATTTGTAATGAATTAAACAATGTGCTTTGTAGCTCACCTATATAATTGTCTGCATGCTTGAAAGAGTGGTGCCCCTTAAAGGATAAAAATATCCTTGGTTAGATTATATTTTTCCATTTTATAAAGCCTTAGGCTTCTTTTTATTAATATAGTTTATTTCATTTCCAAAAAAGTAGTAGTAATAATAAAATAGAATCTACAATTAATTATTTTTCAATAGTAAGTTTTTATTTATTTTTTGATACTCTTATTTATTTTTCTAAATTTTTTTCAATAATTAGAAAACTTACTATTCCGTACAAAAAATGTAGATTTGGAAAATTCAAAAGAAACTCAATTAGAGAAAGATAAGTCTTAGCCTCAAATCTAACTATATATGCACTAAGTTGGTAGTCTTACATTAACATTAACATTAGGCTATTGTACAATGAGTTAATTAGATAAAATCAATTTCTTTAAGATAATTAAGGATAGGTAGTCATTTAAATAGTTACAAGTTCATCTACCTAATTGATACAAACTAAATTCTATGTTATTAGTGAAAATTTTTACAAGATTTAAATTTTTACATAATAGTTTTTACAAGATTTAATTTTTTACATAATAGTCTTGTGTTTCCTTATTTCATAATTTGAGTTGGTTAGTTTTTCCTCTTTTAGGTACAGATATACGAAATAAGCAAAGACACTGTGTAAAGGAGCTTTAAACTTAATTAGAAAGCTTATTTCGGTGAGAGTACTTTAACATATGATATTTCATGTTCATTTTCATTTAAGAAATGTTGTTATGTTATGTTTGACAATAACTTAAATGTTCAAACTATTGATTACATCCAAATTATAAGGATCATGTTTAATAAATTGATTCATTCACCTTGTCAACATATATGGTAATCATATGTGTGTGTGTGTGTGTGTGTAAAACATAGTTTAATAAAAAACATAAATATAACCAAGAAAAAAGAAACTGTTTGCCAACTTTACCAAGGATAAGAATTTAATTGTCATCAAATAGGAGAGAGAACATATTTATGGATACCATGTAAATTATAGAGAACTTACACATCCATATATTCAAATTTAACTTATTTCCTTTCAAGTACCTTATTATGAAGAAATCACACTTCAGAAATTGGGGTGTAAACCTCTTTGATTTTTTTTATAGAAAAGCCAAAACACATCCCTGTAAGTTTTAATATCCTACCTTATAAACAACAAGCTTAATAATAAATCTCTTTAATCATTTTTATACATAAAAGTTTTTATACAAAATAAGCATTTAGACCCCTTTGAATAAGGTTACAGAGCTGTAAAATAAAAGTTGGAATGGCAATGTTAATCCCTTTAACAAAAGGCGAAGTTTATCCTAGCCTTTGTAATTACATTAAAACTAGTTTGATAATTAAGTATTGTGTATAACCCCATGTATATATATATATACATATATATATGTATGGCTTATATACTTTTTGATGAAACAAAATAGGATTGTTTTATTAAATAGAATCAACTAATAAAACACCCTTAACAATGTTGGGTGGATTATGAAACCACTCACCAACAAATTCATCAATTCTAGTAGCTTGAGCAAGTTCATGGGCAGCCATATTAACTTGCCTAGGTACTGCAACAAACCTACAGTTACCCTGAAATTGATTTCTTAGCACTCTAATTTCATCCACTACAACACCAAAGGAAGTAAAATTTAAGCTTAAACTCCCCACAATTTCTTGAACAACTGCAAGACTATCACTCTCACATATTACATTCTGCCAACCCTTCCCCTATATCCAACTTAGCGCCTCCTTAATGGCCAAGGCCTCTGCCACTCTTGGCGAAAACATACCTCTAATCCTTCTAGTTTTTGCAGCTAAGAAACTATCCTGATCATCACGAGCCACCAAAACAAACCCCGTATCTGAACCGTTAACATGTGTTGCTGCATCCAAATTCACCTTTACCCAATCTGCCACCGACTTTTGCCACTGCCTGTCTCTAGTTTGCTGTTAAAGTTGTGGCTTAGTCACTTGAGCATTTTGCCAAACAGTTTGCGTGCGTTGAGCAGTAAACAATGTTTCTATCTGCGACTTATACTTATTCGACCAAACCAAGTCATTTCGAGCATTCCAAATTGCCCATCAGATACCCAATAACAAGCTAGCATCTTTATCATTAAACAACAATACAACCGCTCTCAACAATCAACAAAAAACACAACAAGTTGTCTGTACCACCCCAAGATAGAAGAACTCCATACCTGTTTAGCATAATTGCAATCCACTAGCAAATGCAAGGTTGATTCCTCCTCCAAATTAAAGAGAGGATAGATTGATGGAATAGGAACTTGCCGTTGCAACAAAAACACTCTTGTCGGCAATATATTATTTGCAACTCGCCATACAAAATTTCTCACCTGTGGCGGTAATGGTAGTTTCCAAAATTTGCTCCACATATGCATAACTTGCTAGTCAGGCTCTTCCACTTGATTTAACAATGCACGATAGGCAGACCTAACTGAAATACCCCTTCTTATCAAACAGCCAAAATAGAGCATCCTTAGCATAATTGCTTAACGGAATAGACATAATCTGAGAAGAATCTCTCTCGTTAAAATTAGCTTCAATCAAATCTCTATCCCATTTGCCCTCCTTTATTAAATCACTCACCATAAAGACGTGCTTTTATGGAGAAAAGATCGTGGAAACACAAGAATTTGTAGGGTTTTGGATCCACGAATCAAACCAAATAGAAATCTTATCACCCGACCCAACCCGCCAACATAGCCCCTTCTTCAAAACCTGCTTACTCTTCCAAATGCTCCTCCATACATAACTAGGATTAGCACCTATATTAGCCTCCATAAAACTCGAATGCGCAAAATATCTTGCTTTAAGAACCTGAGTCATAAGCGAATTGGTGTATTTAATCAATTGCCAACCAACTCGTCCTAACATAGCCAAGCTAAATTCTCGAACATGCTTGAACTGAAGACCCCCAATAGTTTTATGCAATTTTGGAAGAGATTCTTGAAGTGTGTTGTTTGAGACAATATATTTTCCAAGGTGAGTTTATGTATATGGATCATATATACATGTCGTCGGGCATGATGATCCATGATTTAAGGACACAAGTTTGATTGAAATTGTGTTAATGTACAAGGAAAAAAAGTGAGATCTACGGTTTAGGACATGACCGTGATCCAAATTGTATCTACAATAATAACCTTATTTGGAAACAAGTTTTTGATATAATACAAATTCTATAAGAATTCTATCATGGTTAAATTGAATTGGATTTGGTAAAAGGGAAAGTTATATTAAACTTCACTAGATAGGATTTACAATTAATTATGTATTTGTAAACTATCTATGATGTCAATAAATTTACTTTGGCAATAAATGCTTTCCTTTAATTTCTAATAATGTTAAAATCTTGAAGTTGGAGATGCTGATTGAGATTAAGTTTGTACTCAAGAAACATGTTTATTGGAAATCTCCAAAAGAAGTACTTGCTTAATCAATTATTGTTTTTCCACATTGTTAATCTCCTGAACTTGTACACAAATTGTGGCATTTTTTTCCCAGTTCCTTAAATAGAGACTTACAGGTTCAAACCTTATGAGGGGGTTAAAGATTTTTCTGTAATTATCTTAATTAAATATTACCTTTTGAATTAACTTATAGGTTCATTAATGGACATCCGGAAGGAAAAACATATATAATTATTAAATTCAGTCCTTTTCAATTAACTTATAGGTTCATCAATGGACATCCGAAAGGAAAAACATACATAATTATTAAATTCAGTAAAATGCTAAACATTTTTTGTCATATATAAACAGGACGTACAGATGGTTTACCTTGACGGGCGATCGCAGTTGACTGATTTTTAGTATTTATTTTCAAGAAAATAAAGACAGAGACAGAGACAAAGAGCAATGATAGAAACAAGAGTGCTTAGAGCACATTCAGTTGTTTGGATTTTGCTAAACATTTTAATATAAACCAACGTTGATTCTCAGTCAGAGTTCTTAACTTATATCGTACTATATGGTTATATAACATGAGATCAGGCGATTAACTAATAATTGTTTACGTAACATTAATTTTAAGTATTCATTGCCGTGGATCTACAGCTACATTCTGATTGGTGGTTGCATTATTTAGTAGGGTTGATGTCTCTTTGGTTATCCTCATAAGTATTGTGATTTCATTACGTAAAATATGTTCCAAATTGATTTTCCCATGACACTGCTTGGGATTTAGCTAGGTTAGTAACACATTCATATCATAGCTCTACCATTTGTAGTTGCAAAGGTGATAATGTTGAAGAAGCTTCAATTTAGGTCGATTTTATTTGAATCTAGTTTAGAAGTATATTCTATGGAAAATTGTGATGAACACCCAAATGTAGTTTAATACTAAACCTTCTAATGGTCACTATATGTAAACCAATTATAATAGGGTGTATAGTAGTACCCTTTCCTTCAAATTGAATAATGAATGCTTGGGGCAGCGATTGAAAGTGAGGCCAGAAAACGATATTTTCCTTTGTTGTATTTACGCTACACTGGTATCATGCAACTGGTCCACTTAATTTAAATATTTTTTTATTGGGTACAGACGTTGCACTTAATCATTTTTATTTGGTTTAGTTGTCAATTATTTACATAATAAAATGCCATTTGTTCGTCAAATAGGATAAAAGTCACCTAATTTAAAAAAATTAATACAATAAAATCATTCTTCCTCAGTTGGTAGTCAATTATGCTAAATGAAATATCGTTTCAGTTGCATGCGATGATTCATCCAGCGATCAATGCAACTTTACGACCTGGACAGTTTGGCATCATGAAATTACAATTAGTGGGCATACGGATTCAATCAGGGAGGAATTAGTATAATTAATTTATCTTACGTAAGAAATATAAGTCATGAATAACATCACATGAAAGAGATATGCAACTTAATATGCTATTCTATTATGTATGAAGAATTATTGGTGATGATGAACCCTTTTTATATATTTGACGACAAGGTGCTCTATGTTGATTATATATAAAATCATGATAGATCTTTGCTTAATAGGAAAAGATCCAAATTCATATCCTATCATTAGGTTATGGCTTATCTAGCCTGTACAATATTACAACAGTTGCATACTTCAAAGTAAAAATAACATCATCAACGTATTGAACAAGTATTCAACCTCACAATTAAACACCATCATCATAAGAAATAGCATTAAATACACTATATTTATCCGTGGTTTATCTCTTTTTCTTTATTCTTTAGAATTTCAGAACTATTAAATGTTTGCATCTACTTAATTATTAATTTATCGTTTTAAGTATTTTTGATTGTCAGCAACTTGTTTATCCAACAATTACTACACAAGAAATATCATTCGGAAAAAAGAACAAAAATGGAAAGGAAGGCAAGAAGTTTAGCAGTTTAACTCATGTAATGTTCCATTACAAAAATGAAAACAAGGCTATGCCTACTTAAATAGGCTTACAAACGAACTAAACTCAACAAAATATATGCAACCATCTAAGAAAGTGGGTAAACATTATCCCACATAATCTTCCACTAACAACTAGAGAATACCAACAAAATATTACATGCTAATTTGATCACTTACTCTGCTAATTTGATCACTTACTCCACTGACATCTTAATGCTAGAAAATAAGAACTAAGAAAATAAATTAATTTAATTATTTTGAAGCGCTTGCTAACACTCCTCCTTGCTTCAAAATTTCATGGATGAAGCACTTTTCTCCTAATATAATGTACTTCACATCACGTCTTCAAATTTGTTGATACACATTATCATTAACTTACAAATATTAGAGCACATCTCTCCATGCTGCACTTCTTGCCAACAACTTTAAAAAAGTCATGTTTGTTTCTTCTTCATTTTGAAATCTACAGTCTTTTTGTAAATGCTCAAACCTCTTGCACTTGAAGCACTGTTGTTTTCCTTTGTGACAATAATCCTTCTCTTCATAGCCAGGCTTTTTACAATTTAACAGTGGACAATTTTACACTTACCCTTCAAAGAGCAACTCTTTACCATGTATGCTCCTTCGACGTTATTACCATTTTCTCCATCCTTTATTATTCTTCTTTGGTCCACAACTTGAAGAGCTTTTAGTAACTCTACAAAGCTTATATTTGATAGATCTTTAGCAACTTTAGGTGATGAAATTTTTGACTCCTACCTATCAGGAAGTGTCATAAGAAGCTTGTCTACAACCCTTTAATTAGGAAATTCTTCACCAAGTAATTTGATTTTATTAACAATAGACATAATTTTGCTCTCATATTCCTTGATACCTTCAAAATTCTTCATTTTTGACATCTGAATTTCCCTTTTGAAATTCAAAATTTGCATCATCTTAGTATGAGTGTTGCCCTCAAATTCTTCTTTTAATTTCTCCCATGCTTCTTTAGGAGATTCACATTTTGTGAAAATTCCTTCCGTCATAGTCGAATGGAGGCAAGATGGAGCTTTTGGTTTCTTTGCCCTTTTTTCATTATTTTTCTTGATTTAGTTTAGGGTTGGATTTTGTGGAAGAGGTGTAAGCTCAAACTCACTTTAATAACCTCCCATAAACTAACAGTTTCATTTTGATAGCCCAAGAGTGGTAATTTTCTCCATTGAAAATAGGAATTGCAGCATAGAATTTGTTTGATGTTATTGCTAGCTAGGGTTGAACACTCATAATTTTTTAAAAAAGGTTTTGCTACTCATTCCTCACAAGCCCAAGAATAGCTGGAGCTCTGATACTAATTTGTTAAGAAAAAAAGAGAGAATAAAAATGGAGAAGGAAGGCAAGGAGTTTAGTAGTTTAACTCATGTAATGTTCCATTGCAAAATGAAAGCAAAGCTATGCCTACTTAAATAGGCTTACAAATGAACTAATCTCAACAAAAAAAGCAACCATCTAAGAAAGTGGGTAAACATTATCCCACGCAATCCTCCACTAACAGCTAGAGAATACTGACAAAATATCACATGCTAATTTGATCACTTATTCCACTAACATCCTAATGTTAGAAAATAGGAAATAAGAAAATAAATTAATTTAATTTGAAGCACCTGCTAACATTAATTCCAAGTCCAATTAAGTAAGCTACAAGATCACCTTTAGGAATGCCATTATTATTTTTGTAGCCATATAAAAGTATCTGAGGAAGCATCTAGGTTAATATGCCAATGTATGAGATCTTTGACTATATTCTATGTATTCTTGGAATAGTTGCATTCAAAGATAGATGAGACGTAGATTCATTCATTACCTTATATAGCACATAAGTTTCCTAAATTTGGAGACGTTATAGTCTGTCCATTGTGCTCATTCTATTTCTTACTGCCAACCATAATAAAAAGATTCTAGGCATAGAACTTTTGTTCGACACAAACTTGTGTCAGGCTACTTAAGGACCTCTTGGTCTTAACCATCACCACAAGCTCTATTTTTGAATTTCCCATTAGCCTAGTTATTCGATTTGTAGTAGTCCAACATCGTTGTATTAGAAGAATAATTATAGATATTGTCCTTAGATAATTATACTATTGTCCCTCCTTAATTTAAGTGCATACCTCAGCTTAAGTAGGGTTATGTGCTTGAGATATTATAAGTTTTAACTGTAAGTGCATAGTATAGTTGTAGCTAACACTGACAAGTATCGGTCAGTCCCTAAAAGACTGTAAGTATTAGTATTAACCTTTTTTCTATTATCTAACTGCCAAATTAGGTTATGGATTTAATTTAAAACTAAACTAAACTAAGGTTTAACATGATAATGAATTGGGATGAAGAAAGCAGTATGATTAAACAATATCAAACAAGTAGTGCATAGATGACAAATCCCCTTAAGATATCTTAATCATTAACCTATTATTATGTAATTAAATTATTGACTATTAGACCTAAAAGTTCGTATTTTATGTTAATATCTTTTTTAAGACTATTGACAATTAAACCTTAGTTTTTCAATATTAGGTTTGACCTTGATCCAAAGGATTTATGTCAATCTATTTCTAGTTTTGCATGCAACTCCATCAAACTATGACAAATCTATTTAAACAAAAGGATTTCTCAATCTCATTATACAAATTCAAACATTGAACTAACATACTAGACATATTAACTCAAGAATGTAAACACTTAATTGAGTCGCAATAAGTCAATCAACAAAATTACATTGAATAAAAGACTATACCACACTATCCATCCTAACTAAGGACACATATAGGCACTAAAAAAATTAGTTCATAAATATAGAAAACAAATCCATCATTAAGTATTCAGAAGAACAATTAGAAATAAAAGAATATATAACTTATATCCCTCTTTATCTTTAATGAAATCTTCTTGAAATTTGGATTAAAGGTTGTTCTCTATTGGATCTCTTTAAATAATGTTCATATTTTCCTCTTCCTTCATTTAGAACTTCTTCTTCTTTCCTTTTTCTAGTGCTAATCTGACTCCAATTGCTTCTTCCCTGTCTAGCCTTTATAATTTCCTTTTATGGCAAAAACTATGATTTTTGGAATATACACGTTCACTTACATAGTTGTGCATGTGACCATGTATCACAAAATTTCCTTTAATTGCAACTTTACATGGTTGCAAAAGTTTACGCAGGACATACAAAGCCGCACATCTTCATATAGGCATAAACAATGTCCTTAAAGTTTCACACGTTTACAATAACTTAAACGGTCCTTGTACATGATTGTGCATCTCTAACGTTGCTCCAATTCTTCCATTTTATGCCTCTATTTTGCCCGAATTCTTCTTCTTTTGGTATATAAAGGAAATTATCACCTAAAAACAGACATGAAGCAAAATAAGTACCAAAAATACCATAAAATTTAAATAACAAGGAAAACATACTAAATATATGTATATATATATAGTCAACTAATCGCTAATCAAAATCCCTGCACTTAAGCTTTTTCTTGTCCTTAAGTAAATCATAATCCAAATTATCAAACTTACAAACATTCATCCATTTTTAATCTCAACCTGTCTACCTACACCCTAAATCATCATGTCATATCAATCAAATTAACATATAATTAGATCTAAGTCATCTTAGAACCATCCTTCATAAGTTAATATTAATAGTAAATACATAGATAATCTTTTTGAAATCAAAAGTATAAATTTTCACACCGTCACCAAGGATTCACTCAATGCACTCAAAATATTTAAGGCGGAAAGTATAGGAACTCTCAAATTAATACATAGGCATAATCTTAACCATAAGCTTGCAATAAAATCATACCTCCACCATTTCAAACAATCAAGTAAATTTAAATCCTTCAGGGTTTAAAAATAATTAAAAGGCTTTCAAGAAAAATAAGGTAAAGACTATTAAAGTGGTTATAATCAGTAAAAAGGCTAAATCTTAAAAGTGGTTACTTATAAGGAATAACATATGGTAGGATAACAATCAAGGAAATAGGTTTAAATGAAGGGTCAAATCTAAAGGCCTTTATTATTTCAATGTTTCTAGTTTAACAAATCTGGTCTTAATTTTGATAATTAAAGCAAGTTCTAGAATCATCCAACTCTACATGATAACATACATTAAAGATTAAAAGAACTTAAAATAGTGATTTATTTTATCATAGACTTAATAGCTCACAAAATGCTTTATATATGTAAATAATATGCAATTTTCATTCAAATTAATTATCTTAATGATTAGTAAAAGTATGGATTATAAAAGCAAGTCTTTTACAACTTTCATCATGTTGCATACTATTTCAACTCAATAATCAATAATAATCTAAAGTAATTTGGTCATATTTTAACTAAATTAGGATGTTAATTAATAAGAATCAATAAAAAAAAGATTGCAATCAGCTTAAGAAATTTGAAACTATTTCCCCACACTTAAACTTGTACATTGTCCCAATATACACAGTAGAAGCACTGACAAATAAATTATCAGCAAGAGCATAAAAAGTAAGAAAGGTATTAATTGGTACTTCCATGAATAATAAGATTTACAAACTTCTCAATTTAGTGAAGAGACCATATGATATTATGTACAACTATCTTAAATAGAGCATCCAAATTGTCTTTGTGTATGTCATATTATGTACAACTATCTTAAATAGTTTGGTATGTCAGTCATTGGAGGATCCTCAGATTTTTAGAGCCTCATATTGTTACAGAGTCGAAGATGATGCAATCGCTCAAGATGGAGGAGGTGGTATGGATATCACAAGGTGTCCTACCATCTATACTAAAACCTCATCTATCCATCCATGATGTGCCTTTCGTCTCTCTATTCACGTTGTTTACACTCTCTAGTTTACTCGAATAGTGCAATGGACTCTCAAGATTTTTCCCGTGCACTTCTCCAGTTGAGCTATCTTCGGCTAATCTCAATGTCTAGGTTATGTCAACACCCTAAGTGATTATGCACTAGCCTCCTCCTATACTGCTCCTCCCATTTGGGATGATGGTAAGCCCTATCTCAATGATTGCTCTATTATATTAAGCAGTTACTAAGATATAAAGATATGGGGGGATCCCATCTCCCCATATCTTTTATTTTATTTATGGAAGCTCTCTCTAGGTTAGTGAAGAAGAACATAAAGCCAAACCCCAACTTTAAATTTCATAACAGATATAAAAAAACATAATCTATTTTGCTTGTCTATAATAGATGATTTGCTATTTTTCTCCAAAGCTTATGATAAATTTATGAGCCTCCCATTTACTCGAGAAAAAGGCTAAGAAGACTACTAGAGAACAAAAATTCTCTATGGACCAAATGGATTCACATCATCATTACATCCAATCCGAAGTCCTGCAGTGAAGCGGGGTCTAGGAAGATCTGATAGTACGTAGCTTTACCCCCAAATGGATTCACATCTATTTTTAAAAGGCAAAATTTTGTAGGAAGTAAATAATAAAGCTTTTTCTCCTAATTCTTATCTTAAATGCTGAAGCTTAAGGGTTCCTTTAATGAGAATTTAAATGTATAATAGTATATCGAGAAACTTCTTTGTAATTTGATAATTGATGCAAAACAAGCCCTCTTTGTAACGCTCAAGTCATGCAAGCAAACCTGAATATGTTCCTTATAAATTCTAAAGTAAAAGTCTAGACTAACTTGAACTCATGGGTGATTAGACTAAGGAATAACTATCTACCTAACTGGGAGAAGCAAGACTTATATGCATGACTTGCTCACCCCTCATAGAAGTACAAAAATGAAACTAGTAAAGGAGTACTCAAGATTAGGGATAGAGCTTTCAACAGCCCAAACTAGTGTGGTATAAGAACTTATTACTTAAAGTTTCCTTCTTTATGTGGTATCTAGGAATAAACTTACCACATTGGATCAAATCAACTATCTAAAAATCTCTAACAATTGCTTTCTTTTAAATAAAGTTAAGAGAACATTAAACAAATCTATTTTGGTTACAGTTATTTCCACGATATATATATATGGAAAGGCAATGTGGAGTTGTCTCATCTCAACAAGTTTATCCTAAATGTCAATGAATTCATGGATTGGCCAAGTCAAAAGAAACCTATCTAAAGGCGATAAAGGTGTGATTTTGATTGCTTTTGGTTCCTTCTTATACAAATTATAGAGGGAAAGGAATGCTAGGTGTTTTTTAAAAATAGAAAGTCCAAGGCAATAGGTGTAGGCTGAGATAATTTATTGAATTAGTGGCTAAGGAAATTAAGAAGAGACATGCACTCTCCTGGAGAGTTAGTAGGGACGTGGAGTCTGTACAAAATTATTTTATTGTATTTTTCTTATGAAACTATCATTTAAGAGAATAGGGGTTGTGGGAATTCTATATCTACGTTCTACTTCTTTATAAAGGCATTAGGATAACTTTGGCTTGGAAGATGTATAACTTATTATAAGGTATAGTTGATTTATCCTAGTGTAAGCTTTCCGTTGGACGCTTTGCCTTCTTATATTTATACCTAAGACTACTTTCCCTTTTGAGTTTTATTTGATTCTTTATCTTTTTGAAAAAAATTGTCAATTTTATTTAATAATGGTAAGAATAAATCAAATAAATTATTAATTATTTTTTAAAATATTAATTACAAATAAACTATGAAAAATTGATAATAATTTTATTTATCATCGTATAATATAACAATCCTAAGCAAGACTATCAGTTTCTCGTTACATGAAATAAAAATATTTTATTTTATTAATAAAAATATAAATTAATTACTAATAATTAATATTATATTATTATATTTTTCAATACAATTAATAATTTGAAAATAATATAAATCAATGTCTGGACCTTTTATTATCTTCCCAAAATCTTTGCACTTTTTAAAGCATTTAGTAATTGAGGCTGGCTTGGAGTTCTTTAATAATATGAACATGCTAAAGGAAGTTAACAAAACTTTTATCACCTTAGTGTCAAATCATTCTAACCTTATTTCCTTGAAAAACTTTAGACCTATTTCTTATAGAAATTCTATTTACAAGATTATTGCAAAAGTTATGGTCTCAAAAATCTAAGAAGTGCTCCAATCATTGATTAATTAATCTCAAAGTGCATTCATCTCAAAGAGACAAATTGGTGATAAATGAGTAATTGGCTCTAGAACTTTTTAAGAATTATAACAGGAAGTCTTGGGCCCCGAACCTTTTATGGAAGCTAGAACTGTTAAGTGAATTATTGGTAATTAGCTATGTGTAAAGCAAAGGAAAATCCTTGACATTTAAGAGAAATAGAAAAGATGGTTTAGATACAAGATGGATTATGTGTTAAAAGCTGAAAAATGTATATGTTCATTGAACATGCTCTGGTGTTTTAGCCATAATTTGAACTCTAGTTACCCAAATGAGAAGATTCTTGATTTGGATTAAACTAGAGAGATAAGGCTACAAATGGCATGATGAAATTGAGTTCTAATTCAATCTCTAAGAAAGTCAATTTTCAGATGGAAGTCATGCGCAGGATAATGTTTCAGTATAAGAATAGTCTGAAATGTTTGGTGTATAACTGTCAGAATATTGAACCAAATTGAATGATTTTGGTGACATTAGAAATATAAGACAGTGAGGAACATTTGTCTAGAAGGAAGTTTTAGCAAATTCCTTCAATTTCATGATTAGAAAATGCCTTGATTTTTGGAAAGAGTTAGGCAAGGACTTAAATGAATTTTGAAGTCTTAATAGAGTATTTTGTGGAATTAATTAGCATGTTAATTTGAGTAAGATCATGTGACATAGGTTAAAATTGAATTCAAGTGGTAAGATGGCATGAGGGCATTTTGGGAAGGTCACTAAGCCATTTAAGTTATAAGGCTATCATGTAAGGGCAAAATGGTCTTTGTTGCTTCATTAATGGCATTATGGTAATTAAAACAAGTGGGCTTGCTATATAAGGAGGGTGATGCATGAAAATAAGAAGAAAAGAGAGAAGAGAAGGAGGTTTCGGTGGAGAAGAGGAGAGAAAGAAAAAGAAGATGCTAGGTTTCGATTTTTCATGGATTTCAAGAGGATTTTGATGTTTATTCATGAAGGAAAAAGGAAGAGGAGCATGAGAGCTACATTTCAAGCCAAGAAACTCTTCATTTGGTGAAGATCCAAGGTAAGTGGGATTTTAAATATTTGGATTTTTAGAGAGCTTTTGATTCTTATGGCT
>JANVCL010000005.1:25590640-25611909 GCA_026546855.1 Erythroxylum incrassatum
TTCAATTATAAAGATGTTACCCACACTACATGCATACTTAAAACACTCATTTCATGCATTAACCTCCAAATATCATCATAAAACATGTAACACAACTTACTACATTCACTACCAATTCCTCATCTAATAATTCTAACGTCCAATCAAAGTTCGGGGTCCAACATGACTTCCTCGAGGATGCATGCAGAGTGCATGCTATGGGGCTGCTTCATAGATAGTTTGACTCAAAAACTTACTTTTTGAGTTATTTGTGGTTGATTCAGTGGCTAGACCTATTTGGTTGTATTGTGATAATCTTACTGCTATGTTGTTTAATAACATCAAAGAATAAATAACATCAAAGAATATCACAGTGTCTTAGTATTTGGAGGTCAAATATTTGACCGTAAAGAAGTTGATACAAAAAAGGTGACATTGAGGTGGAACATTTAAGGATTAAAGAAATGTTAGCTGATCCTTTAACATTATATAGTATGGGTGTTTTCAAGTCCTTAGACACTGTCTGTTAGGGATCGTTATGTTTGCTCCTAGTATGATTATACATTTTGATGTATTATAACAATATGGTGATTTATCAATAAAGATGATCATCGTTTATCCTCAATGATAAAGGTTATCGTGCATTGTCATAATACATGTAAAAATCTTAAGATCTGTGTCAATCTTAAGCCTTTTAAGGTCATTAGACATATATGCAGATTGACCTTGAACCTATGTCATTTGAACTCATACAAATTTTTATACGGATATCCATTAATTTTGGCATAACATAGGGGGATATAAGTTTTTAATCCTATAAAGGTTCTCTAATGCAGTTTAGCATTCAGTTAGAGAATATAAAGATTTTCTTTGATGCTGTTTAGCATTTGGTGAAAGAAAACAAGTTTTCTCTAATGTTACTTAGCATTTGATAAGAGAAAACATGATTTCTCTAATGTTGTTTAGCTTGGTGTAAAGAAATCGAGACATACAAGTAAGGATGATACAGTTTAGATCATACAGGTATCATCTTAGTTTCTCAAACTTTATTTTTCCATTCATGTTAGAGAGGTATTAGATATACATGATTGTATTGAATCTATGTCACATATGACACATGTATTTGATACTTTTCGGTATCGAAAGCCTTGCGGGATGTAATGATATACTTTCGTTATCTTTGGATCAAATGTTTTGTTTTTAAACCTAGTCAACTAAATTATTTTAAACTTAAGTCAATATCGCAATTAATTATTGTCCAATGGGAAGAATGTTGGATTTTTTTGACACTTCCCATAGGGTTAGACAACGATTAATTGCATTTTATTGGTTTTCAATAACTTATAAGTTAAGTTACATAATTTGATCCGGATAAAGATAATAAAGTGGCTCAATAAATGATCTAAGTCACTGGACTGAAGTTCAAGAGGAAAATAGATTCCGATTCGTGTAAACTGAACTCATATTGGGCCTATGATAGGGAAGCCCAATATGAATGTTATATAAAGAGGTTAAGGTCTCTTAGAGTTGCTCATGTCATTCGTGAACGTAAAGTTAACCTGACCTATTTAGAGGGTTTGAAAAAACTGTAGAAAAGCTTTAACGCATCCCAGTGACCAATTCTCATGAAGGCGACAGTAAATTCTTGCTCGTTTTGGCTTTAGAAAGCTCGTTTAAAGTTATACAACTAAGAAGATATATAAGTAAGCCTATCATAAATAGATAAAGCATCTAGGACTTAGCGTTTAGCTCTTGGGCTCCTTTCTCCAATTTGGATAGTTGATATAATGCAACAGTCCTGGTAGTTCCTGCATTGCAAATTGGTACTTGGAACTCTTGCTCTTTTTAATTCAGGTTCATAACACGGTGGAAAATTTTCAGAAAACTAAATAAGGATGCAAGGAGAAACTTCTAAAAATTAGAGTGGATCTCTTAGGTCTGTTATGAAATCTGTATCGAAATGAATATAAGGTACATGTTTGGACACCAATAATGCCCCAAAAAAAAAAGAAGAGAAGGAATGTGCATAAAAAGTGACGACACATGCATAAAGTACAAGGAAAAATGATATCGTCTTGCTTTGGTCGTAAGAAATATCGGCAGTGGTAATTGCCTATTCGATGTTGTCCTCCAGGAAAACAATCGGTTGTTAAGTTGTCAAAAGTAAGATTCAATAATGTCTCAACAATGCATGTCTTAGCGTGACTAAAATTTCACTTTACAGGCCAGGCAACTCATATTCATCGTCAAATGTTTTCTGTAGTCCTGTATATTAAATATAGATGATCGAGAAACAAACATTAAGAGTTGGCATAAATTAAGCAATTTATATCAACATCAATCTACGGATATCGAAATCTGATAAATAATACATATACAACTGTATACTTTCAAAATTTACCATCAATCAATGTGTAAATTGACTAATCAGTCTATGGTGTGTTCATCTAGAATCAATCAATCAAGGTCCCATCAGCTTAAATGCCAATGTCCAAATTGTCTTTGAGTTGCAAGTAGGGTTGACATGGGCTTGTGATGTGAGTCTCTTTGTCTCTGAGCCTGCCTGTAAATGCAACTTTTTGAACATGGCAATCGCTTACTTTGAAATGGTTGGCCGGCAAGGAAATTAAAACCCACAGCAAGCTGCACGGTCACTGTCATGTGCTGTGAGGCAGCGACACGAAAAACACTAAGCCTCGTCCCTTCAGTGTTAGCCAAGTGTATTTTCGCTTTGTTCTTATATATTGTCGTTGTACATCCAATACTCTGCCCCACATCTCACGACCTGGAATCCACAATCCACTTGCTACCATTTTCTCCGAGCAAAGAGAGAAAAAGATACAAGGGAAAGATGTAAGCATAATTTTCATAAACGTAGGAGGATCTAAAAATTCATTAACTCACAGAGTTTAATGGAATATCAACTACTGATTGTAGGTCAATTACGAGGAAACGATTATCAATAATCTACTTTTCCCGATCTATCTCTTTTTGTGAACTTTTTATTTCACATTCTTTTCATAGTGGTATTTTTTAAGAGGACAAACTTATTTTTAAGCAGAGACAAAAACTGCAATTTTCATAATAAAATGACAACTATTATTAATTATTATTATTAATCAAAGGACCTATTTATTAAATTATTAAATCCTTTTAAGTGTCTACTAACACGAGTCACTTAAATGAATTATTTTTAACATTCCTTTTAACTGTCTATTAACACGGGTCACTTAAATGAATTGTTTTTAACATTCTTCCACTTAACTCATGTGACTTTGTACAATCTATTGAATTAATAATTCAAGCAATCATAATATACAATAGTCATCATTCATATACAACGGTATAATTAGTGATCATAATCAAATATAAGACTAATATAGGTCATGACAGTCAAACGTTATTAATTCAACGTACTCTCTTTCATGTACCACTATACTAACCTTTTTGCTTAATCATGATTGTAAATGAAAACTACATAATGAGATTTATTTTCCAATTCTGTTTTTAATATCATACATGGCAATCAAATACATAAAAAAAAAGAAAATAAAAACTTCAAAAACAATACATTTACTAATACGCAAAGAGTGTTAAATATATAATAAAAGTCAATATAACAGTGTTGTCTAATAGTCATCAGCACATATAATGACTATATTCTTTACATGACCAGAAAATATTTTGGGCAGTAACCCTTTCATCAAAGAGTCAACTAGTATAATATTAGTGCTAATATGCCCTATTGACACTCTATGTTTCTGAACCTCCTTAATGACAAAGTATTTTAGCTCCATGTGTTTAACACCTTTTGAATACTTATCCTTCTTAGAGAAGAAGAATGTTGCAGAATTATCAACTAAATTTTAGTGGTCAGGTGATATTGTCGACAATCCCAAGCCTATAAATAATGTTTTGTAGCCATTTAGCCTAAATCATGGCCTCAAAGCATGCCTCGTACTCAACTTCTATAGTGGATGCAGCAATTACATAATGATTCACACTCTTTCATGATATGGCTCTTTCAGCTAACAGATAAATGTAGCCAAAAGTAGATTTTCTTGTATCTACACAGCCAACAAATTTTTAATTTGAGTATCCAACTATCTCAAGGTAATTATACCTCCTAAAAATAAGCATGTTTTCTTTAATTCCTTGCAAATATCTTAGATTTTTCTTTGCAACTTTCTAATGATTCGTACCAGGATTGCTCTAGTATTCCCTTAACACCCCCACTGCAAAACTTATGTCTAGTCTCATACATGTCTAAACATACATTAGGCTCCCGACTATAGATATATATGGAATTGATTCCATTTACTTTTGTTCTAGGTAACTTTTTGGACATTGCATAAGGCTAAACTTCAGAAAGGGATTGGTGATATTAAACACTTGTCCATCCTAAATATCCATAACACTTTATTAATTTATGCTTTCTAAGACAAACCTAACAATTATTGTGATCTATCATAGAATATTTTTATTTCTATCACATATGTTTGTCTCACCCATATCTTTCGTTTCAAAATTATTAAAGAGAAATTTCCTAGTCTCACTTAATAGACCAAGATCTTTAGTTGCTACAATGTTTATCATGTCAATGATATATTCAAGCACAGAACGTGGTCCACCAAACTTCATGGTGGTCAATGTACTCATAAGAGTCACAGCAAGAGACATGTTAGTAGTTTGAAAGTGCTCTTCCATAACTTAAGAATTTTTTTAACACTTTCAGTTTTTGAGAAGAACATACTTAATATTGTTAGCAATTGTCATCTTCATATATACATTAGTCTCAATCTGTTTGATCTTTCCCAATTGTTAAGATTAATTTTCTCCTCATCAAAACTCAAAACATCACGAGCATTTGGATTCTCAATTCTAAGTGCCAAATCCAAGTTACAAAGTTAAAGATAGAATTTGATTTGTTCACTCCATTAAGAGAAGTTCAATTTATTAAACATTGTTACATATGAGAGATTCAAATGTAAAAATCACTTCATAAATTGTATATTAATGTTCGTCTTTGGACAATATATTAATACATAATACAATACAACACATTATGATTTTCATAAATTATATACTAATGTTTACTCTTGGGCAATCCATTAATATACCATACAACATCTAATAATGCTAATATGTACATATTTGGCAATCACATATACACTAACTAGAAATATTTATTATTTTTAGATATTTAAATATAACTAATTGTGTATTTCCATTATCCACATTCATTCTCATTAATTATAAAAATAAACAAACCATCCTTGGGCGATTTCAAAATTTTCCTATAACAGTGAGTTTCAATTTACTTATAAAATTATAATTAATTAGCATAACATTATAAGTAACTGAAATTTCAAAATAATTTTTAGAATTAAAAATAATAATTGATAACAACATTGAAAACTTCCAACTCCTTTATGTAACTGAAATTTAAAAATAATTTTAGAATTAAAAATAATAATTGCTAACAACATTGAAAACTTCCAACTCCTGGAAGCTTTCTCCCGTGCCTGTATTGGGAATTTTCTCGGTGGAATTTCCCAACGCCTGGCATTGATTGAATGCCCAGTGTTGGGGCGTTGGCATCATAACCCAGCATCGAGCGCTGACCACGTTGCTAGTGATGGGACTTAAATCCCAACTTTTTTTTAATTGTTTCTTTTCTTTTTAATTCCATACAAATATGAATTTAACCTTCAAAATCATCAAATTTATGAAAAAAAAACAAGAATTAGTTAAAATTTTAGATTAAGATTAATAAGGTTCTCTTAATTATAAGAAATCTTCTTTGAAGAGAACCATGAATTACCATGATGTGATACTACATGTAAGCTTAATTTTCGTAAATATAACATAATTTAGTCATTCATGAAAGTCACAAATATTTAATTATAATCATAATTTTTTATAATACAAAGTAAGAGCTTATGAATATCAATCTTTGTCCATAACTCTAGTCTCTTGGAGTGGGGTTGTAGGAATTTAGGATTAGTCTGACTAAGTCGAAATATCTAATATAACAAAAAAAAATTTCCATCATAATGAGCCAATCGCTCAAAGGTCCATTTATTAAATTATTAAACTTTTTAAGTGTCTATTAACAACCGAGTCATTTGGAGGAATTATTTCTAACATAAAGAGGGATACACATCACGTGCAATATCATGTTAATTGCTGGATTTGGTGGCTTTTATAGGGAAGTTTTTGGTAAATCATGATTGCAATGCAAGGGATAAAGCAACATCCTATAAAGATGCGAACACTATTATTAAAAGGAACATACCCCATTTTGCCTTTGCCATAAAAGTGTATGGCCTACTCCTTTCCCAACCCAGAAGTTCGATTAGCTTCTGGTATCATGACAGTACTAGAGTTAATATCAAAATCCAGACCCAACCCTACATGACCGCCAATCAGGTATTGCACACACACTAAAACATAAATAAAAGCACACAATATTTAATGATAACTACCATTCTTGGTCCTTGGAAGTGCTGGGCTGCACTTTGTTCTTTATTTACTAAAATATCTTCTGCACCAGGTTTTGCGTGGCTAGTATATATAAATCAAATCCTAACTGTAAATGAAGAGGTTACTTGAAGAATCCTAGCTTTCCTGAAAGGATTGAAAAGGGTATCACGCTCTGAACGTAGCTGTTGCGACATTTGTAAATATTTCAGTCGCTAAAGAAAGGAAGCACGTACAATTAATACTAACCATGAGCCTTTAGCTACGTGGTATCAATGTTGTCATCTCCACCGTGAAGTATTAAATTAATCTTGGCGGTGTATAGAGGGATCGTTCTAAGTGGATCTCGGCCCAGTGGGTCTCGACACATCGAAAGCTATATAAGCTATTAATACTTTAGCATTCTTCTAGTTTAGGGAGAAAAAAAGGGGAGAAAGTGTATATGTTAAATAAAGTGAGATTCTAATATAAGATTCTAATGACAAACAAAATATTTATATGAAAAGTTAGAATTTTGACTGATCATCAAGACATTTGTAAATAATCATTTGCCAAACTAAGTAACATTAGAGCAAAAGATTGATTTGCATCAAGAAGTGAAGAAAGTGTAAAAATTAAGTTACTATAAATCAAAGTCATGATAATTAAAGCCTTCAAACAAAGGATATTTAAAGATTGAATTAAAATGTTTAATAATATTTTTGCACTATTTCTTAGTTTTTAATCATTGTAAAATTGGGAGTCCAAATTTAATTTTTAATTTTATATTAAATGGGCCTACTTTTTTTACATAATATTTGTACAACAAAATTTTATTTTTAAGAGTTTTTAGACAAAGATTTCTTTCAAAAAGTCGCGATTGACTGAATGGAAATTAATTGAAAGCACTTGAATTAAACTTGTAGAAGTATTAAGATGTAGAGAGGTTGTTTGTAGGATTAGGGCTTATTAGCCTTTTTCGACTAACCATAAAAATTATCTTCTAACTAAGGTGTTTGACTAATAGTTTAGGAAGCAATTGGTTTCCCCTTGTTAGTATACAATGTTAACTACATTCTATAAAAATTTCGGTAGAGTTTTCTCCATTTTTATGATATTTCTCCCTATTAAACAAATAATTGCAATCTTTTTCAGCTTTATTGCATTTTTTTACAATTTATTCACTAACATATTTTCATTGATCTTTGCTAAAAAAAAATTTATATTACCAAATTTATCATCTAATTTTCAATTCCCTTTTAACAAGTCATAGCTATACAACAACATATATTAAATTTTAAATCTAGCACACAATTTTGACTAATCATAATTTCATTTAAAACATACCTTCATTAAACCATAACTCACACAAAAATTCCATGTACCACCACTTTTCCCATAAATTCATTCATATTTAAATCAACATTCTAGCTTCATGTTGAACCTTTTCCATATTCTCTTCCTACAACCCCCAAATTAACCTCCAAGGTAATATGCTCTTAGGACATAATCACACTTATACAATCCATATCACACTAGTCTTACCCCTAAATCATTACAAATTTATTTAATCCCTCAGTTATATGCATGTAAACCACATATAATCCTTTTACATCCATGTTTTAACCCTTTCCTCATTCAACTTTTATTTATCCTCTCAAGACCAATTACCATCTGCTACTACGTACATTACCTGTTAAAAATAGGCTCCCATCTATATGTATCATCTCTTAACTTAGAACATATTTTTAACCATCCTTATGCATTTCCACAATGCAAAACCATTATCAAATTTTAAAGAACTATTAGGTGCACTTCAAAATGGACCAAACCAAACCAAACAATTAAAGACACCTATTAGGAAGAATTATCCAACTTCATCTTCTAACTAAAACAATCACAACAAAGAAGAGGCATTTCAACAAATACCTAATATGCATCAAATAACCTTTGCAATATCACAACAAAATTTCAAAACTCAAGTTTTTAACACTAATATTTCAACCTTAATTTTTCTTACCCATTCCCAAATTACTCAAACATACCAAACAAATCGTTGTGTCTTTCTTTTAAGCAGAACAAACCGTCATTTTGTTTAAGTTAATAACGGTCAATCGCAAGGAGACAATGACATATTGGTTTAAAATTTACTGACAGAATTTTACGTCACTAATATTATGTCAGTATTGTTAAATCTTCATTTCTTTGCCAATTTTTTCCGACTTGTTTGCCAAAGGTAATTGGTTCGTCGCTAATTGATTTTCTAGACAACTTTTCCAACGGGTATAGGATTTTCTTCGGTAATTGGCAACGGTTTCTTTATTGTCGGTAATTTTCTATCGCTAATTCATACTTTTTATAGTGACCCATAAGTTAATTGACCGAAAAAAAATTAATTCTACATTACTCATGCTTTTCTAATATTCTATATGACCAACATACTACGTGATCATATTGTCATACATACTACGTGGTCATATTGTCATACCTCTATTAGGAATATATTTCTTGAATAATGAATCGATCCTTAAGTAGATTTAGTATGCAATATCCTATATCATTTATTGTATCAATCATCATCTCATTCTCATTATATAAATATTATGTACTCGTAATACCTTCTATATATAAAGTGCCATTTTGAATATATGTTAATGCAAACATGGAATTAAAACAATCTTCCTCGTTTCTCAATCCTTTGAATTAAATTAACTCAATTTTCTAGAATTTTTCATTATATCAAATCATTTACGATTATCTAGTAACATTTTAAGATAGAAATCATTAATTCAATTCTCTATAGTTAGAACCCAAGTAAAAAAAAGTACTTTAAATTTGAGGTTCACTTAGCCTCGAAGGATACTCACACAATATAAGTTAAGAATAATACTTGTATTACCCTTATTAATCGAAAATGCACACATGGTATGATTCATGTGTTACAATATTGACTCTATTTTATTAGAGCATACGTCTTTCCTCAAATACTATATAAATGATAGCTCAGGCATACCTAATTTCAAACTTGAGTTCATTTATTTATTTTTTAATCCACCCTTCAGAACTTATATCTGACATATTACGACAGATTGGGCGAACATATCTTTTCTTTAAGTTATGCAATTTATGAATAACCTTTTACTCCTTCATGTTAACATAAGTGTTTTAAGCCTTCATTCCTAGATAAATCACTCCTTTATTACCTAGATAAATTGCAAGGGGAAACCTTTTACTCCTTTATTACTTAGATAAATCACTTAAAACTCATCTTATCTTCATTCCTATTAAATAATAGAGGTGATCACCCATGTGGGAAGACATCTTGTATCTATCCAACATATTATACCTAGAATTGAATGTTCAACACTTATTTAACACTTATTTTAGGACAAAAAGACTAATTCAAAATTAAGCATTCTTATATTTCTAGAATTGAATTTTCATATAAAATTAATTGTAGAAAGTATTGTTTAATTCTCAATTAAACATTTATTGGATCAAATATTTGATAACAAATAAAATATCATCATTAATAATAATTATTATGAATAGTCACAATACATATTCATTTCTCTTCATGTTATTATGTACTTAACATAGTTACTTAATAACTATGTGTTTCATTTGATATTGATGTTTGAACTCTCTAGTACTGTATTTCAATGTACTTGTTCTTACACAATATGGTGAGCATAAGACTACTGGTTGTTTCAAAATAAGAAACCATCTTTATCATTGATTTTTTAATGGAAATGTGGATTCTACATATTTCTTAGGTGCTCACCTTTAGCAATTGGAATCATAAAAGGGTTTACTATCTTACATTCAAAATTGTTCAATTATTTCATTGATGCATGTAACTTATAACATTAAGAAAGCTATAATTAAATGATACTTAGTGATTTTAACAACAAAGATGTATGCATCCCTAGCACTATTCTTCATTTTGATCATGTTTGATAGCCAATTTGTTTACTCTTATGACAAACTACATATTATCACTAGCTACCGAAACATATAATCCATATAAAACAATAAAATTACACATTTATCATTCATTCTTTTAAGATATCTAAGTGGTCCTTTCTAATCATACTAAAATCATACGATATAATTATAATATTAATGTACTATACTTCCCACTTTGAGATTATGTTAAACCATATATTGACTTGAACAAATTGAACATATAAGGCTCTTGACCTTTCTGATTAAAACCTGGTGGTTATACTATATAAATTCCTTCTGGTTATGAATAGAGCTAGTAGCAAGTTAAGAATGTGATGTAGCTGAGTAACCATATCGACACGTATCACAAATGTGTGCCTTTGTGTAAAATGTCTATAATGGTGTTCCAACCAAGCAGTTTAATAAAAAAACATGACTTAGTTGAGTAACCAGATCGACATTCATTACCAATGTTTGCCTCCATGTAAAAAGACTAAGTCCATGTTCACAAAAATTAAATAAAAAATGTATTTTTGAGTAAAAACCTACCGAACTTGTAATAGCTTGACTTTTTATGAAAACGTATTTAGGGGTAGTTATAGAGTCTGAATGACCAAAGAATTAATAATGTGTGTGTGCAATTGAAAAGGGTAAACAATTTAACAATTAAGTCTGGATTAATATGTATATTTAGTTTAAAGCCCCAAGGTGCGAATTTTGCATGTTAATGATTTGATATAACTTGAATGATTGTGTTTAAAACTAAATTTATTTCATGAAGTTGAAGTCATTGTTTCATTACTACATTGTGTGTTGTGTGGTTTTGTGTGTTTGTTATTTTGTTTACTTAAGGACAAGCAAATTTTTAAGTGTGGAGATGTTGATAAGTGTGAATTGCATCATATTTTAAGGTTTAATTCGGCGTGTAATTAATTGTTAATTCAATCATTTAGTACGTGTTTAGGTTAGAATTATGTTTATTTGTTAATCATTTGTGTTTAAATGTTTTTATCGGTTAGTATAAGTCTTTTAGCTTAATTATTATGTTTTTAAGGTACCTTGATGTGCTCGTTAGTGTTTCACACTAGGATTTCTTAATCCTTACATATGAAATCAGATTATCAATAAAAAACATAATCAAATCACAATAATCAATTGAATCAATTACATTAACAAAGAAATCAAATCATATTAAAGTGTTAATATATGGTTCGTCTAACCTAAATACTAACTGGGAGTTTAGTTATACATGATCGAATACGAAATCAAACATATAATGAAAGAAAAAGAAATGAAAACAATGGGTTCATAATTCTAAATCTCCCTGATTGTCTTCTATCGAATGTTTATGTGATGTAAAGGCTTGATCTTGAATTTCGATGAATCTGTCATGATTTTTTTATATATACCACTTCCCTAGACCAAAATCGTCCCTTTTGAATGTTCTACACGATTGGAAATTGCCTCCCAAAGTCTCCTCCTTTCTTTTGCCACAAAACGTCACTTTTATATTAAATTCTAGTGTTTTTCGGTTATGCACAGTCATGTGAAAGGCCATACATATGAATGTGTATAATTGGAAAATATTGGATGCCGCGAAAGTGCACAGGCGTACAGTGCACGACTGTGCACTTTTTCTAAATTCTTGTTTTTCCTATTTTTGCAGTGTTTTTCTCTGAATTCCTCTCCTTTACGTCCACGTAGACAATTATCACCTGTAAACACACTTAGTGGAAATTAAGTACCAAATATATAATAAAAGTATAAAATATCAAGCAAAAGACATTAAATACAGGGGGTATTAGATAGTCAAATATCCATCTATCAATACTACACATCACCAAAAAAAAAAGAATATCAAAAGTGGAAACATGAAGACCAACTCTAACTTCTAGATTTTGTAGATCAAGGCTTTAAGCTGATTTCATTCTCTTCTCTTCTTCTATTTCATTGCTTGTATGCCAAATCTGAATAATTATGTTTTAAATATGAATATGGATTGCTAAATCTATATTAGGGTTTTATTTATGAATTGTTTTATATAACTTTCACCTTATTGAATTCAATATATTATTGCTTTATGATATCTATTGTGTTCATACTTGATTTGAATATATATTTGTGTTAAGCTACATAATGAGGGTTGGTACCCTAATAGCATTTCAAATATCAGGTTAATAACAAATTGAATGGAGATCATAATTATATGTTAATTATCCTTAGGATCACGTCAAATCCAATTGAGTAGTTTTGAGAAATTGATATATTGCAACTTTACTTTTATCTATTTCAACTGAGATTACTTGATTAAATCTTAAGAGAGGGTAATCAAAACCTTTTGATATCTAGGATCGAGCATATTGGAATTCACAAGGAGAAAGGAAGACAAAATAAGGATAAAATAATCCTTAACTTTCCATTATTGAGTAGCTTCAATTCAATGTTATCTTTTACTTGTTCAGTCTTCGAATTTTGTTAGTTTACTTTAACTTTTAGTTAATTCAATCTTTTGTTACCTTAGAAAAGTGTGATTCAAATTTTTAGGGGATTATATTAAATCCTTATAGAAATGATATCAGTTTTACTATAAATACAACTTGTATACTTATGGTATAATAGCAAACAAGAATTTTTCTTTCAATTGGGATAGAGTTTGAAGTTAGTTTCATAAGATTTTAATGATCCTTTATAATGGTTAATGAAGAGATTTAATTAGTTTATTTGATTAGCGAAGCATTTTTTCACAAGTATGTTCTATTTAAGATTGAATGCTAGATTGGTTCGCTTTATATAGAAAATATCATCACTCTACACAAAGAAATATCACCATTCTATATAAGAAGTACCATACTCTAATTTTTAAATACCTAGATTCTATGTAAAAATGTCACCACTATACATAAAAAATATTACCATTTTTTAGAAAAATACTATCCCTTTATAATTAAATTTCTAATTGTTTAATCACTCTAATCTAGCACTAGATTTCATAGATCATGTGAAAAAAACTCAATTAAATATGAACACTTATTTTTATGTTATTCTTATTTATCAATCTTATTAGTTCTTTATGTGACTATGCAATTAAACCTTCAGTATTGAGAGAGGTTTATCCAATAGTTATAGTTAATTAATTTTTTAAGAAATTCTTTAAAAGTAAAAAATGAATTTATTTTCCACAAAAGGAATCTAAAAATATTACAAAAGTTCTTCTAAGGAATAGGTAATACTTCATGCCTTAATGCTTATTTTTACCCATTACACTTAGTATAAAGAATAAACGTGTAAATCATACGATAATCCAAATGTCCATCACATGATTATTAAGAGAAGTTTTGCTCGTATAAATTGATAGATTCAGTCTAATTTTCCTTATGAGGTCTTTGATAAGCCACTCGAATTTAGTAGTCAAATTCCTGAAAACCATATTATTCCTCTCATCCCATAGAATTATCCCTAGGTAAGAGAGTAAAATTTTATATCCATTTTCTTTCTCTCATTTTTTTATATTGATTTTTCATGCTCTAGTATAAGATATCTTGCCATGCTTCTGAAGGATTCTGTAGTCTACATTTCTGTATCATCTCTTTCCATGCCTATTTTAATAAGTGCATTTGAAGAGTTGATGTTGACATAAATAACACAAATTATGGATTGTTTGGAACTTGTCTAGTATGTCAGTGCCTTTAGAACCAACCATAATATGTGCATTGTGCGTGATTGTAAATGTCTCTCATATACGAATTCATTCCATCCCATATTTGATTATTCTCTCACAAATAATTTCCTTACTAATTCATTCATGTATTTGCTAAAAATTATACCTCTATAGACTATTACATCTTTTGTTTCAAGGATTAAGTTATAATTCAAGAGAAATGATACCATGTTTATAACTGCTACCACTCTAAATAACAAGTCTTATTTGAGAGGATTTGTTATACTATAGCATTTTGATGGCATATTGTTATACTCAAATAAGTTTTAAAAATAATTAGGTTATCCTACTTGCAAGTATACGAGGAAGTTGTAGTGACTACCTAAGGTTGTTTCCCACGAAGGTGAAATTAATTCACTTAAATGAACCTTAAACAAAAAAATATAACAGATACAATCCTGAGCACTTTATCCTGATTTGTTGAGTGAAGGCTTTAAAAGAAATCACAAAATTAAACTGAAAAGTAAACAGAGTTAACTGGGAGCAAAAAAGAATAGATTAACCAAAGTGGAAAACTCATAAGGATTAATTTCACTAATTTAATCTCCTATACATGACTTAGGGGAAATGATTGGATAGTTGGCTTAATAAAATTACTAATTAGGTTCTAAAATCAATAACAATCTAATCTAACTTTCGTATTCGACAAGTTTATAATCCAAATTAATTATTAAACTCAACTAATAATTACCATTTAAGTTAATATTTCTAATTCATAACTTAAACGTCTATAATTTCTCGTTTCCATTTTAAACTTCTTCTCTCGATCCTTCGTTTAATGCCAAAATTATGCAATGTTTGGTCAGGCTATTATATCCATTCAGTTCAGAAACTATAGCAAACATAAGATAACACCATAGTCCCTCAATCATACATATTTAACTAAAATAGCTAAATTAATTCTCAAGAAAAAGAGATCAACCCATCACAGAAATAACAAGATTCATCATATTCAAATACTTCAACCCCATTTGCATCAGTATAAGAGAAGTGTCAAAGCATTTGGTGAACTAATTTAATCTCCTATGCATAAGTAAGAGGAAATGATTGGATAGTTGCCTTAACAAAATACCAATTGGGTTCTAAAATCGATTCAAATAACAAACTAATCTACCTTTCGTATTCGACAAGTTTATCATCCAAATTAATTATTAAACCCAACTAATAATTACCACTTAAGTTAATGTATTTCTAATTATAACTTAAGCGTCTATAGTTTCTCGTTTAATATTAAACTTCTTCTCTCAATCCTTTGTTTAATACAAAAATGATGCAAAGGTTGGTCAAGCTATTATATCCATTCAGTTTAGAAAGTATAGTAAACATAAGACAACAACATAGTCCCTCAATCATGCATATTTGAATAAAATAGCTAAATTAATCCTCAATAAAAAGAGATTAACCCATCACAGAAATAACAAGATTCATCATATTTAAATACTGCAATCCCATCTGTATTAGTATAAAGTGAATAGCCGAAATGAACTATTGAAAGCTAGCAAAGTATAAGTCTATCAACTAACAGAGGAGTAAGTTCAGTAAAACACAAAAAAGTAAAATCAGAATGAGTAAGTGATTGTTCAGATGAGAGAATTGCGGTGATCTTCTGCCACTCACTAAGCTTGTCATGATGGCGACAAGTTAGTCACCATCATGACAAGATCTATCACGGTGGTGACACCTTTAGTCACCACGTTTCTTTGTTTTTCTTTTTTTTAAATACAAATTATTTACGTGAACTTTCATTTTTTTATCCAAAAATTCACAAAATAATCCAATTAACATACATGCAATATTCACACCATTTTCACTCAATTCTTCTCTCATTTGGATCAAAACATAATAATTTATAACTAAAATCAAGATATGAAGGCAATTAAAAGCAATAGAAAATAGACATAACAATTCCCCCACACTTAAACTATACTTGTCCTCAAGTATAATAAAGAACACTAGACTATACAAAAACAAACAAAGGGAAACAATAATTTACCCAAATAATAGTCAAAGATATCAACAATACTTTCAATAAACACAACCTAAGAACTTGAAACACATAATACTACATAAACAACATATTTTTTTGCATATTTAGCCAAAATCAACAAATACTTCAATTCAAAGAACTATTAACAAGTGTGATAGACACTCACTCCACTCTCCATCCTCTTAAGCATTCAAAGGTAGGATATGTATTCACTCATTGTGAATTTTATGTAAGACATCTACCATAAGCTTGCTTGTCAATCCAATCTCCACCATTCATGTCAAACACAAGCATTAATCTGAATGTCTTTATTTTGTATGTAATGGGGTTAGGCTAAGCGTAGGAAATAGGAAAATCGTAGTTTAAAACCACAACACAAATTGAGCATTTAAAATAATACAAAATGATGAACCATAAAACACTCAATTTTTTGCTCTCATTTAACAAAATTAACACTTCCCACTATATTTCTCTCCTCTTCTTTTCATTTTCTACTTATCTTCTCTTCCTTCCTTTTCCTTATCTATTTCTCTTTTTTTCTTCTTTATTTTTTTATTTAAAACAAGATCAAGTTTAGAAAAGGTAAAATGTAGAGGAGAGATACAACTTATTACAACCATACTCATTCCTAACTCAAAAACCAACTATATCCTTAATTCTTCCACACTTATTCAAACAATTATTCCCTAAACCCAATCATACACATTCAAATGCTCAACTTGCCTTATAATAGGTACAATGAAGAGGATAAATAATAAGGTCAAGGCTTATATTTTAGGTTTAAAAAAGAAAAGGTTTCAGGTTAAGCTTAAAGGGGGTTCACTAAAGGTAACATCATGGTGGCTTTTAAAGCAAAAGAGGTAAATCCTAATTGCCTTCATCATTTCAATGTTTGCATAAGATTATGTGATCTCAACTAGTATTTGTAAGCAAGTTCTAGAGTCCCTCAATCATGAAAGAAGACTCTCAACAAAGAATACATGAATTTGTTGTTTAATAGTTCAAAAAGGTTCAAATTCTTACCAAATGAAAATTGTCATTCATCTATCACAACAAGCTAATGTCCTTTTAACCAAAATCTAGGTTAATCAATATAAGCAACCAAAATCTAGGTTAATCAATCTAAGCATGCTAATATATTCATTCACTTATATTACGCATTTCTAATCCCAATCGAGTTTATATCGTGACCATGCATCTTTAAGTATTAAATGGGAAAACAAACACACGACACACAACACACAAATAATAAATATATACATACATATATATATATATATATATATTCCACCCACACTTAAACATCACATTGACCTTAATGTGTTACAAAAAAGTAAAAGAGGGATTTAAGAAATAAAATAACACGAAGAAGGACAAACATTAAAACTGACATAAAATAACACGAACAAGGAAAAACATTAAAACTAAAAGACATTAAACTAATAAGCAGTAAAAATAACAAAAAGAAAAGGGATAAAAAAATACGATACTAAAGTGTAGGTGGTGGCTGCATCGATGTGGTGTGAACCATTGAAGTAAGCATGGCATACTACATTGAGGAGCGGTGAACAGCTGCGAGAAAGAAAAATAGAAGAGATTGAAAAGTAGATCTATGAATACAAAGCAAACATATTAAGTCGAGTTTCACTAAAAAGAAATGACAAACAACTCATTGAAAAATAAAACAGAAATTGTATGGGTTGCCTCTTATTTAGTGCTTCTTTAATATCTTTTATCTAGACACCTCAACCGTTCTGCTCAAGGCGGATCGCTCAAGGTGAGCAATTCCATTGTTTTCTTCTCTTCATAGGGATTTTTCTCCAATAATTTCCCAACCTCTCCCTCAATTGCATTAATCAGCAATTGGAAGCACTCATTACTCTCTTTAACCAAGTCCGGCTCCTTTTCTTCTTCTTCCTGCAAGGTGAACTTAAAATATGCAGCATTAATTTGATCAACGAAAAACAGTCTATAGAAACAATAGTAGTGGAAATAGGTTCAACATTAAAGATTGAAAATTATTTTGTTTCTCCCAAAACAGTCATGCTTAATTTACCGTTCTTCACATCAATTAAGGCATTGGTAGTGGCCATGAAAGGCCTCCCTAAGAGTATGGTATGCTCCTTCTCTTGCTCTTTAACCTCCCCTATGTCTAAGACAACAAAATCTATAGGAACAAACAATCCTCTAACCTTCACTAACTCGTCCTCCATTATTTCTTTCAGATAATGGATTGACCTATCTACTAATTGTAAACACATGTTTGTAGGTCTTAATTGTCTTAGATCCAATTTCTCATAAATAGATTGAGACATCCTTAACCTCATCACCATTACCCATTGATACTTACACATTAAAACTCCCTGGGTAAAACTCCCTGGGTCTTTCAATTTGGTGGTTAATTGTTACTTTAGCACTGCACTTGCAACCTCTGAAACCATCACCTTCTTGTTTGGCTCAAACTTTTGTTTCTTGGTGCTTAGTTCCTTGAAAAACTTCACATAAGCTGGAATGTTTCTAATCACACCTAATAAAGGTAGATTAATATTAACTTTGGAAAACATGTTATATAGATCAGAGAATTTCTTATCTTGTTTTGATTCCTTAAAGTGGCTTGGATATGGGATCAGTGGTTTATAAGGATTAGCCACCTTATGCAGTCTTAGTCTTTCATTGCAGTCGGTTGAATGCCCCAGTTTTTCAACTTTCTGAACGTGACTTAAAAGGTTGTCGTTCCCATTACTTTCTTCATTCTGCTAACCTTTTTCATTGGTGAGGCTCTCCTCCTCTTGACCACTTGCACTAGACTGATTAGAATGGATCTCAACATGATTATCAATTACCTTACCACTTCTCAGAATAGTGATTGCTTGGGCTTGCTTGGGTTGATTGGGCAACTTATCTTTTTAATTATTATGCATTTGAGCAACAAATTGCCCTACTTGAATCTCAATCCTCTTCACAGATGCCTATAAAGAATCGAACCTCTTATTATTTGTCTCTTGATTTTGAGTTGTGATCATAATAAACTCGTTCAGGCTTTCCTCCAAAGAAGACTTACTTGGTGGGTTTTGAAGTGAGGATTGCCCTTGGTAATAATTTGGCCTATAAAAATTTTGGTATTGTAGTTGAGGTTGTACTGGTAGATTTTTGGTCTTCAATAAAAAATTGGGATGGCTTCTCCAACTAGGGTTGTAAGTGTTTGAGTACGGATCATTTCACTCCCTTTGTTGATAACCGTTGAGTGAGTTCACTTGTTCTTCCCCATCTGCAAAAGGCTCACAAGAATAAGAAAAAACATTAGCTTCATGACCATAAATTCCATATATACCACATACCTCTTGATTTGGAATGCTTGGGGTAGTCTTGTAGCTAACATTGTTACATGCCTTGTTAACTCAACTAACTGTATAGCTAGTTCTTAATTTGATCTCACTTCATAAACTCTAGTTCTTCTTCCCCTCACGCTTTTTTTGCTGAGAATTTTCCTCCAAAATTTAGAAGATCTTATTTTTTAGGTCGTCTTCTCTCCCACAACTTCTCTTGCTGTGTTGTCTACTGTGTATTGACATCGTTGTGTCAATCCATCATAAAAAAACTGGTTCTACATGTGGAGTTCAAAATGACGGTGCGGATACTACATGAGCAAGGGTTTGAAGTGTTCCCACGCCTCATAAAATGACTCTCCCTCCATTTGAGTGAAGGTTGCCATAATCGTATGCAACTCAGAAGTCTTTTGATGGTAATTAAACTTTCCCATGAATTTATTGTACACCTCCTTCAATGTAGTTAATGAACTAGGTGGAAGGGAGTCATGCTTTGGCCCGATCCTTCAATGTGTATGGGAAGCACCTCATCCTGAGGTGATCTTCATTTAGGCTATCCAACGGGAATGTCTAAAGGGTGGTATAGAATTCCAAAATGAAGGTTAAAGGGTCTTCATTAGGAACCTCATAGAAAGATGGCAGTATGTTCTAGTGGGTGTTCCTCAATTCATAGTTTCTAGATGCCTCTCCCAGACGAATACATGAAATGATAGTAACCTCATAGAGAGATGGCAGTATGTTCTAGTGGGTGTTCTTCAATTCATAGTTTCTAGATGCCTCTCCCAGACGAATACATGAAATGGTAGTACCAATTACTGGTCTAACATACTCCTTTATTATTGGATTCCTTGCACCCATCTTTTGATCTTTTGGTTTAGGTTGTTCGAGATTATCTTCAAAGTCCCTTGGAGGTCCTTTTATGTCAATAAAGGGAGTAAGCTTGCCTTCTTAAGACTTCCTTCCTCACATAAACTAAATAAAAACAATAGTGAATTAATAAGAAAATTACTAAAACAACTCAACGAAATAACATGACAAAAATATATGCATGAACAGACAAAATAATCGAAATTAAATTAAGTGCAAATAAAATTTCAAAAAAATTAAATTAAGTGAAAATACTAAACACCTCCCCCGGAAACGACACCAAAAACTTGTTATAGTGATTACACAGGGTTGTCTCCCATGGAGGTGAAATTGGTTAACTTAAATTAACTTTGAACAAAAAAAATAAAACAAATGCAATCGTAAACACTCTATCCCGATTTGTTAAGTGAAGGTTTTAAAGGAAATCATAAAATTAAACTGAAAAGTAAACATAGTTAACTAGGAGCAAAAATGAATAGATTAATTGAAGTGGAAAACTCTTGAGAATTAAGTTAACTAATTTAATCTCCTATGCATGACTAAGAAGAAATGATTGGATAGTTGCCTTTATAAAATACCAATTGGGTTCTAAAATCGATTTAAATAACAAACTAACTTAACATTCATAGTTGACAAGTTTATCATCCAAATTAGTTATAAAACCCAACTAATAATTACCACTTAAGTTAATATATTTCTAATTTATAACTTAAGCGTCTATAGTTTCTCGTTCCATATTAAACTTCTTCTCTCAATCTTTCGTTTAATACCAAAATAATGCAAAGATTGGTCAGGCTATTACATTCATTCAATTCAAAAACTATAGCAAATATAAGACAACAACATAGTCCCTCAATTATGCATATTTGACTAAAATAGATACATTAATCCTCAAGAAAAAGAGATCAGCCCATCACGGAAATAACAAGATTCATCATATTCAAATACTTCAATCCTATTTGTATCAGTATAAGAGAAGTAT
>JANVCL010000005.1:25667979-25681494 GCA_026546855.1 Erythroxylum incrassatum
ATGAGTTAGAATAAGAAGTGAAAGTGTTTATAGTGATCAATTGAAAATGAATTGAGATGGTTATATGAAAAAAAAGAAGAATCCTCACGATTGAGGACAGGTGCAAAAAGGGAAGGGTTGTCAAAAACCAAAAGAGATCAAGGTATCATTAGCCTAAGCGACTAAGTGGTGAGTTTTCCTAAATATGTCTCTCGATAAGATGTAATGATTTTGATGGTATATACTTCAATGAGCCTTATTATAAAGGATGTTTCGATTATATGAATTATGGCATCAATTGATCTTCATGAGATATTATGAATAGCTGAAAGTAATTCCTTAAGGCATTAAAAATGGCTGATAAGAAATGGTGACGACAGTTGATTGGTAAGGAGTCCATGAGTGGTATCGATGAAAGTAGTAAGAAATCTCCGTTCAAAGAAGAATTTCCCTGAATTGGGTTAACTTGATCAGATGATTTAAGAATGATCAATGACAGGACAAATCAGAAATAAATATGAAATGAATTAAAAATGCTTATTGGAGCCTTAAAGCGTAAGAGGTAGGATATGTTACTGAGAAGGGATGCATTGTGTTTGATGTAAAGGGTCCGAAAATAACAGATTCTTGAATTGAGGAGACATTAATTACGAATATGAGGAAAATAAATATGTTCAGGAGATACAACTTTGATCTGACAAATGTGTTACCAACCCAGGAAATAAAGATTGCAAATAAATTGAAGTATGTGGAGAAACTAGTGTAAACGAATAGACGTTAGAACACGTCAATGTGAAACTTGAGAGAAATTAAATGAATTGAGAAAATCATTCGAGAGAAGAAGCCAGTTGGGAATTGAGAAAAATATAAGAGAATTTTACTTCATTGGGGGAAAACCGATACTTAGTTATGAGAATCAATCATGGGCACAGTTTTGAGTTGTAATTGTCGGAGGTAACAATGCCCCTGACAGTGTTATACTAGTGAATTTGGATTGGTTAGTGACTATGATCATAACAATATATGGAATGGATTTGAAAAATGGAGAAAAATATTTTGACTATTTGAGGAAATCTTATATATATATGGAAGCTTCATGAAAGTGAATCTTAGCTTGATCAAATAAATTGTGGGTGGTCTAGTATTTGAACATGGCACATTGGAAGACTTAATGCAGATAGAGGTGATTGCAAGGAATATATATATGGGATTTGGAGTGATTTAGAACTAGCTGTATGTTGGATACGCCCAGAAGTTGTTAAAGGTTTTCTGGTCTTAGCTCTTTGACAAAAATGTTTAAGGAAAAACGTGTGAAGCATATGACTGATGAATGTAAAAAGATATATTATGAGAAATTTATAACTCGGGTATTGATTGTATCACTTCGAGTTGGAGATTTTGCAATATATAACGAAGTGTTCCAATAAAGATTATGGTGCAATCTGTTGACAGGAACAAGTATATCCTCATTGGCTGCAATTTGATTGATGACTTGAAATTTGTGGTACAAGGAATTGCTTTGAAAGCTCGGAGACACTATTCATACAGAAACATTTTGGATATGTCTATGAATATGAAAATCGATAACGATTGAGGTATTTTGTGGGTTTGAAAGAATTGAAAGGGATTATGCAATTGAGTACTTCATAATAAAGCTAGTGCTGCAATTCAATGTATTGAATAGAACATTCAATAGTAGAATATCACAAATTTAGATGATAAGGTTATCAAACCTAGTGTGATACTGAGTGCAAAATGTCAACCTAAAAAAGAGGCGAAAAGGAAGTATTATTAGCTATTGGAATTCCAAATCAGGTGTGTATAAAATGATTGGCAAAGCCCAAATTGAGGATTAGAATTTGCGAACCTTATCGAGGAATTGAATTTATGATTGGATTAAGAAGTATGTGTAACACCTGATAAAGAAACTGTTAGAGAAAGCACAAGAAACAATCAAAGCTTTATGTTCTAGTAAGAGTACATCAAAAGGATAATAGATGGTTTAGAATGTAGAACCGAATAGTTATATGTTGGAGTTACCAACAGACTTGACTATTGGTGATAGTGTAAAGCTGAAATTTTTGGAGTTCATGAGGACGTGAGATTGATGTATAGTTTAAATTAATTGCGGGCATAACAATCGTTATATTGGTGACACCATTCGAATAGTGTTTAAGGCGTCAGACAAAAAAAAGAAGTCGTTTACCCTATATTGAAGTGAACAGAGCCTAAAAATGGTTGAAGACCATGATTGACTTGAGATACTGTTGATGAGTGAAATGAATCTGTAATAGGGGCTAAGTGATCCAAGTTAATAACAAAGGAGTTGGAGTTGAGTTGATTGACATTGAGGTTATGAAATCTCATGAGATTAGTGGTTTAGCACTAAAGAGATGCAAACTAATAAGCGAAAGATAAAATATTTCGAAAAGTATCACCTCGGTTAAGATGCACTTAGATGGCCATAAATGAGTAAATAGGGGAAACTAAATTCGACATAAATTGGTCTATATGCAAATATGGTTTGAGGAGAACTAAGGATTGGTAAATCAGTATAAAACATAAACGATGTTTCGGATTCACACAGTGTTATATGGATAGGGTTAGGAAATATTGTTATGATCCGACATAGATGTGTTAATGATGCCGAGAGTGAAGAATTGTGAGCAATCATGAGGAAACAGTTAAGACAGTGTGGTATTTGAAGAAAGTAAAAGGGTAATTGATTGCATTGACTATAGTCAATTGACAGAAAGTATTCGAGTGGGAAGTAAATAAGAAATTGAGATGTAATGAACAAAATAAATCCCCTGCCTTTCTGATCAATCATATAAGAATTTCGGGGACGAAATTTTTATTAGGAGGGGGTAGTTGTAACATCTCACCCCTGATGGGAATGGTAGAATTAGGGATGGCAATGGGGCGGGTATGCCATCCTCCGTACCCGCCCCATAAACTTGCCCCCACCCCCATACTCGCCTCCATCCCCGTCGGGGATTTTTTTGGCATCCTCATACCCGTACCCGTTGGGGGTTTGACCACCATCGGGTACCCGTTTACTCGCCTCTTTTTTTTAAGATAAGCTTATTTAATATGAATGTATATATATATATATATATATATATAAGTATGTATATATATGAGGACAAAATTGTAATTACTATATAACGGGTAAACGGGTATAGGGGTGGTATCCCCATACCCGCCCCATACCCGACGGGTATTTTTTTAACCCCTCATACCCGCCCCAAGGGTAAAAATTTGCTCCCCATACCCGCCTCTGTTTGGGTAATTTTATCGGGTACCCATCGAGTTTAGGTACAATTGCCATCCCTACTAATTATTAGACATCTTATAAGCGAGCCTATAATTTATCAAACTTTACAATCAAATCTAACTTGATTAAATTATTATGTCTCTTTGACCATACTTTGTGTATGATTTGTTAAGTTTCTAAATATGTTGATAGATATATATATATTATAATCTTAAATTAGATTTATAATTAGATAAAATAAAATTTTAAAATTTAAATCTTATTCTCTAATTAAATTATTTATATTTATATTTCAAAATTACTTTTATGAATGCATTATAACCGCTCAAATATTAGGAATACTAATGACAAACTTTTTGCACATAATTTTTATATAATTTAATTATTTCATCATAAAATTTATATAAGGGTGGGAATAAGCTTTGGGCCAAAATGTTGAGATCAGGTCTAATTAACCCAGGCCTTCAAGCCTAAAGCTTAGATCGAAGCCTAATCAAGTTGGATTTACTTATTGACTTTAGGTTGGGCATGAGCTTTTTTACTATGTCTAATATTTTAATCAAATATACAGTTCTGAATTGATGCCTAATTTATCTGAATCAAATTAAATTAGTTACCAAATTGTTTTAATGACGTCTCAAAATTGTTTTTTAGATAATCACTTGATGTTGACTAGGGATTTCTTATATTAATATTGATCGAGAACAATTAAACATTCTCTATAATTATTTTTGGGTAATGAATCTTATATTGATCACTTGACTACTTTCATGTGTTCATGTTATGTCTAATGACTATGGTATGTCCTAAGTAGTATCTCATATCAATCTTTATATAAGATATTTATTCAAATGATCTCTTACACAATCATCAAAATGAACATTTCCACAAACATAAATATCATATGAAATATTTATGTTAAATCAATATCATAAATTTGTTCTCTAACAAGTATTCATATATCTTTTTAAGTATCTTTATAGTTTAATCTATGAGATCAATCATTTCTTTTATAAATAAGAAACATAATATATGCTTATCTTTTCTATCTATTAATGTCTAATCCTAATATGGCAATAATTAGAAATAATTTATAGATAGTACCTAATTGCAATATGAATCTTATGATTATTATTTCATCATAATTTCATTTACAAAGTATAATTATGTCATTAACTTTATCTTATAAACTAGTTAATTAAAAATGGATAAAATAAAGAATGTCTTTAATTAATTATGTTATAGGTATAGAATAAAAATGGATAAAGTAAAGAATGTCTTTGATTAATTATGTTATAGGTATACATCCAATTTACTATTTGTGATAAACTAATAAGTACAACTTTTATCCACCTGGTAAAGATGGAATGTCATGTGCCATAAATTACCTTTGAGATTCAAAATTTGAATATTGGGGACAAATTAAAAAAAATCAATGGGTTAAAATGGGTTATAACACCCGCCAATAAAGTCACATAAGTCCATAATAATCAGATATGTACTAATCTAGCCCATCATAAATTAGTTACATTTTTTGTGAAAGAAAAGCTTTATTACTTGTACCTAAATGATTGCAAAATAAATGAATTTTGCAAAGTTTTAAAGTTACATATTAGACCACATTATTTACTAAGAATGAAAGTTCATAGACCCTTCATAAAATAACAAACTAATTGATTGTGAATGCTTTATCTCACTAAAAGACCAAAAAGCGTAGTTAATTAATCGTACATCCAAAGTTTATAAGTAAGTAGAATTTTGATTGACATAGACATTATATTTTACCTTTGGTATTTAGTTACAAACATTATAATTAATTGATTTGTATCATGTACTATAGTAACATTAGAAAAAAAACACATAAATATAGGTATGTGGAATGTGCCAGCAATAGAATTTAATAGATGAAACCATATTTCTACCATAAAATGACTAAATCTAAATTTACAATCTAAGAGAAGAACTCATTTCAATAGATAGAAAATATTGGTATATAATTTACCTTAGAAAGTACAAACATGTAATGAGGTAGAATATTAGAAATAAAGGCAATGATCATTAAAACATTGATTACAACAAAATACAACAAAACAAGTATATATTGGAATTCATTTTGTTGAAGCTCTTTCGTACATACCAAAATATATTAAGTTCTTAAATAATCTCCTTTCTAATAAGAAACTTAAAGATTTTTCAAATGGTTACTCTGAGTAACAAGTGCTTCACCATCTTACAGAACATGTTATCCTAAAAAATAAAAGATCTAGGGAGTTTTACTATTCTTTGTAATATTAAAAGTTTGTTAATTGAAAGGGCATTAGCAATCTTGAGAGTTGTTGTTAATTTGATGTTATATGATATGTTTAAGAAGTTAGGATTAAATGAACCTAAACTAACTAAGTTGAGCAGTCAATTCGTAGATAGGTCAATCAAGTATACTAGGGACATTACCAAAAATGTTTTGGTTAAGGTTGGCAAGTTGTTTTCACTGTTGGTTTTTTGATTATGAATATGGTGGATGATTTAGAGGTTCCCTTGATCTTAGGACAACCTTTTCTAGCCATTACTAAGTTATGATAAATATTCATGATGAGAAATTGATCATATATGTAGAAGATAAAGACGTAGGTTTTAAGATATCTAAAATCGTGAGACATTCCATTGAGAAAGATGATACTTGTTTTTATATAAATGTGATTGATGTTAAAATTTCTCCTGTTATGCAGGAAATAATCACAGATAATTTATTGGAGTCTTATATTATCTAAGACGAAGAAGAAGAGAGGGATGACCCCATTCTACTAGTGCAAGTGGTATAATTGGAAACTAATGAGCCCTTAATTAGGAATTTAGTAAGGTTTCTAGTTAAAAGACTCATAAAGAAGTGCTTGTTGGGAGGTAAACCAATGATTTAGGTATTTTTCGAATATTTTTGGTGTAAAGGGGAAGATTCCGTGTTTAGATGACAAAGGATATCTCTTGTGTGAAGGAGAAGACATCAAGTTCCAATTCGACTTGTTCTTACAATGATTGAGATGCTCTACTACCTCTGCCCTTTTGGTCTTTGATCCTGGTGGTTTGTCTGGGCTTTCGCTAATTAATTACTACTAGATGCTAGTAATCTGGTCTATTCCTCAGATAGTAACCATTTGACGTGATGGATTGTAGTTAATTGACTACCTCTCCTTTTTCCCAACACAACTCTGCTTCTCTAAAACACTATAATCGTTAAACCCACTAATCTTCTTCTCCAAACTCTTCGGGCCACCGTTGTCCTAATGGGCAACATCTCCAAGTGGTAATGGAACTATGGAAGTCAATGTAGGAGAGAAAAGCCAAAGAACTCCTCAAAGCTCAGATTTTTCCTAAGAGACAACTTTCTTGAGGTGAAAGAGAGCTGAGCGTAAAGCAGCTGTTTAGGAGTTTGAAGGATCATGCGAGGTTGTCAGAAAAGTTTAAAACTTGTTCTCGGTCAGCGTTGATGAGCAATTTAAGGTTCTAGATGATAGGTTTACAGGTACCTAGTGGTCGGATAGAGACGGGTCTCTGTTGTTTGAGAATGGAGATGGATTTCCTCTGCAAGGTTCTTTTCCTATCAGGCTCGGAGATGGCTTCGGTTATGGCTTCCTGGTCACCCACAAGTGACGGAGCCAACACCACTATAAACACAACCGCCGCTAGTTGGAAGCCATGTGGTGGACCTCTGAATTGTCTCTCTTCTAACATTTTGAGCCTAACTTGACCTGAGCCTGAGAGAGAGGTTTGGATGTGGTTTTATGAGGTTTTGCTCTCTCTATTTTAATAACATACAATGAAGGGAGAGAACTTGTATATCCAGAATAATGGTTTAAGACTTAAGTACCTCTCTGAAAGGAATAATGGTTTAGCACTAAAAGTGAAACCGTCGCCTCCCCGCGGATCGAAGCCTCTGGTATGTTTCACTTAATATTCTGTTTATAATTTTTTTCTCTTATGCTTGCCTGTTTGCGGTGGTTTGGAAGTCACACATCAAGCAATGGACGCCACAAAAGTGATCCATTGGAAGGTGAGAGCTTTTAGCAGGACTTGTCCTATTCCTTTAGCAAGACTTGTACTGCTCCTTTGGCTCGTTTGACAATTCTCTTTTAGGTGCGTTTCTCAACTCATGATTTGTTTGTATCGATGTGTTGTTTTGGTATGGCTACGAGTTTTAGTATCACCGCTCCTTTTTCCTCCACCCGGCTCTTCTTAGTCCCCGTCTCTCTCTCCCTCCTCTTTTCTGGATCTTGTCTTTGTGTTCGTCCAAGGTTGTTTATATCTATGAGTATACATTGTCTATAACTGGGTTGCATAACCTTATCCTCTGATTTTTTCTGGGTTGTAGTACCATAGCTCTTGTCACCAACCAGTGTCCTTTTCACGAATTGTTGTACAGTGAGGTATGCTTCTCCTTTTTTCTCTTTTAGCAATGGTGCCACGTTATCGTCTTTGTTGCTATTTTTATGTTGTCTTTTCCCATGTTTTTTTTAAAGTTATAAGTGGTGTAGATTTTAATGTTGGTTGCAAGAAAAGAGTGAGTTGATGTTCCTATCTTTTTTTTCTGTAGTTCTTTTCGATTACCATCCTATCGCCGTTTCAACTGCTTCACGTTGCCGGTTGTTGGTTGTAATGGTTTGCTAGCTGCTCCACCACTTGCTCGATGCTGACGCTATGTCGCATCACTGAGTTTTAGTTCTTCTAATTTTTGGATTAAAGACTTCCTTTTTTCATAAACTGTGGCAGTCTTGGTATTTGTTTCCACATTTCTGTTACAACAGGAAACAAATCGCCTGAGGGTGTTTCATACCTGCTGTTAGGACGGATTTCTCTGGATGATAGCCGTTACCACTCAGCTTAAAGATCCCCAGTATCTATGGAATAACTCAGCTCCAGTGTATCAGAAGCTAACCTTACCCTCTGATAGAGACGCGACAACCCAACTGTGGATCCTTTCCCAATCTCCGTTGTGCCCCCTCTTTCTCTCTTTAGTTAACTCAACCCTTCACTCCATCAGCTCTGTTGTCTTTTCAAACCTGCTGTTATACAATTGTAGGATTGCCTCTACTCTATAGTTAGGCGTTAATCTTCTCTCCTGTGTTAATTTTGAGTTTTCTAATTATTATTATTATTATAATATTTTATTTTATTTTACTCTTGCCGCAATGGATCACTAAGTGTTTATTTATTTATTCATTGTCCTGTCACATCGGTATGTTGGTCTACTAAAAACAGCCTTTCTACTATGTAGAGGTAAGGCTGCACACTCTCAGGCCTCTCCAGACCCCACATCACTACGGGACTTCGAGACATGATGATGATGATGATGATTATTATTTATAATAGTTTTGGTTTTTAATTGTTTTACTACGATTCCTTCCCCACTATGAATCTGTATATATATATATATATAATTTTTTATCTATCCCTATTATTTGTATCGTTATTGCTATTATTTTACTTTTTTTATTATTTTTATTCCTTTTTCTTAGTAATTTATATTTTATTAAGCTTTTTTCTTCTGTGTCTTGCCTCATTATTTTGCATGTCGCATCTACATATGGGTCGACCGGAAACAACCTCTCTACTATGTAGGAGTAAGGCTGTATACTATATGACCTCCCTAGACGTTGCTTTACTGTGGGATTTCAGATTGGGTGTAATGATGATGATTAAGGTCAAAACATATTGGTATCACGAATTAGGATTCATCTTACCTTGATACTAAACAAGTTTAGTTCTTACTCATAAAAAATGAAATCAATAAAAACTATGCAGAAAAACTAATATAAAATAAAGAAATCATGATTCTAAATATGTCTTTTCTCTTCTATTAGATCTTCCTGCAGGTTTGGTTTGAATGAAGTTTTCTTTTGGATCTCTTGACGTTATCTTTGTTTGTTTCTCGTATCTTGATCATAATTGTTGCCTTTTTTTGTGTCTTATGACTTAAAATTGCTTAATAACTCGACTCTCTCTATTTTGCTTCTGCCCACGTCCTTTTATAGTATAAACTAGGTTTTTGGGTCATACACGGTCAACATACACAGGCGAGTGAGTGGCCGTGTATCTCCCAAAACACATGAATTTGTGATTTCACAAAGGCATAAAGACTTACACAAGCAACATACATGATCGTGTAGATCAAGATACACGAGTGTGTAAGGCCATAAGACTAGAACTAAAATTCTTCAAATTTTACGTGTTTACAAAGACTTAAACAGTCACTATACATGGTCGTATATGTCCTTAATTGCTTCAAATCTTGTTCCATCCATGATTTCATCTGGATTATTCTCCTTTTAGTCCAAGAAGGAAATTATTACCTATAAATGCACTTGAGGAGAATTAACTACTAAAAATACAACAAAACTATTAAATATCAAGCAAAACACATGAAATATAGGTGTATAATTATATTCAAATTAGCATTTATCAGTTTACTACAAGTGAAACCGATGTACAATGATTACATATTGCAATATGAATTCTAGCAATAAGTTCATACATAAATAATCTATTTGGAATATCTAAATCATTCATACATAAATCCCAAAACATTAAACACATAATAACATAGCCAATCCTAAAGAATAATTAAAAGCATCACTTCATTAATCAACGCCCAAAAATGTTCATCGACCTTGATATCTTCTTTGAACTAGAAAGATGAAGTTTAGCTCCATATAGCACTCTATATGGATAAGGATCCACCTCCTTTTAAGTCTCTAACCTCTTCATATCTCACTTATCCTCTTAATTTCCCTTGTATACTTAAAAATAAGAGTTGCGTAACAATACCCAGTTAGCTACATAAGCGTGTGAGTGATAGTGTATTTCAATTTTGCTAGAAATCGTGAACATACATATTCACATTAAGCTACATGGCCACTTACACGATTATGTAGCTTACTAATTGACTACTTTTGGGTGTGTCAATATTGAAATAACAACAAATGCACGATATAGTTATAGCTAATACTGGAAAATAAGGCTTGATTCTATGAGGATTGTAATTATTAGTAGTTACCATTATCTTATTATCTAGCATACAAATTGATTCTAATTTTTAATTTAAAGAAAATAAAACTTTAAAAAATAAAATAAATAGGTTACAAGATTGAGCAGAGAATTAAGAATTCACATAGAAAATTAACGATATTGAGAATTAGTGTCTAGGTTTCGAATCCCCCTAAAAACCCTTAATTGATTGATTTTTTATTATGCAATTGTTTTATTGATTTATTGGATAGTGGAGATTTCTATGGTATGCTAATAGCTCTCTCAAGTCTAATAATAACTAATCCTAAGGCTTTCAACGAATTACTTAGGTTAAAGTTTATAGGATTGTTTTACCGATTTGTAAATCTCGCTATTAGTTTTGACCATAATCTAGAAGATTTATACCATCCTATCTCTAGGGTTGCAATCAACTCATTTCAATCATAGTATATCTATTTATAAACAAGATTCCTCAATCTCTATGTATGAAATCAGATTATGATATAATTTTTAAGATCTATTAAAACATATATTAAACATGCAATCATATCATAATATATCAATCAAACCAATTGCATTAATAAAAGAATCAAAGCATGAACTGTAACATCCCACCCTCAACGGGAAGGGTAGAATAGTAATTTGGAATATGATGAGAGTGATTGAGCTTCATTAGGACTGTTCATGCATACCAGTAGTGGTAAACAGAGAATTTGTGCATATGCAAATAACTGTACATGCATACATGACATTCTCAATTTTTGTGCCTAATGCAATTTTATTGTGATTAACGTGGTTATTGTGTTTAAAAAATTATTCTGAGTGAGCCATAGTGTGTTTTCCATTTTAAGAGATTTTTATGAATTTTTCTGGAATTTTCCAGAGAAAATTCCCGGACCGGAAAAATCGCCAAATGGCGAACCGGTTGATTTTCGGTAGCGAAAATTGCTACCCAATGGCACTGCAATATTGGGTATATTATTTTGGAATTGTATGTGGGACCATTGAAAATGTTTTAATTGTAATTTGTTTATTTGGATTAATTGTTTTAAAATCCATTAATTGAAGGTCCTGTCCAAGTGGTTCCAAAGAAGTCTAGAATCACCATTGTGAAAGACCAGGAAGGTGAGTTGATTCCCACCTGAGTGCAAACTGAGTGGCGAGTATGTATTGATTATAGAAGGTTAAATTCTGCTACTCGTAAAGACCACTTTTCCCTTCCTTTTATTGATCAGATGCTTAAGAGATTGGCTAGTTATGACTATTATTGCTTTTTAGATGGCTTTTCAGGTTATCTTCAGATCTCGATCACACCAGAAGATTAGGAGAAGACCACATTTACTTGCCTATTCAGTACATTTGCCTATCGAAGGATGCCATTTGGATTATGTAACGCACCTGCCATATTCCAAAGGTGTATGGTAACCATTTTTTCCAAATATGTTGAGAAGATTATCGATGTATTCATGTATGATTTTAGTGTGCATAGATCTTTTTTAATGAATGTCTTGAGAATCTTACCATTATCTTGGAATGGTGTATAGAAACAAACCTTGTGTTAAACTGGAAAAAATGTCATTTTATGGTGGATCAAGGTATAGTTTTAGGCCATGTGATATCTGCTAAGGGTATCGAAGTAGACAAGCCTAAAGTTGATCTTATTTCTTCTTTACCTAACCCCTTTACTGTGAGGGAAGTGTGTTCTTTTGTTGGACAGGAAGTTTTTTATCAAAGGTTTATTAAGGACTTTTCGAAGATAGCCGCACCACTATGCAAGCTTCTTCAACAAGATGTCTCCTTTGAGTTTAACGAGAGGTGCAAGGAAGCATTCAACAAACTTAATGAGCTTTTAACATCCCTACCAGTGATTCAACCGCCAGATTGGAACCTCCTATTCGAGATCATGTGATGCGAACGTTTATGCAATAGGGTGGTTTTAGGATAAAAAATGGGAAAAGCTTTTTATGCCATCTACTATGCTTCAAAGACTTTAAACCCAACTTAATTGAATCATTCCACAACTAAAAAAGAATTGTTATCTATGGTTTTTGCTTTAGAAAAATTCGATCGTATTTACTTGGTGCTAAAGTGATTTTTTATTCTGACCATGTAGCTTTGTGATACTTGCTCATAAAGAAAGAAGCAAAACTAAGGCTGATCAGATGGATTCTCCTCCTTTAGGAATTCAACTTGGAGATCAGAGATAAGAAGGGGCAGAAAACATGGTGGCAGACCATCTCAGCCGTTTGATAAAGGAAGAAGATGATATCCCTCTACGAGAAACCTTTCCAGATGAACAATTATTTTCTTCCGATGTGACACCACCATAGTATGCAAACATTGTCAATTTTTTAGTAACTAACAAATTACCTATTGGTTTGTCAAATGCTCAGAGGGATAAGCTACAGAGTGAAGCAAAGTATTATGTATGAGATGACCTATATCTTTGGAGGCACTATGCAGATCAAGTTATCAGGAGGTGTGTATCATAAAATGAATCATCATCAATTTTAACCTTCTGCCATTCATACGCTTGTGGAGGACATTTTGGAATGAAAAGGACAACTCATAAAGTTATGGAGAGCGACTTCTATTGACCACCATTGTTCAAATATGGATATACCTTTTGTAAATCCTGTGATAGATGCCAACGATCAAGTAACCTATCTCGTAAGGATCAATTACTAGAATCTCCTTTTCTTTTTTGTGAAAATTTTGACGTTTGGAGCATTGATTTTATGGAGCCTTTCCCTCCGTCTTTTGGCTTACTTAGATATTGCTTGTGGTTGATTATGTTTCTAAATAGGTGGAAGCCAAAGCTATTAGGACTAACGATGCCAAGGTTATTGCAGATTTTGTTAAGGCTAACATTCTTTCTAAGTTCGGTATACCAAAAGCCATCGTTAGCTACAGAGGAACCAACTTCTGCAATAGGGTGATGAAAGCAATGTTTAGAAAATAGCACATCACGCACAAAGTTTCTACTGCTTACCATCCCCAAACCAACGGGCAAGTTAAAGTCTCAAATCGAGAAATTAAGTTATCCCTAAAGAAAATCGTGTAGCCCAATAGGAAGGATTGGGGTGTAAGACTATAAGACGTATTATGGGCCTACAGGACGGCTTACAAAACACCGATTGGAATGTCGTCGTATAGGCTACTGTTTAGGAAAATATGTCATCTTCCGATGGAATTTTAACATAAGGCATATTGGGCTATAAAAGATGCAACATACACTTGGA
>JANVCL010000005.1:25690689-25704699 GCA_026546855.1 Erythroxylum incrassatum
GGAAACGATAGCTACCTTGGGCTTATTGGAAAGCTCTCCAAAAAGGTATGATTTGGCTTCTGTACAAATATCTGAAGCTCACCAAAAGTTGTTACCTTCTGATGTGCAGGCACCGGAATTGGAATTGAAGTCACTCCCTACACATCTAAAGTGTGCCTATTTGGGAGATAAACAGGCTCTCCCAGTTATCATTTTGACGGAGTTGACTTTAACTCAAACGGAGAGGCTGGTTCGAATGTTGAGGGATCATAAGAAGGCCATTGGGTGGACTATTGCAGATATCCAAGGGATAAGCCCTTCCTTTTTCATGCACCACATTTTGTTGGACGATGATGTAAAATCTACAAGGCAAGCTCAACGTAGGCTGAAACCTCCAATGATGGAAGTTGTGAAGGAGGAGGTATTAAAGCTTCTTGATGCTGGGGTTATTTACCCAATTTCTGACAGTATGTGGGTAAGTCCTGTCCAGGTGGTTCCAAAGAAGTCTGGAATCACCGTTGTGAAAAACAAGGAAGGTGAGTTGATTCCCACCCGAGTGCAAACCGGGTGGCAAGTATGTATTGATTATCGAAAGTTAAATGCTGCTACTCATAAAGATCATTTTTTCTTTCCTTTTACTGATCAGATACTTTATATGGCTTTTTAGGTTATCTTTAGATCCCGATCGCATTGGAAGATCAAGAGAAGACCACATTTACATGCCCATTCTGTACGTTTTCCAAGGATGTCATTCGGATTGTGTAACGCACCCACTAGGTTCTAAAGGTGTACGATAAGCATTTTTTCTGAATATGTTGAGAAGATTATTAAGGTATTCGTGGACAATTTTAGTGTGTATGGATCTATTTTTTTATGAACGTCTTGAGAATCTTGCCATTATCTTGGAATGATGCATAGAAACTAACCTTATGTTGAACTGGAAAAAATATCATTTTATGGTGGATCAAGGTATAGTTTTAGGTCATGTGATATCTGTTAAAGGTATTGAAGTAGAAAAGTATAAAGTAGATATCATTTCTTCTTTACCTTACCCCTCTACTGTAAGGGAAGTGCGTTCTTTTCTGGGGCATGCAAGTTTTTATCGAAGATTCATTAAGGACTTTTCGAAGATAGCCGCACCACTATGCAAGCTTCTTCAACAAGATGTCTCCTTTGAGTTCGACGAGAGGTGCAAAGAAACATTCAACAAACTTAAGGAGCTTTTGACATCCCCACTACTGATTCAACCGCCAGATTCGAACCTCCCATTCGAGATCATGTATGATGTAAGCGGTTATGTAATGGGGCAGTTCTAGGGCAAAGAGTGGGAAAAGCTTTACTTGCCATTTACTATGCTTCAAAGACTTTAAATCCAGCTCAATTGAATTATTCCATTACTGAAAAAGAATTGTTGTTTATGGTTTTTGCTTTGGAGGCACTGTGCAGATCAAGTTATCAAGAGGTATGTACCAAAAAAAGAATCATCATCAATTTTAGCCTTCTGCCATTCGTACACTTGCGGAGGACATTTTGGAGTAAAATGGATAGCTCAGAAAGTTCTAGAGAGCGGCTTCTACTAGCCAACATTGTTCAAAGATGCATATACCTTCTATAAATCCTGTAATAGGTGCCAACGGTCAGATAACCTATCCTGTAAAGATTAATTGCCACAAACTCCTTTGCTTTTCTGTGAAATTTTTAACGTCTGGGACATTGATTTTATGGGTCCTTTCCCTCTGTCTTTTGGCTTTACATATATACCGCTTGTGATTGATTATATTTCTAAATGGGTGGAAGCAAAAGCCACTAGGACTATCAACGCCAAGATTGTTGCAAATTTTGTTAAGGCTAACATTCTTTCTAGGTTTGGGATACCGACAGTTGTCGTTAATGACAGAGAAACCCACTTCTACAATAGGGTGATGGAAGCAATGTTCAGAAAATATCACATCACGCATAAAGCTTTTACTACTTACCATCCTCAAACCAACGGGCAAGGTGAAGTCTCGAATTGAGAAAACAAGTTAATCTTGGAGAAAATCGTGCAACCCAATAGGAAGGATTGGAGTGTAAAACTAGAAGATGCATTGTGGGCCTATCGGACGACTTATAAAACACCAATTAGAATGTCTCCGTACAGGCTAGTGTTTGGAAAGCCATGTCATCTTCCAATGGAATTATAACATAAGGCATATTAGGCTATCAAAAGATGCAACATACACTTGGATGATGCGGGAGTGCATACGAAGTTGCAGCTCAAGAGTTAGAAGAGATCAGGAATGAGTCATATCAAAATGCAGTGACATATAAGGAGAGGACGAAAGCTTTTCATGATAAGATGATTTCGAGAAAAAGCTTCTCGATGGGCCAGAAAGTGTTACTATATCATTCCAAACTCAAACTCTTTCCTGGTAACTTTTGTTCCCATTGGGTTGGTCCATTTATTATCACTCATGTCTTTCCTTTTGGTGCAGTGGAGATACGGAGCCTAAAAAATGACAAGACATTTCAAGTGAATGGTCATCGCTTGAAGTTGTATTATGAGGGCTTTCAAATGGAGGATTTGAAGGTGTTGATGTTGGAGGACGCGACTGGTGTCACTTAAAGCACATAACTGGAGGTCTAGCCAACAACGTTAAACAAAGGTGTTGTTTGAGAGGCAACTCAAGGGAAGTTAATTTATGTCTATTACATTCTCGCATTTGTTATTCTTATTAGCTACTCCATTTCTGGCATTTGATTTTACATTGAGGACAATGCAAGTTTTAAGTGTGGGGTGGGGTACATTAGTTTTAATGCGTGTTTTTGTTAATGCATGCTTTTGAGCTTAATGTGACTTCTTAGGCGGTTTTCAAAATTAAACAAACAAAATAAAAAATTTTCTTGTTTTCTATTGCTTTAAAGATTTTTTAATCATATTTAGAGTGTAAATTGACTAATAAAATCCATAGCAAAATTTGGCATATACTTTTGCTCTTGTGGTTTGTTAATGTGCATTATCTTTAAAAGAATAGTGACTAGTGGTAAACAAAGCTAGTGAGATTTTGAGCCTTAGTTGACTGATACATCAATATCAATCTCATTACCTTTTGATAATGTGTGACCTTCATGACATATACATCCTGATTTTGCGTTAAATTTCTATTCGAGACCACATTTTTATCACATGCATTAATATGGATATGATTAGGCATTCTTTGTTTTTCATAAACTACATTATCCAAATAACCTATCCTATTGACATTATTTTTTTCCTTGATATACCCCTTTGAGCTTTAGCCTTTCTTTCTGTATAAACCATATTTTATACTTTTAAACTTAACCAAATGTCCTACCCAAGTCATAAAGCTGGTGGAACATTTGTGATTGTTGAGTTTGTGGATGTACAAAATTCTAAGTGTGGGGGTGTACATAAGTGAGGGTTGGTTATAATGTTGGGATGTTATTTTATGTCTTATCATTGAAATTCTCATGTTGATGTAGTTTATTTTTATGAAGTTTATTTTAATTTTTTATAAGAAAACAAAAAAAGGAAAAAAAGAGAAGAATAAAAAAATCATTTAAAATAAATGTATCAACAAAGAATTGCATATGTGTTGAAAAATTGTTATGGTTTATGCATCTTCCTAGAGTTGTAATGGATGTGTTATTTGAGTATGTTGAATATGAGGTTGAGGTTGGCTTAGAAGGTTCACTCTTGTGATTTCATTGTCATAAATTGTATGAGTGATTCCTTCGGATTGATATATGCTTCATGTGGTTTGTGTATGAAAGTTGAATGGGATTGTGAAATATAAATGTTGCATTCATCATAGCTGACGATACCCAGTTTTTTATGAGTATTGCTCTGTTTCATTAGATTTGATGACTTTCATGCTACTTGACCCAAACATATCTCACCTATCCTTTGCCTACATTACAACCCTAAAAAGTCCTTTGAATCGTGATTTTGCATGTGACTTTTAGTGGTGGAGAAATGAAATGATATGCAAAGTTGTGGATTGTCATGATCATGAATGGTGTTGAGTGTACCCGCGGATATATTTTATTTAAACACATTTTCCGAGTCTACCATTAAATTGCTCAATTTTTGAAGATGATGAATATTGATAAATCATGAGTAGAAGATTTGAATGTTGAGTTTTTTCTTAGGTTTTGAAAGCCATTCACCATTACATATGGTTATCTATTCTTAAGAAATGTGAAAAATGAGTTAAAGTTTTGTTTTGTAATTTTAATTTTGACAATTTGCCCGACGATGGTCAAAGGCCAAGTGTGGGGGTATTTTGATAGGATTGAATTATCATGTATTTTCTTATGTATTTACATGTGATTTCAATCCTATTTTCGAGATAAAATGCTTAATTTTTGTTCAATTTGTGTTAACAACTAGGTTGGATATGTTGATATATATTTGAGACCAAAAAGACGAGATTTTCTAAAGCAAAGTAGAACACAATAGTTTAACAAGGAAAAGGCATAAAAAAATAAAGCTTTGGTGGTTTGTGTGTTGTGTTTCACGCAGCGTGCAGTATGTGAAACGCAGCAACGCAGCATTGAACACATGCGTACGCTGTGTTTAAGCAGCGTCCTAACGGAAGCTCATGACGTTTTAAGGAGTGTGATGTTTATTTGTCCCATCAGTAGCACAGTGATAGCTACAAGGGCAACGTGAAGTAGACATGATTCAAGAGTGTAGGAGTGTTGCAGGCGTAGTAGCCAGGTGTGGAGAGGCGTGGGTGTAGAGAGGAGAAGCACGGCTTGCTGGCATGGAGAGCTAGTGGACGTAGGCATAGAGAAAAGTTTGTGAATAGAGTGTGGACCAGAAACTCTCCATTTTAATTGTCCCATTGTGAACAATAAAGAGAAGAGAGTACCTTGAGAGTGCCGAAGCAAATGGGAGATGTAACGTATGCTTGGAGCATGAAAATGAAGATGGAAGGCTAGTTTCCCGATGCCGGTTCAACGAGAATATTGACGCCAAGTCACGGTTAAGCTATTTTTATTATTTTGAAGTTGTAATTTCTTTTCGGATTGTTGTGTTGTTGGTGTTGATTTGGTTGGTTTTGGGATGAATGATCTTAATATATTATTTTGATTGTTTTATTTCGAACCTATTGCCAAAACTTTGATTGTAATCCGTAATCGTTACTTTTGATGATTGTGAGTAGCATCTAATGATCGTTAATCGTTAGGAACAACATAACTTAGGTTAGATAACACGAACGTGTGAGGTTACTACCTGTATTGATAATTTTCTAATTCATAATGCGACTGCCAAATTAAAGCTAGAGATCATATTTTAGGTTATTCAATAGTTAGGTTTAATTAATGATCGTATCTTAATTAAATATAACTTAAGGGAAAAACCCAAATTTATAGAGCGTTCTATTAGTCTCAGATCAATAGTCCGAAAAGAGTTGTAAAGGCGTTAGAATGAAGGAATATGCTTGATTATGTTTAGGCCAAGATTGACCCTAGAACTGAACCTTACTTATACTCGACACTTTTCTCATTTTTGATTATTTATTTTAATTTTTTTTCGATAGTTTACTTTTACTTTAATTTCTAAATTATTTGAAATCCAAAAACCCCTCATATACTTTCCTTACATCAATTAATTTTGTTACAAAAATTAACTAAACATTCCCTGTGGATTCAATCCCGACTTACCATAACTACAAATTTTAGTGTGCAGAATCAAGTAAATTTTATAGTACACTCGACACGTGCTGCCAACAACCGCAGTGGCCAAGGAGATTGTGTTTTGTCTTGGAAATGTTTAGTTTATTTTTGAGTTGTATTTAATGTAATGAGACATATTGGAATTTGTATTTTGTTTGATGGATGTTCAGTTTGTTTTTTAGTTGTATTTAATGTAATGAGACATATTGGAATTTGCATTTTGTTTGATGGTTTGTAATAACCTTAATAAAGGTTGGATTTGGATTTAATGCTTATACGTAAAAAATACCATGTGTATGTTATGTTCTAAATATGACCAAACCTATGGGATGAAATGTAGGTTACTTGAGTTTCTAGAAATGCTTTAGCATGTTTTAGATTATTTCAGTACTGTTATGTGCGGCATCTGTATATCCTCCTAGGAAGTCTGTGGGTGTTAGAAAAGCAATTAGAGGTCTTAGATAAGGGGATCCCCCATCCCCTTATCCCTTCATTCTTTGCATGGAGACTCTTAATTCAATCATCAGATACGAAGTGCTCCTCAACTCCAATTTCGGACATCATGCATAGTGCAAGAAAATTGGCTTAATTAACCTTTGTTTTGCAAATGATGTCCTCTTATTTTGCAGGGAAAAAATGGACTCCATTTAAACTTACATGAAAACTCTCGACACTTTCATAGGTCTGCAAATAAACCAAAACAAGAGTCACTTCCTCCTATCCAAAAGTGCCAATGCATTGGGACCTCCATCTCTCAAACCACTTGAATGAAATTCAAAATTCCACCCCTTATGTACCTGGGATTACCTGTCTCAACTCAAAGGTTCAACTTCATGGAGGTGCACACCACTTTTAGAAAAATTTAGAAAAGGATCAACTCATGGGTAAATAAATTTCTCTCCTATATTGGGAAGATGAAACTCATCGAATTCTCTCCTATATTGGGAAGATGAAACTCATCGAATTGGTGCTAAATTCATTACACATATATTTGAGTTCCCACATTTTTCTCTCTCAAGGCGTAATTAAATCGATTGAAAAGTTGCTCAAAAACTTTTTATGGAGCCATCTAAATGGCGCTAAAGGATTTGCCAAAGTAAAATGGGTAAATATATGTCTTCCTAAAAAAGAAGGTAGACTGAACATTACTCCAATCAAGATCACAAATCAGACTTTGATTCTTAAAGGACTCTGATGGATAATAACAGCTAAAACTTCACTTTGGATAAGATGACTACACTTTTACTTCCTCAAAGGCAAAGGCATACAGGGAATTAAGTAAATTGCTTCATCCTCTCACTTTCTCAACCAATTTCTGAAGTTGAAAGATAGGGTACAAAATGAAGTCTCGTGCACAATTAGGAATGGTAGATTGGTATCTCTTTGGTATGACAACTGGTCAGGCATGGGACAACTCATACAACATTTCAATAGCTTAAACGGTTCACAAACCTCATCTCTCAACATAAGACTTAGCTCCATCATTAATGTTGTATCCTAGCATTTCCCATATAGCCTAAGACACCTACAACCTGCTTATCCACCCAACCCAACCTCTTTTGATACCTTTTACTGGCCAGACCAACCCACTCGTAAACTTACCAATAAAAGCATCAAAGACTTGTTAAAGAAAAGAAGCTCAAAGGTAGTTTGGCACAAGATCATATGGAGCAAGGCTTTAACCCCAAGAGTAACCTTTATACAATGGTTAACAATCCAAAATAGGCTCAATACATCCAATAGAATATCATATCTGCAAGTGGACAAAACTTGTCCAATGTGTCAATTTCATTTGGAAACAAGAGATCATCTCTTTTTTTCATGTCCTTTCAACAGCACCATATGGGATCATGTCACAAGGAAGTGTCTATGGCTTGATCCTGGGAACTCCTTCGCTGAGATTACTCAAAAATTACTCAACTTGATAGCTCACTTATGTTCAAACAAGTTGGTTCATATCCTATCCTCATGGCTTTTTGTATATATATTGTGGAAAGAAAGAAACTCTAGAATATTTGTAAACAAAAGTTCCTTCAAGGAGTCCATAATTATAGAGATCTTTAAGAAATTCAAAGAGTTGATCCTACTTAAAAATCTCAAACAGACCTGCAGCACAAACACCTTATCCTCATTGAACATCAAGCTCACTGATCTACTATAGCTTAGTTGTTTATTTTAGTATAATCTTCTCTTTTGTTTAGTTCTTACCCCCTACATATGTATGCAAGGATAGATACGGTACTACCCTTGCTATTTTGTTATTTTGGCATAACTATACTAACTTCTCAATTTATTAATTTAAATTATTGCTTCTTTTTTAAAAAAAACTATGAGATAGAAATTGTATCAAGTCAAAGCATGCTACTCCTAAGGATGAGACTAGCAACTCTGGCTAGGAATATCATCTTTGAAATTTTTGATGAAATAAGATCTAAATTATGCTTGTAATTCAATTACATAGCTAACTTAGAGTTGGTAGGTTTTCGCTATCTTGTTTGTGTGGTTAAACATAGTCTTGATATTGTATATTTGAACCTTTTGTCTATAAATTTAGTTACCTTTCAAAAAACAAACCGCTACATTTTGGCTCTTCACTAAAATGGAAAGCAGGTGTGGAATTGAATACGTGATTCAACCCAAAAGGATTTTGCATAAGAAAGATTCGAGCGCAGTAAAACAAACGTTACTAATAAATTAACTGCAAATTTCCAAACATGAATTTGCATTCAAACCTATATTATGTTGGCTCACTCAAACGCAATCTGCAAATTTAATGGTAACATGAAGCTCCCAAGGACAACTCATTGGTGCCTATAATCCTCATTCTATTCTCTACCCAAAAAAATGGATTTCATAGTAGAACTGCATTCCAATATTACTTCCTCCATAAAAAGCACAAGTTTTCACAAAGAAAATATTACCGAATCATAGTTTCTACCTTTAAGCTTAGTTCCATGCATTGGCATCCTACTCTGGAAGTTGGGCGAGATGGATATTCCCGTTGTTTAAGTTCAATTTAAATTTCTTAATCTTCTCATGCATGTACACACAAAATCTTACAACCACGTGTTAAGAACTGAGCCTAAAACCAACTATAAGCATTCGCGTGAGTTTTTAAAAGAAAAGTTGGAAACACGATGTTGCAAAGACATTTGTTAGAATTTACAATGAGCTTATGGGTCCACATAAGAAGGAAAGTTAGACCATATACAAGTCTAAGTGAAACTCCATCTTAAAATCAATTGGTGATAGGTGGAGGAGCCCACTAAATTTATATGTTAATCTTCTTTTCTCTCTTTCTTAAATGTGGGACAAACTCCCACTCTTTATATTTCAACACACCCCCCTCACGTGTAGGTCTAACACGTGACATAATTTATCATTTTGAGGTGTTAAAGACTAATATAAGAGCAACCTGCTCTAGTACCATGTTAAAATTTACAAATATGAGAGCATTCAACAATTTATAATAGTGTACAAACTCCCCCTCTTAAGCTAACTTTTAAAAGTGAGTTAGGCCTTTCTAACAACATTATTGCATGGTATCTTAAGGATGTTACTCTTACCTTTAGAGTAAGTTTTTCATCATAACAAATGGGGCTCAAATTTACTCTTGTTCTCATCAGTATCTAGAACCAAGAATGCTCGCCAGCTAGGTACCTCACTGAAATCCATCCGAATTCATGTTTTTCAGCAACTTGGGCTTCGCTGGAAGTTAAAATCGGCAAAAAAAAATTTTTGCGTATATAGGTTCCCAGAGAATTGGTAGTCAATAAGATACTTTGTCTGACATATCAATACTTATATCACGAAGGAAAGTGGAGCAATTTAAGTAGGATACTATAGCTATGACACTAAACTAATGAATTGAAAATGTTGAAATTAGAGCAAGATTCAAGTTATATGATCTAGTTTTGTTCAGGTTAGGTCCTTCAGGAGGATCACCTAGATATGAAAAAGAAGTTTACGGGAAGATGATTCTCGTTCGGATGGGGAAGAGGCTAGTAGAACAGATGTCGGATTAAATTTAGAAAACGAGGGCGGCTAAAGGAAGGGTCAGGAGATGGAGAATGTGTCCTTCAGGAAGATCAAATGAATATAAAAACAAACTTGGATTTAACGATCATTTAAGTGACTCTTCTTTCGTTTTCTACAAACAAAAAGCCTCATATTTACTTTTAAAAAATACCTATACATACCTTTCATAAAAAGCACCTTGCTTGGCAGCAGAACACATTTTCAGTGTCTCTATCCTGCACCTGTGAAGTTACCTAGCTTAAGGTGCTTGAATCCCTGTATTTACATTTAAAAGTCAAACAACTGCAATAACCAATTCATCCATGTCAACCGAGGCTCGTTATCCTCAAGTCATTCCCAGCACCACGAGAAGACCAATGGAATTTTCTAATCAGGCTTTTATTACTCTCATCAATACCTCGAAGGAGAGAGGGCTTTTCTTATTTACTTCTTTGTCAACAAGTTTCAAAGTCCACCTAAGCCTATGTAGCCAGAAAGCAGGAATTTAGAAAGAATGTAATTAGCTGCTTGGAGGGTTTTCTTCGTATCTTACGATAGTACCCCAGGCACATAGGAAATTATCTCAAGGAAGACAAATTGCTTGTGACTTCCTATCTAAATATCTTAATACAACAAGGTATGGTGCCAGGAATATTAGCTCTGAAGGCACGTTTTCTCACAGAACCATGTAATGTCATATTTGTTGAGTTTGATAGTCAACTCCAACGATGTGGCCTTCAGAAATGATGTTGATCCAATCTATCCAGCAAATACCTTAGCATTCTTGCTAAGAATCCATGTAAATTCAAGGTACTTCTTAATTAAGCAATTCCTAGACAAATATAGTTTACAAATGCTGAGAGGGTTCGTTTAATAAAACATGGTGAAAATCATCAAATCCCCGAAAATATGAGGGAAATAGAGAAAACATCAGAACAGAAGAATAAAAGAGTACATAGGAAATTCACTTAGTCTTGTCCAGAATCAGCAATCCTAATAAAATAAAAGCTCTTAAGTTAACTTCTCCAATGTAACAGACATTAAGCAAGGAATCAGAACACAAATACAAAAAATATATATAAATCAAAAACTGCTGAAGGACAAGAGAAGTCATACTTGATCCATTCAAGTCCAACAATCATCAAAACTTCATCTGCATAAACTCTACAGCTCTAGCTTCATCGAGTAATTCTCCAGCCAGAATTCACTTTCCTTTTGACAGAATCCTTTCACTTCAATTTCCCCACTCGCTTTTGCTTCTTCTCTTTGAGAATATCCTCATTTTTCACATTCGCTTTCTGCTTCTCTGATTTGGTGCCTTTTTGACTCTTCAGCCTAGCCACTTTTTTCTCCTTTTTCTCGTCTTTCCCTCTAACTCCCTTCTTTCTCTTCTTACCCTCTATCTTATCATTATCATTTTCACCATTATCATCATGATCATCATCTAGAGCTTCATCATAACTATCATTGTTGTTGTTGTTATTAGCAGCCTCCAATTTTTCTTCATCAAGTTTGTGAACCAAATTGGCTGTGCTATCCATATACCTAACCTCGTGAATCCTCCCTCTCTTCTTCTTCCCAACTTTTTCTTCCTGAACCTCTGTCTTATCCACCTCTTTTTCCTCCTTACGAGCCTCAATCCTCAACTTCAAATCAGGCACTGCCTGATAAAGTGGCAAAGCCAAGCTCTCAAACAACTTCAAGTGAAACGACCGAATGCCCCCCCACTTCCTAGGCGCAATCTCTGCAATCCCATTAATAGCAGCCCCCACATTGCTCACTATACTCTCTCTATCCATTGAAAGTTTACCCACCTTCACCGAACAACTGGTCCCATTCCTAACACACAACAATGCCGACCCACAAGCATTCTCAATCTGCTCCTTCCAATTCTTGTGCTTCAAATCAACTCCAACCGGAATCTTCTTCTTCTTCTCAAACTGCTTCCCCAACAACTTTGGTAATAACGGAATCACCCTTTTGTCAGCTAAGAACATGTCATAAGAATCACACAGCTTTCGCTTCGCTTCAAAAGGACGGTAGTCCGTTTTAAGCTTGGAAAGCTTAATGATTTTGGAGATTGGTATACCATCGCTGTCGATCTTCTTTTTGGCGGCATCTTTGTTGAGGCCGGCCTTGGGTCTGTCGTCGATGATCAAGCAGAGCTCGGGGTTGTCGTTGAGGCCAAAGATAGGATGAGGAAGTGGGATTTTGTGTGCACTTTTGCGGCTAAATGGCTTTTGTGGGATCTTTTTGAGGGTCAAGAGCAAGTATACGAACTCGTCAAGCTCCAGAAGTTGAGGCTTTTGGGATTTTGATTTGGCTGCTCTCCATTTCAACAGAGAGTCTAGGGCTTTTTGTATAAGTTTAGGACTCACACCAAGAGGTGGTGAGGTCGTATCCATGGAGGCTAGTGGCCGAGAGAGGAGATAATGGAACGGAAGAAGACGAGGTTTAGGGGTCTGGTCTTTAGGGTTTAGATGATATAAGTCTTTTATATGTTGTTAAAAATAAAAAATGAATAAAAGCGGAGGTTTTGTTAACAATGTTTCAAATTTCTCTTCTTTTTTTTTTTTTTTTTGGGTCAAGTTACTTGTTATTAAGTGTTACATGGGCAACCGACTAGTCTGGATTCAAGCCGGGTAGGACCCTTGTGAGCGGCGAAACTCTCCCTCATGAATTTTAAAGCGACTTCATTCCTAAGACTCGAACTCGAGACCTTAGTTAAGGATGGAAGAGCCCCTACTACTCTAGCACAGCTCTCGTGGGTTTGTTTCAACTTCTCTACCATAATGAAGCCTTCCTACGATTAAAATATAATTCAAAACTGAAAACAGAAGAATATATTATACAAGTATCGAAGAAAAATTAGGAAAAACATACAAACAAACGTTTATGATTTATCCCCTTTACGAATAATAACAAACTTAAAAGTGTTTGTTTTTTTTTAAATTAACTTAAAAGTGTTTGTTAGTTTTATAATCACATAACAATTTTTTATTGTTGTGCGTCCTCAACGAAAGGGATGGTACACACGACAGAAAAAGTTAAGTGACAATTTTAAGTGATAATGCTACAAACCTCACCACTAATTTTCTTCATCATTGGCGTAGCCTTTAACACGAAAATAAATATTTATCCCAGTAACTCAACTAAGTTATGTTTTTATTAATAGACTTGACTAGAATATCATTATAACTCTTTGACGTGAAGATAAACATTTGTGATAAATTTCCTATGATCATTTAGCTACATCACATTCTCAAGTGTCTAATAACTTCATTCACAAATCAAAGGCTAGATAAATAGTTATTTGCTTAAGATATACACAATTTTTGTTTGTTTTGTTTTCACATTTTATTGCCTACCTTATTTATTTAGCTAACCATTTTCATGAAAAGATACTAACAACATTACTTATTTAATTGACCTATGATTATAAATGTACGTAACAAATTTCCTAAGGTAAGCAAATTAATGTCAAATCCTAATTAACATGTATATTTAACTAAAGATACCTAGAGATGAATTACACAAGCTAATAAATCTTTACAACTTAGAAGACTATGTTCAAAGATAAACTAATTCCATTAAGTCATACCCATTGATACATTCATACAATTCACACAATGTCAACCTAAAAAAAATTGACATGCAAATTTCACATTTATGATGATAAATGCAAACCTCTCACACTTGAACTGCACATTGTCCTCAATATCAGGAGAACAACAATATATAAAAGAAGCTAGAAATGACAAGAAAAAGTAACAACAAACAAATGGAAAAGAGAAATGCTAGAGGATGAACATGTTATAGTGAATGAGGTGGAGACGAAGTTGATGAAGGAATTTTGAGATACTTCTAGTCATGAAGTTCCGGCAATTCACTCCTTATATTCCACACTCAACCTGTCAATTATGAGTGGCGTGCTTCCACCCGTGTCACCCAATTTTAATTTTGTAGCTATAACCCTACGTTTGGTTGCTGTCCTCGGGGACGGGGACAGGAGACAAGACATGAAAATCCTGCCCCCATAAGCGTTTGGTTCATGTGTCTTGGGATCTGTCCCCTGTCTCCGGGAGACAGGGTCAGGAATTTATGTCTCTCCCAAAAAGGGAGGACAGGGACAACATGCCCCTGTCTCCGCATCTTACATTCTTCGTTTGACTCATTTGCACGACTCCAACGTCCGTTTTCTTCCCTGACTCCGGCTCTCCCCCGACTGCTGTTTGTCTTCGTCCCCAACTCTAGCTTGTGTATTCTTCCCTCCGGATCTCTTTGGATCTCTGCGTGTGTACTCTGGTGATTCCCTCTCTGTAGCTTTCT
>JANVCL010000005.1:25713010-25743469 GCA_026546855.1 Erythroxylum incrassatum
TTGTGGTTATTATTTATATGTAAAATATTTAAAAATTATTGTTATTTCAAATTAATTGTCATTATTATTTATTATTATGATTTTTGAAAGCATGGTTGATGTAAACAGTAAACTAGTAAAGTATACAGTACAGCTGTATGATATAGCAATATGGACTATTTTGCAAATTTTAAAAAGTTTAGGGACTATTTTATAAATTTAAAAAATATCCCGAAACGGTACCTGGTACCGGTACAGTTCCGTTCTAGAACCTAATCCGATACCGAGACCGGTACGGTATTCATAACATTGGTTGGGACTAGTTTCCCAAGAATAGTTATGTAATTTGCCTCGTTTTCTTCTTCTTTGTAATAGAAAAGCGACACCGGGTCCAGAATCTGGACCGCGGAGTTGTTCTTACCCGGGAGCGTAGCCGCCGTCGCCGTCACCGTCACCGCCACCTGGATCACACTGATGAAATAGGCTTATTGTTAAATGTTGCATAAATAGCTGTCAGGTACCATACTTAGCGGTCAGTTTCTTTGTTCGGCTTGTTCACTTCACCCTCTACACGTTCAATCAGGTAAAAAAAGTAGAGTACTAGATGCATCTTTACTTCGCTTCTTGATGTTGTTTGACAGAATTTGTGTTCTGGTAGTCATAGAAAACTGGAAACATCACCCAACTTGGACAAATTACTACTGAATTTGATTGCCCACTTTCTTTCCTTTTCATTTGATTTATATATAGAGGAGTAAGTTTATTTGATAGGTCTCAGGGTTAGCAATTTTGCGAAATGTATTGGGCTTCTAGTTCTGCCTAATAACAGTAGAAAAAGAGCGTGTAGAAATTTTTTCTTTGGGTGAACAGAAATCGTTTACATGTAGGGGGGAAGAGGTTTATTTGTTTTATTCATATGTTCTGCTGTTTTAGGCTTAGAGGTTTATTTTGTTTATTTCATATGTTCTGGTGTTTTAGGCCTAGCTATGGCTTGTGTGATAATGTAATTAGTAATTCTTATAATTCATATTCACCAAGAGGGGTTATAACATAAAAATGGATGTTCAGTTACCCATGTTTCGCTTTTAATTAAAAAGGTCAAGAAGGGACCATGAAGAGAAAATGACTTTATGCCGTATAACTGCCCAGGTTAATGCTGTTGGTGGTTTAATGGCTGAGAATTGATAGTTACCTTACTCATCCGAGTCTCTTCAATCATTCCAGTTGTATTTGTGTTCTTGTCTTTAATGAAGACATAATGATATGCTGTAATCAAGTGAGGTCATTATTTTTGCTTGATGAATACAGCAGGCGTATACTTATGATTGTTAAGACTAGCATGGCATATGTACATGGTGGTCACGGTGCAGTAATAGATGCTTTGCTGAGATGCTAAGATATGTTGTCTGCATTACTAAAGCATTATCTGCTTACTCAATCCTTGCCTATCCTTGACGTTTGATTACATATGCTCCAATCCTTTTACACTTAAAATACACTTTGAACCTGTTTCTATATAAAAAATAGGTTGAGAGTAGTGTTTTTACATTACCCTTTTCTACCAGAAGGCTTAAGTGAAGCAATTTTCTGCACTATTTTAGACACAAAAAGAAAAAACTTGTTTTATTACCAGTTGTTTTTTCTAAGTGTTTCTCACTATTTGTATTGCATGACTAGCTGTTGGATGCTCTTTTAGTTGCTGTCTGCTAACGCTTGCTATTCGTGGTTTGTGTTTTTGGCTATTTTTGTATGCTATTGGTTGCTCCCTCAGTAAATAAAGGGTGGGCATTGTTTCTGCAGCTTTTGCTTTCACTTCCAGTTCTTGTAAAGAATGCTAATACTTTCACCTCCTCAGTGTTGAACCCTGAACTTGTTAAATTTACAAAAAAAAAAAGGAAGCTAAATATAATAATTGTTTATATTATTAAGATAAAAAAGATTTGGGCAAACGCCCATTTGGCCCAACTTATTAGTGAAAAGGCCTCTTAAGCTACACCAGGTCCAGAATATAGACTGCAGAGTTGTTCTTTCCCAGCAACATAGCTGTCGTCACCGTCACCTCATTGTCACTTGGAGCACACTGTTGAAAGTAAAATGTTGCATAAATAGCTCAGGTTCTATATTTAGGGGCAATTTTCTTCGTTTGACTCGTTCACTTCTTCACCCTCTACACGTTCAATCAAGTAAAAAAAGTAGAGTACTGGATGCATCTTTACTTCGCTTCTTGAACTGTTGTTTGACAGGATTTGTGTTCTGGTAGTCATAGAAAACTGGAAACACCACCCAGCTTAGACAAATTACTATTGAATTTGATTGCCAACTTCCTTTCCTTTTCATTTGATTTATAAAGAGGAGTGAGTTTATTTGATAGGTCTCAAGGTTAGCAATTTTGCTTTCGTGCAGGGGTCAGTGTAGCTACTGATTCCATTGAATTGGGCTTCTAGTTCTGCCTAATAACAGTAGAAAAAGAGCATGTAGAAGTTTTTCTTTGGGTGAACAGAAGTCGTTTACATGTAGGAGGGAAGAGGTTTGTTTTGTTTTATTCATATGTTCTGCTGTTTTAGGCTTAGCTATGGTTTGTGCGGTAATGTAATTAATAATTCTTATAATTCATATTCTCCTAGAGGTGTTATAACACAAAAATGGATTTTCAATTACCCATGTTTCTCTTTTAATTAAAAAGGTCAAGAAGGGATCATGAAGGGAAAATGACTTTATGCCGTATAACTGACCAAGTTAATGCTGTTGGTGGTTGCATGGTTGAGAATTGATGGTTACCTTACTTGTCTGAGTCTGTTCAATCTTTCCAATTGTATTTGTGTTTTTGTCTTTAATCAAGACATAATGATATGCTGTAATAAAGTGAGGTCATTAGTTTTGCTTGACGAATATAGCAAACATGTACTTTGATTGTTAAGACTGGCATGGCATATCTACATGGCGGTCATGGTGCAGTAATAGATTCTGTGCTTAGATGCTAAGATATGTTGTCTGCGTTACTAAAGCATTATCTACTTACTTAATCCTTGCCTATCCTTGATGTTTGATTACATATGCTCCAATCCTTTTACACTTAAAATAGACTTTGAACCTATTTCTATATAAAAAATAGGTTGGGAGTAGTGTTTTTACATTACCCTTTTCTACCAGAAGGCTAAGTGAAGCAATTTGCTGCACTATTTTATACCCAAAAAGAAAAAACTTGTTTTATTACCAGTTGTTTTTTCAAAGTGTTTCTCACTATTTGTGTTGCATGACTAGCTGTTAGATGCCTTTTCAGTTGCTGTCTACTAACACTAGCTATTCCTAGATTGTCTTTTTGGCTATTTTTGTATATTATTGGTTGCTCCCCTTGTAAATAAAGGGTGGGCATTGCTTTTGCGGATTTCTCTTTCGCTTTTAGTTCTTGTAAAGAATGCTGACACTTTCACCTCCTCAGTGTTGAACTCTAACTTGTTAAATTTCCCCAAAAAAAAGCTAAATATATATTTCTTTTCCTTTGAATTCCCTATTTATTTATTTTTTTCCAATTTCCATAATCACAGTCTTGTGATCTCTATTAGAGGTCCTATTGTTGGGAAAACAATTCTGCCTTGATTGCAAGCGGGGGTTTTCGTGTTTTATATTTTCATTGGTAATTATTTGAATTTAGATTTCTTTCCTTTGTTGACTTTGGGTTTCTCTGGGTCTTGATTTTGGGATCTCATTTCTATTGGTAACTTTGATTTGATTCAAGTGTGGTTGATTTTCCTCTTCCAGACTTTTTTTTTGTTTGGCTTTTGGAAAACCTTGTGTTTTGCTTTCTTCTTTTGCAAATTCGAAAGTGAGTGCTACAATGGAGGAATTTCTAGGGAACGATGCTAACAGCAACAAGAATATACTTCGCTAGTGTGTAGAATCTTAAACAAATCAGATCAAATTGATTATTTCCTTCTCTAATTAATTAGTATTTCATAAATTTTTCTTCTCTATTAAGTCTACTTGTGATTGGTTTTAGGTTATGTTTTCTCATGGCTGATTCATTGCTCTTTGGGTGTTGGGATTTTAGTTTTCAGTTTTCATCCATCGATTAAAATTTTTATGCTCTTTTTTGTTTACAGTTTTCAATATTTTGTTTGTTCTTTTTAACTGTCTAGTACTGTATTTTAGCACTCATTAGAAACGTAGTTGCTATTAGGATTTCAGATTTTGGCCCATCTAATTTTGATTATGTGCGGTCGTGTGTACTTGTTGTTTTCACATTCGTTTATCATGTTACCCATTTTAAGATTTAATATCAATCCTTGTTCCCTTTCTCAAGTAATATTAGAGTCATTTTATGACTTGATGGACTTCTGATCCTTCTTCTATAGCTTGAATTGGGCATTAGAGTAGGAGTGGTGACTTTGACTTCTGATAATAGAGTAAAGGCTAGTCTTTCGATAAGTTTTGATTCTAGAAAGAAAAGATGTTGATTACAAATAGGTTCTTGAAATATCAGGACCCTTACAGGGAAGATTTTAGAATTAGTGGGAATTTTGGACAAATATAAGATTTATGTAGCGTGCATCCAAGAGGCAAAATGGATGGGAGCTAAAGCGAATGAAATTAATAAGTTCAAACTTTGGTATTCAAGGTCTTTGTGATGACATAATGGGCTAGGTATCTTGGTTGTTAAGGAACTCATATATCATGTTGTGGGAAGTAAAGAGGACTAACGTTAGGATTATGTCCTTAAAAATTTGGGGTGAAGGGTGTTGTTTTTATGTTATGTGCTTATGCACCTTAAATAGGTTTGGACAAATAAATTAGGCATCAATTCTGAGAAGAGCTAGATGAGGTGATTCAGTAGATCTCCCCTAACGAGAAAGTTATTCTAGGAGGAGGTTTTAGTAGTCACATAGGGGCAATCTTGGATGGATATTCATGGACATATGGGAATTTCAGGTATAGTGATAGGAATGATAGTAGAATTACTTTATTGGATCTCACGGTAGCATTGGAGTTGGTAATAGCCAATTCTTTTCTTAAGAAAAATGAGGAGCTCTTAGTGACTTTTAAGAGAAGAACTATAAAAACTCAAATTGACTACTTTTAAGGAGATATGGAGAAGAATATAAATTGGAAGGAGATGCTAACCAAATATGGGAGAGAATAGCAACTTTTAAAATAATACAGCTATAGAGACCTTAGGTGTTTCTAAAGGGCCTAGAGGTAGTAAGACAGAGTCTTAGTAGTGGACGAGAAAAGGTTAAAATCAATAAAGATATTTATAAAGCTTTATTGGATAGCACCACAAAGGTAGAGAAAGAAGTTAATAGGGAAAGTTATAAACTGGCAAAAAAAGAAACAAAGAAGATAATCTCATAAGCTAAAAATAGAACTTAAGAGAAATTATATCAGCGACTGGAAACTAAAAATGGAGAAAAAGTTATTGTTAAATTAGTGAGTTAGGGAACAAAAAGCAAGAGACTTAGATTAAGTTCCTTGTATAAAAAATGAAGTAGGGAGGGTGCTCGTGGCTAGAAATGACATTAAGAGACGATGATAGAGGTACTTCTATAGCTTTTTTAATGAAAGCATAGATGACAACATCTATTTAGGTGATATTAGCACGTCTGAGAGCTACCGTAAGTTTACTTATTGTCAGCATATTATAAGGAAAAAAAATTAAACAAGCTTTGAGGGAGATGAGGAGTGCAAGGACAATAGGGCTTAATGGGATACTCATAGAGGTGTAGAAGAACCTATGGGAAGAGGGTCTTTACTTGACTAGCCAAGCTTTTTAACGTGATTCTTAAGTTTCCAAAATGTCGAATAAGTGGAGACTTAGGCCGCCAATTCCTCTATATAAAAATAAAGGGGACATCTAAAGCTGTAACAACTATAGAGGTATCAAATTACTTAATCACACCATGAGGTTATGGGAGAAGGTTATCGAGAAGAGATTGAGAAAGGAGGCTTCTATCTCAGAGAACTAGTTTGACTTCATGCTAGAAAGGTTCACGATAGAAATTTTACATTTTCTTAAAAGATTAATTAAATATTACAGGGAAAAATAACGTAACCTATACATGGTTTTTATTCATTTGGAGAAGGCGTATAAGAGAATGCTCTTAGGGAAATCATATAGAGGTTTTTAGAAATTAAGTTCCTATGACTTATATACGAGTTATTAGGGATATGTATGAAGGTATAAAGACTAAAGTAAGGATGATAGGAGGAGATACAAAATATTTTTCTATTAATATTGAGCTATACCAAAGCTCTTTATTGAACCACTTTTTGTTGCAATATTGATTGATGAGCTCACCAGAAATATCCAAGGGGATGCCTTGGTGTATATTGTACGCTGATGACATTATTTTAGTAGATAAAATAAAAGAATACCAATGTCAAGTTAAAACTTTGGAGGGTTACTTTAGAGTTGAAGGGTTTAATTTGAATATGTCTAAAACTAAGCACGTAGATTGTAACTTTTGACCATAAGATGGCTACTAATATGAAGGTAAAGATTGGTTCAAAAGTTATACCACAAAAGGAGTGTTTTAGTTATCTAAAATCCATAATCTAAAACAACAATGAGATTAATGAAGACATAATTCACCATATCAAATTAGGGTAGCTATAAATTGAGAAGCGCATCGGGAGATACCACTCAAATGCAAAGGTAAATTCTATCGTTTAGTAATTAAATCGGGCATACTCTATGAGACGGAATGTTGGCCCATAAAATAGATGCATAGTCATAAGTTATTGGTGATAGAGATGAGATTATTCTATTAGATGTGTATGTTAGGAATATAATTGTAATAGACAAATTAAAAGTGACTAATATTAATGAAAAATTAAGAGAGACAAGATTTAGGTAGTTCGGCCATGTTAAGAGGAGACACCTAGACGTTACAATGAGAAGATGCGAAAAAATTGTATTTAGAGACTATAAAAGAAAAAAGAGAAGGCATAAGAAGAATTAGAGGGAGGTGATCAAGAATGATATGACTATGTTGGAATTTACTGAGGACATAGTCTTTAATAGAAAACTTTGGCGTACTAAGATACAAATAAAGGGTCTCATATAAAGAGATCATTGTTGTTCTCATAAGTCCTTTAAATATTTGTTTCTTATATTTAACCTAAACTTTTAAACATGTAATATTTTCCTTAGTGATTTAGCTTAAATATTTCTTTACTTGCCTAAATATTTTCTTGTAATGACTTGTCTGATATATTTATTTGCTTGTTTTCTTTCATATTTGTGTATTTATTTACTTATTTTACTTATTTTATCCTTTATTTGTACTTTTTACCTTGTTTTATTGTTATAGCATTATTTATTTTGTTACTTATTTTTATATTTTTATTATTTTTATTTTTTATTATTATCTTTTATATCTAATTTTTATTTTTTTTATATGTCTATGCATATGTAGATATGTGTGTGTGTGTGTGTGTGTTTTTTTTTTTTGTTCTTTATATGTATCTATTGAAAACAACCTCTCTATCATAAGCTCAAACTTGTTGCATATAGATTTCAACGGAAACCCCCCAATGCCTTGGTGAATAAATCAACAAGTTGATCTTTTGACTCGATATAAGGTGTCATGATCAATCCTAGAATCTTTTCACGACCAAAGTGACATTCACCTTAATATGCTTGGTTCTCTCATGAAAGAATGGATTAGAGGCAATATGAATGGTTGCTTGATTATCACATATAACTTCATTAGAGAGAGGTGCTTGAAACCAAGTTCCCCGAGAAAATGCCTTAACCTAATTAACTCACATGTAATATATGTCATGGGCCTATACAGCTATACTTAACCTCAAACTCAGCACTAGAAAGTGCAACAATTGACTACTACTTGCTTTTCCATGACACCATGTTTTCACCCATAAATACACAATTTCTTGAAGTAGATTGTCAATCATAAGAACCTACCCAATTTGCATTTGTATATCCTTTAATCGACAGAGATATCATTAAAGCAAAGCATATTATTGGAATAAAAAAGCTTAACATAGTCCCAAGCTTGCTTACAAGTACTAACATGAGAAAATAGGATTGATATTTCAGGTTCCATAGAATCAAAAATGATATGTAGTAATTGTGCATCATCAACCTGTCAATTTTTCAATATTTTCTAATCAGTTGGTGGATCAGATGTGAGGTGGGACAACTTTCTTCGATCTTTGAGGAACAATTCTACATTCGTAGGCCAAAAAGAATAGTTGTTAGTTGTTACTGCTCAAACATTGTTTGGTGATTCACAAATTGGAAGAACCCATTGTTGAGACAATTGCTGGGACATTTTTTGAAACATATGAAAGAATCATTACTATCAAGATATCCAAGTTCTAGTTGGTTTTGGCATAAAACAAGACCAGAACCTCTTTAATAATGAAGAGGCAGGCTGATCCATTAGACTGTTGTCGTCGGAGGTCACCAGATTGCTGACACGTGGATGATTTTTTGACAACATTGCCAGTACTGTGGTGGTTGCTGGCACCTTTCGGTTGCTTATGTGTGTTTGGTTTTTGGTTTTGGCGAGTGGGAGTAAGAGTATTGGACAGGTCAGAAAGTTTTATGGTTTTATGGTAAAGGAGGATTTGTACAGGTATGAGCTAAGAAGCTCAGACACGGACACGGGACACAAAATGGATACGGATATGGGGACACACCAATTTCTAAAATTTGGTGGACACGGACACGACATATATTATATATATATATATTATAAAATTTAGAATTTAGAAAAAATTTAAAATTCATAATATGATATATATTAACCTAATCAAAGCCAGTGTTCTAAGTCATCAAGTGTAGCTTTAACTTCGTCTGTACTGTTTTGTTTTAACAATACTGCATTGTCATAATTTAAAATAATTCTTCACGTCCATTATACAAAAATCCGGTTATGTATATCTGCTTCCACATATGAGGTTAAAAGGATTGTAAAGAATCTGTTGGCTTCACTAGTTAACTTGTCTTGCGTTTCTAGCCATATTCCTTCATTTTTTATTTTATTAATTCACAATCTTGCATGCTTAGTGGCAGTATAGGCATGAAAAATTTTCAAATTGAAATCTCCTTCCTCGATTCGGCAATCATTGATAAACCAAAAAAGAATTGGTACAATAATCGTCTACAGAGTCGTCGAAACTGTACACGGATTTACACAGAACTCTGAAAATCGTTGCCACACCACAAACAAATAAAGGCATGACGTTAACAAACTTGAAGGTCGTGTTGTATGAAGAACAGATGGAGCAGATATGAAGAACAAATTGAAAACAGCATTGTACGAAGGAGGAGCGATGTCGGCTGGAAAATCACTACGGGTTTGAGAAGTTCTAAACAATTATATCTTTTTTAATAAGGAAGACTACCCATATCAACTAAATAAAATTTTGAATAATTCATAAAAATGTTACGAGCCATATTAAAACGTGTCCGAGCCATTTCTAAGGTGTTTGAGTCGTGTTCGAACTGATAAAAATAATTTTTTTATTCTAACACATATAGACATGTGTCCGATACGTGTCCACCGCGTGTCCATGTCAGACACACGGACACAGCACCATTTTGTCGTGTTCGGGCTTCATAGGGTATGAGGTTTTGAGGGTTTGGGATTAACTTGACTCTAATATCATGTCAAAATCAAAGAATGGTAATTGAGGGGTTGATAACATCTCAAGACCCTCACAGCCTTTATATAGAACCAATTACATTAGGAAAAGATCTTAGGTATAAAGAGGAAATCATAAAAAGTGTAACTTTTCCTAATATAATTGGGCATAAGAACATTGAAAGAATAAGCAAGAAATTGACTCCAATTCAGCTTTGCATAGGACACAGAGAGCATTGGTAGCATGAATTCTGTCCTTGGACCCAAGCTTAGCCTCAATGGGGCAAGCTAGCATGTGATTGCAGCTTTAGGCATAATGGAGCTAGGCCAAATGAGATTAAACCAACTTACTTTAGAGGAGTGTGTTCTGAAGTATTCCAAGTAGGACTTGTGGAAAAACTATGAGAATTTCCAAAGTCCATATAGAATGATCAGCTTTATCTTGATTAGTTCTACAGTTTGGTAAGCGAGCCATAAGGTGGGACATTCCTCTATAGTTCCAGCTCCAAGAGTCACCAGATATCATCTCAGCTACTCTTATGTTCAATAGGAATCTACCTCTAAAGGAGTTCATTTACTTGGCTGTAGAGGGCATTAATGGGACACCAGTTGTCAAAAGGATATACTGATTTCCTTGATCTTAGCATTTAAATGAGGGGTCATGAATGATCCTTGTTTTCTCTTAAATTTCAAAAGCAATTTCTTAAGAAGTAATGAGCATTCATCCATTTGACCTAAGTAGATTCCTTGTTAGTGCATGACCTCCAAAATTTTTTTTGCAATCAACATCTAATTTTTAAGTTTGAGTGATGTGAGACCTAATCTACCTTCCTATTTGGGGGAGCAAACCTCTGTCCACTTTATTTTAGCTCCATAAGGATTGCTCAAATTCCCTGACCATACAAACCTCTTGATTAGTTTCTCCAATTCTTTGATAATTCCCTTTAGAAGCATCAAACAGAGCACCAGTGAGTTTGAAGATTCAAGAGAAATGTGTTTACAGCTGGAGACTCTCAGCTAAAGACGAGAATCTATTTTGCCAGGTTGCAACCCTTTTTTAACTAGACAATCAGATGTTCACATTCAGTGGCTCTAGGCTTCTTAGTGAAAATGGATAAGCCCAGCTATGTAAAGGGTATTGTTTGTAGTTGCATACCTGAAATCTGAGAAAGTATGTTCACCTCTAAAATACCAGTAGACACCATTGACTTGCTTTCTACAGAGTTCATACATACACCTGACGTACCAGAGAAGCTATTTAGTGGGGAGATTATGGTTTTAAGTGAATTGGGGTCATTTCTGTAAAATACCAAAATATCATCAGCATACCAAGCTGAGTAGGTTAAACTCTTTGCACTTAAAATGGTATTTGAAGCTATATATGTTGTTGATATTGTTTTGGAGGATACAGTTGCAGGTATGAAGAGGTCGGGAGAAAAAGGGTCCTTCTGCCTAATACCTCTAGCTTGTTAGAAAATATGGTAAGTTCCCCATTAATTAGAGCACTAAAGGAAGTACCTTAGTTGGAGGAGGAAGAGAACTGGCCACATTTATTCCATTATTCTCAAGGACAAGTTCAGGCTCAGCATTAGAAGGTAAGTCCTTGGATGGTACATCAATTGTAACATCCTCCTTCAACTTTTACACCTGTGAGGGAGGAGATAAAGGACTGTCTGGATCTATCTCAGGAGTTGTTGAAATATTCATAAGCATAGCATTAGAATCACTACCATAATTGTTTAACATTAGTGTCATCCACATTTCCCTTTGGAGCGCCCATAAGTTAACTGTAGGTGCCAGACTTAAACGATTTCCAAGTTGTTTTTCCACAATTTGGACTGCATAGGCTTCCGAGGATAAGTGAGCTGGATTACATAATCCTCTAACTTCGGAAGTTCAGGGAGTTCCTTTGTGACAACAGAAGAAGGAAGCTCAGTTTCTCTAGTGACTTGGACACAAACCCATGCATATCTAATTCTTTCCAGCTTGGTAATTTGGGAATCAAGGCTAATAGGCCTCCCTATGGCACTGGTCAGAAAGCTCAGACCTTTTATGGTCCAATATTCAAGTGACAAATTGTGATAAGTAATCCAAACAGGAAAGGTGTTTATCTTATCCATATCCAAGCTCATCCCTGGGTGCCACTTTTGCAGGAAGAGATGCTTATCTGCAATATGCCATGGTCCCTTCTCCAAAATGAGGCCAAGGTTTACTGTCTTATAAAACTTGAAGATGAAGCAATTGTCATCTGCACGAAGTGTTTTTTCCTGACCTGATTTGCCCCATTTAAAAATGCCCCATGCATTTACTTGTGGAATCGATAAACATTTAGCCAAGAAATATCCAACCAAAGATGAGGACCAGGTCTGTGCTCCTACTATTAGAATATTCAATGTTGGGGAGACCACTCCATTGCTAGTGGCAGCTTTAGGGAAGAACTTGATGTTATGCCTGTCGTGCGAGAGGCCTGGATTAACTCACTCACTCCAAGATTTGGCAGTGTGAGTGGCTGGTGAGGAAGAACTATACGAGGGAGGAGATGGTGAAGAAGGTTGGGTGGATTGATTTCAAGGTTTCAAGGTTAGGGGAGGAAAATCAGAAATGGGGCACTACTCGATGTCTGAAGTTGGCGTCAGGTTTCCATGCAGGGAAAAAAAAGCAGTGATACAAGTCAAAAAGTAGTTACCTTAAACGGTAAAGAGTTTTGGTGGGAGAAGAGGAAATTCCAAATCCACCCTGGAGCTTAAGAAAGGCAGAAATGGATCCAAGGAGCTGGAAATCGAGGGGAGCAGGAGAAAAAGATGAAGGAAGAGTGGAAATGGTCAAGAACAGTAGGTGAACTTGAGAAAGATACAGTGTAGGGCAAGGAACGTGGAAGGGAAGAGATTAGGAAGTTATACGAAATTGATGAGCTAGGACAGTCGACAAAAGGAGATACAATCTCAGGATATTGCAGAGGAGAATATAGAGGAGAAAGCTGGGGAAGGGAATGAATGTTGGAGTCCAAACCAATAGCTTGTGAGTTACACGAGGTATAGGCAGGTTCAGCCCAATTAATTCTTCGTAAGATAGACAGATTCATTTCTCCAACAGAGACAACATAATGACCATCCCCAATAGACTAGGCTAAAACTAAAGGCTGAATCTTACGTGTAGCTTCCAAAAAGGTGAGGAACTGGATCTCCCGGTTCCGTACAATAAATGTTCTCTAGTAATATAGGTTAACTTATAAAAACAGATGCCCACAACTAGGTTAATGATAAGCCAATTTTGCTAGGAAATTCTCCTTATAATTTGATTCTTAAGAACATCAATTTTATTAACTGTAATTTTGTGTTTCCTCGTTGTAGTAGTCCTGTACTTATATCAGTGCCATGAATATTTGATTTCTTTCCTGACGTTTCAATTCCGTTGATGGAGAGTGAATACATGTTCACATAGGTAGGTATGTGCCTTCCTTGTCATTTTGTTTTCCTTTTTCTATGAAATGGTAATTAATCAAACCTTGTTTAAATCACCAATTTGTTGTTTATGATTAACCTTTGGCTTGTACAGTTTGTTCTTATTCCTTTTGTCTCTTTATTTATTATACTAATTAATAGACGTTAGAATTAAAAAACGAAGTTTTCAACACTGGGGAACCTTACCTTGTATGCTTATATATCTTCCAGATCCATCAAGTGAAAAACGATGAGCTGAGGTAAATAGTTCTTTTAGATCTGAACTCTAGTTCTTATAATCTATGATTGTCAAGGATTGAGAAGGATATATGTTGTCTTTGAAAATGCGAATACTTGTCATCACAATCCTCTTGGCGTACGGGGTATTACTTCTGATAAATTGTTCAGGTTGCTATAAGTGTGGAATAGGGTCAGGGAAATTGGTACTAGCACGCATGGTATACAGAGTCTGGACTGCTGTGTTTATTATGATGCTGCAGGAGGATCGCCAGTACGTTATGCTGATTGTGGTGGTCCAAGGTGTAAGTTTTCTTAATGATTTGATAACTCTTGTAGGCCCCTTCATGGCATGTTTCTGGTCCTGTAATGCGAAACTATGCGGTCAGTATGTGTACTTGTAAGTCTGGTAAAATATATGAATTAATCTTTAAAATTTTTATAAAAATTTAAATAAATACTTAACATTTCACCAGTTATGAGTTAATTTATAGTGCTTATACTCATTTATAAATAACCTTTATGTACATTAAATTTAATAATGATCTTTTTAATATTTTTCCTACCATATGAATAAATTTTGATCATTTCTCGTATGTTAAGTCTGATATTATTAGTAAATTTTGGCTATAAAAATTATATGAACAATATTAACTTGAAAGGTCAATTTATAACAATTATAATGTACGACCTTTAGCATTATGAGTTTCAAGTAGTTATGCGTGAGATGTTAGACTTCACTTTCCAATTATACATGCTTACGAGAATCTTTAAGACTTGAGGAATTATTGTTTATCTTCCTGCTCAGGTTTTTAATGTTAAAGAGCGATTTTTTTAAACCCTGCTTTTGTGAATTAAGGACCGTTTCTTCTTTTGAACAAAAGAAGCAAGAGTTTAAAGGGCTCTTAAATCAACATAGAGTCTTTAGCCTTCCCATCCTTAACATCTCGTTCTCTCTCAACAACACTTTCTACTTCCTGGAGCTCACCTCTCCATAATCTAGGAGGAGATGCCATAAAGTAAGACTTTTGGGATATTGATTACTTCCTCCATAAATCTTCAAGTTAATTGGAAGCGAGTACTAGGAGAAAGCTCTAATACCTTTTTTCACTTCTACCATCCATGGACATAATATTGTTTCTAACTGAAAGCGAGTAGTAGGTGTCGAGATGTATATTAGCTGTAAATATTATTGCTATTTGATAGATATTAGGGGTGTTAATGGTATCTCTTAATTTGAGGGATTTTAGTTAAGATTTTCTCTATTTTTAAATTAAGTAGTTTCCTATTCTGTATCTAAGATTTACTGTATATATTATGATGCGTTGTAACCCACAGGAAAGTAAGAGAGATAAAATTTTTTTTTCTCAATCTTCTTCAACATGGTATCAAAGCTCTAGGGTTTATTTGTCAAAGTTATGCCGTCATACAAACTTCATTTCTTTCAGTTTTCTCAAGTTTTTCACAGCCTTTATTGCTATAATTTTTTTCACAGCCTTTACAGCTTCCTCTCGACTTGATGGAAAAACCTATCCGTAGTGATATCAATTCATTCGTACATGCCTAAAGGGTAAAGGAAGACTTAGGACATCTCTAACCCATTCCTCCAAAATGGGGTAGAGTTTCTTCTATTTTAAAAATGCTACATTACGTTTTATTCCAATCCATAACTCTAATTTTCACACTAAAAAAGAATATTCTCAGCATATTCCTTTTTATCTTTCATTAATGATTATTAAAATTATTTTATAAAATTAACCAAACTTTACTTTTTCACATATTTTATTTACAATATTATTGTTGTTATATTTTTTATTATTAAAATTGTTTTATAAAATTAACCAAACTTTACTTTTTCACATATTTTATTTACAATATTATTGTTGTTATATTTTTATGTTAATAAATAATAAAATTTCAATTAAACTATAATTTGTTATTTGATAATACTAAATTAAATAATATATGAGATATATTGAACTGTTTCATATTATTTAATTATAATAAATGACAATATAATTAAATTTTATCAAACATAAAATTTTATTGAATTTAATAAATCAAAAACATTTTAACATTAAATAAAGGCACAAAACATTCATTACACTAAAGATATTAAAAGATAATATCGTCGCTGAAAATAAACATAACATAATCCACTAATCATCTGAATTAGTATATTGTTCCCATAAATGTTTTATTAATGCATTCCTTAATTCGATATGTCATTTTTGTCCTTAACTTGTTTATATTGGGCAAGAAATTGTTGAAATTGGGCATTTTCATCTGTTACCCTTTCTACAGTCAATTCTGGAGCTTCTATTACACCTGTGATTGGTCCATTTAGATCGCATTCATCTTTAACAATCATATTGTGCATAATAATGCAAGCAGGGATGATATCATGTAACATTTTTTTTCCAAAAATGTGTCGATCCTGTAATAATCGCAAATGGCGATTGTAAAACTCTGAATGCACACTTCACGTCCTTCCTACATGAGTCTTGTCTCTTTGCAAAAAAATTTTCTTTATTGAACGTGGCTCATGAATTGTTTGCACAATGGTGGACCATTTTGGATAAATCCCGTCAGCTAAATAATATCCCATATTATATTCTTTTTCTTGAATAACATAATGAGTAGGAGGAGCAATACCTTGAGCAAGGTTAGAAAGTAAATGCGATGATCCAACACATTAATGTTATTATTTGTGCCTGGCATACCGAAATAAGCGTGCCATATCCACATATTATAATTAGCGATAATTTTAAGAATAATAGTTGGTGATCCTGAGCGTCCAACATATTGTCCCGACCAAGCCATCATACAATTTTTCCACTTCCAATGCTTACAATTAAGATTTCCTAACTTTCCTTGAAAACCATGTTGCTCACCAATATGAAGAAGCTTTGCAATATCTTTACCATTTGGTGATCTAAGATACCGCTCTGCAAAAATCTGGACAATATTTTTTTAATTTTAGTTCTACTAATATTCATGTATGTGTGTTTTAATTTAGTTTATATTAGTTTGTAATTTATTATGTTATTCAACTGTTAATATCAACATATTTGTGGTTTACTTATTTGAAGTTTTCTAATGGATTTTTTTAATTATTTATTTAAAATATTTATTCATAAGTAAATAATTATAAAGTTATAAACATATAATGAAAATATTTATAAACATGAGACTAAACCTTAAAATTATTATAAAGTTATAATTACTTAAATAAACATATAATGAAAATATTGGAATATTGTTTAAATAACAAAATAAAGAATGAAAGAATTAAAAATGAATAAATGAATGAAAAAAGAAAAATAAAAGCTGAAAATTTTAAAAAATGAACAGTAACGAAGAGATGCTACAGTGCCACACCAAATGGAGGAGAAATGCACCTCCAATCCACCGGCATTTTCTCCTCCATTTTGGAGAGATGCTACAATGCCATACACCAAAATGGAGGAGAAATGCACCTCTAATCTATCGGCATTTTCTCCTTCATTTTGGAGAGATGCTACAATGCCACACCATGTAAAGTTTATCTGAAGTCTTTAAAGAAGAAGTGAAACTGTAAAGTCTATCTAAAGTCTTTTATGAAGAAGCGAAACTGTAAAGTCTATCTGATGTCTTTGAAGAAGAAGCAGACATCAGATGCCCCGGCTCCTTTAGGTATGTTTGTCATTAAGGTTAATACTGTTTATGATCATAACATATGAGTATTATATATTAGTTGCGGTTCACACATATGTAATGGTATGCAGGGCCTTAGGGACAGTAGACAGCTCATGAAGGGAGAACTGGACCTGTGCGTAGACAATAGAGCAAGAGTTACTACATTAGCTATAGGCATTTATTTTTTGTCACTCCCCAATGGGCTTGTAATTAAACTGGATGATTGTTGTTTTGTATCTATTTTAACAAAGTACATATTGTTTGTTTCTTGTTTAAATAAAGCTAGTTTTCATTTGAATTTCAATAGCAACGTTTGTTCTATTAGTTTGAATGAAATGCTTTATGGTACTGGCATATTATGCAATGGAATTTACATATTATATATATCGCATCCAATTATGGATGTCAATGACACGAAAAGACATAAATGAGATAATTTAAATTCAACTTACTTATAGTATTGTCGCCTTGGTTATAAAAATGAGAGATGCATAACTAAGCCCTACAAGAGTGGTAGTTTATGGTTATTTGATTATGAATCATATGACATATGTGAATCTTGTTTATTAGGCAAGAAGACTAAGTTACCCTTTAAAGGAAAAGGTGAACGAGTGACTAGAGTATTAGGCCTAATATATTCAAATGTATGTGGTCCGATGTCCATCCATGCCAGAAGTGGTTTCAAACGTATGTGGTCCAATGTCCATCCATGCCAGAAGTGGTTATCTTTACTTCATTACCTTTATCGATGACAAATCTTGTTATAGGTATCTGTATCTGATGAGATACAAATCTGATACATTTGAAAAGTTCAAACAATTTATAAATGAAGTAGAAAATCAACTTGAGAAAGGTATCAAGACACTATGATCTGATCGAGATGGGGAATACTTAGACCATGAATTTTTAAATTATCTCAGAGATAATGAGATTTTATCTCAATAGACTTTACCTTACAACTACAACATAATGGTGTAGCTGAAAGGAAAAACTGAACCTTGTTAGACATGATATGGTCGATGATGGACTTTGCAAATTTACCAAAATCTTTTTGGGGGTATGCACTCGAGACAGTTGTTTACTTGCTAAACAGAGTTCCATTAAAGACAGTTGTTGTTACTTCATATGAGATGTGGACTAACAAAAAATCATGTCTTTCTCATTTGAAAGTTTAGGATTGTCCAGCTTATGTGAAACGAATACAGTCACATAAGCTTGATGCGAAGTCTGATAAGTGTTTGTTCGCAGGATATCTTAAAGAAATTGCCATTAGTTAAACATATAATTCCATAAAGGGGTATGTATGGGAAGTAGAAGATTAATAAATTATAGACTTCCTGTTACATTTCTAATGACTAATAAAGAGTTGCAAGAGATGGACCTTTGGTATTAATTTCTCTCTTTATAGCTTTCACTAAGAATTGTAACAGGAAATCACCCACCTAAATAGTGTCAATCCATCGAACAGAAAGTTCCATAAAACTGAAAATGATAAGATAGCAGAAACAGTATATTTATTCGAAACTGGTAATTTTTTATCGTAAGATGTCAATGTTGATTTGTCATGGCTTGTGCCCAGCTCCGGGGCTTGGTGCCGACCACTGCAAAATGCGATCAACCTTGGAATGATGGTAAGTGGTTAAGCCTAGCCCTGCAGTTATAGAAACTGCCTGATCTGTCTTACTTATAGAAGAAGAATTTGAAGCGAACACATGGAGAGGTGGTGTACTTTGAAAAGGATCCATCTTCTCCATCATCATCAACTTTCTGGCTTCTGAACACGGCAGAGTCAGCATAAAAATTAAGCTTATAGAGACATAAAGACTTAGTAAACGAGCCATGAAAGTTGTGCAAGCACTATACGATTTGGTGTTTATAAGAACTGGTAATGCATGTGGAGAATTAAGTGACAAGTTTAGCTATATATAGGAAAATAATGTATGGAAAAGACAGATAAATGTAAGCGTCAAGTTATATGATCGGAGTGAATCGTATTTGGAGTTGACAAAAGTGACAATCTTTTGTTAATTATCAATCAAATACGCAAGTTTGTTTGAGAATTGCGTTATGTACACGAACCGAGTTCTAGTCCTTTTCAATCTCTCTGTTCATAGACTCCATTAATTGCTGAAATAGCTGGGATCGAACCTCTCTGTTCTAATATAAAGAATCTTGTGACTGTTCTTTCATGGACTATTCTTATAATGGTTTGACATGGACCACACAATCCAAGGGAACTCTGGTCATCACAGTAATTTCCTACCCAATTTCACTTCATGTTCTTCTAGTCTCGCCTACTGGGCCATCCACAGAACCTAACCTACTTTCCTTATTCCTGGCTACTGTTCCAGAGGTGCTTATAACTTGTACCGAGTTACTAGAAGTCTCGTACTTCACTGGGCTACGGTAAAAAAGAAAGCGACAAGTTCAGAATCTTGAAACGCCTTGTGGAATCCACATGTATTGCTATATAATATAATGTCAAGATGTTAGAATGTACCGGGACGTAATCCTTTGGTCTTCGGTAGAGGATCACGTCCCGGTATATTCTACCCTACATAAATAAATGATTAAGATGAATTGATACAAAATTGATACAAGAGTAAGGGGACTAGAAGATTTGAGGAAGAATGTACCTATCTGCTGCACAAGCTAAGATAAGTAAATAACATCAATTTAAAAGAAAATAACCATAAACAAATATCTACGATTGAATAATTTATACAAATTTTTAAATTGAATTATGTTAATATAATAATTTTCATTAAGAAAAAAATATAAAGATTTTATTGGGTTCTCTGCAAAAAATTTTATTGCCTAACAAAAAAGTTAGTCATTATGATATAAGAGAATTAAAACTGGTTAGAATGTTTGATAGAAAGGTTAGTGTTTTCCTTTTGTTTAAAACATTTAATTTTTTAAAGGCTCGTTATATTAAATTTTAAGTTATATTTAAAGTATAACTTGATTACATAATTAGATTTTAACTTTAAAATTAATATATATTTTTCTATATTTGGTTAAATTTTCTATGTTTTAAAATTAATCTATTTTAATTTCAAATTAATTTTCTATTTAATTATTCTATAGATGTGGCCTATTAGACTCCTAGTATATTCACAATAATTATAAATTTTAATTTTACTTTAATTCATTTCTAATTATCTATATTTTTAATAAAATAATTTATAATTAAAGATTAAGATTGACGTTTAGAAATATAATATAATCATATAAAATTAGAAATATCAAAATGGATTCACTTGATATATCTATTCATGGTTATAATATATAATTTAATCTTTTTTTATCTAATATTTCAATTTAATATAGAATATAGAATTAGTATCTATTAAAATCCAATCATATTCATTCTTGGAATTAGTAAATGACTTATAATTGATATTTGAAAATAATTTTTTATCTAATATTCCAATTTAATATAGAATATAGAATTAGTGTCTATCAAAATCCAATCATATTCATTCTTGGAATTAGTAAATGACTTATAATTGATATTTGAAATAATTTTTCAAATATCAATTCATTTTGGTTAAAGAAATCTTAAATTATTATTAATTTAGAAAATTAGACATTCTTCATAATTATATTAAGATGACATTCTTTATTGACTTACTTAGTTATCTCTATATAGTTCATTCTATTTCCAAGTACCATTGATTGATACACTAGTGTGTTATCTCTAGTACAAAAAAAATAAAACTTTAACTTCTCAATTATATGTGATAATGAAAGCACGGATCAATCTCATAAGAAGCACTTACCCTAAATTTAAGTTTGTTTAGCTGAGTTATGGCAAGGAAAAATTATAATTAAACCTAAACGTATATTAGATCAAGAGGGTAACCAAATATCATCTTAAGAACAGTTAAAAGGTAGAGCTCTCTCTCATTTAAAGAAAATAATAGGTCAACAAGTTTTTACTAATTTGAATATACAACTATTGAGATCATTTATATCCAACCAATTCTCAAGTGAAATGAATTAGTTCCTAGATTCTTCCTTTCAAGGAAAGGAATTTGATCAAGTAGTCTTTAGCATGCAAGATGAAAGTGCCCCAGTACCTGATGCGCTTAATGAGAAGTTCTTTTATCCAAAAATTAAAGAAATGGTTAATATGGTAATCTTGGAGATTTTTGAATCAAGTACCCTCCTCAAATCCATTAATAGAAATTTTATATTTATAGTCCCTAAATCTCATAATTCAAGCTCTTATACAGATTAGAGGCCTATTTTATATTGTAGATGTTTCTATAAGATAGCTGAAATTGTTGGAAAAGTGATTTAAAAAATCTCTAGGTCCCATCAACAAACCAACTCAGGTAGTTTTTATAAAAGGGTGACTTATTAGAGTTAACATCTTGATATCTTTTGTAACAATAATCACTATCTCTTAAGAACCAAATTATCCAACTTTTACATAAAGTATGAGATGTTAAAGCTCTTTGGAATCACCATCTTCTTTGATCGTGTCCCTTATCCCTTTTAATTTCTACTGGTTGCACTTTATGTTTTCTTCCTCCAACCTTCTTTGAAACTCCAGCATGTATTTCTTCCATCTTTCAACTTCTCCTTCTCTAGTCCTAATTGCACTCCCTCCCTACCCAAAGGGTATTTTTAGCGTTTCCTATATTCTCATAAAAGAATTACAATTTATAGTTACTGTTTTTTTATTGATCCCTCTTATCTCAATTTTTCCCCTGTATGGAAAATTTAAACCATAGCTCAGAATTTGTAAAGTACACCTCTACGGATTTTCCTCCTTTACCGTCTATCCATCCTCCCCATATTGCTCAGTAGAACCTTTCTCTAACCAACTCCACCACCCTATAAAACTCTTCTCCATCCTCCCTTTCTATGAAATCCTAGAGCAAACTTATTGGTCCTAGAACTTTATTCGAGAGGACTCACCTCAAGTACTTTATTAAAGCTGCTTCTAAAATGGCACTATCTCCCTTCTCTTACATCTTCTTCAAGCTAAAGCTTCAACTTGGTCTTCCACTATTATTGGATTTTTCCTAGACAAGAGGTTGTCATTCCTATAAGTTCAAGCTTAGGTAAATTCCAAATGGAGAAAGGTTGCATTGGAGAAATTTCTTTCCAAAGATAATTTCCTTATTGTCAAGTTTCCTAACATATTGCAAGCAAGCCACTTTTCTTGTAATAATGGACTCCTAGTATGAAGCTTAATACAGAAAAGATTGACACTTTCATAGTATAGATAAACTTTCACAGCCTACCACTTGAATACTAGATTATTGAAGTTTTAACATTCCTTGCTAGTGCCATTGGGAAATATATCACCCTTGACTCCCAAAAATGCAAGTCTAGAAGGGATTTGTTATGCCCGCATAAGTATTTAAGTCACAAAGGATGCTAAGTTCCCCTCTTCTATGAAAATCAATAAGCTCATAGTTAAAAGGAAGCTAGAAATCATCTAATTCAACATGCATATCCCTGGTAGCCAATGCAAACCAAGTTATGGAAGCCAATTAGGAAGAGATTCAAAATAATAGCTTATAATGAATTAGTGGGAGAATTAGAAAATGATCAGACGCATAATACAAATTTTATGCCTTAAAATCCTAAAATTCCCACTAACATAATCCCTATTTCCATGAAATATCTCCCTCATAATATGAGGTTCAACAGTCAAGCTATTTAGATGGAGCATCACCCCAATAGCTTACTTTAGTGAGAAGTCATCATTTGAAACTCTAAATCAAAAAGATTCCTTTTTAAAGGGGAATAACTCAAATCCTTATAAGATTTTGGACACTTCAGCTTTAAGTCTATAGAGCTCCCAACTTACTAGCAAATACATTCATAATAGCACTATATTTGGAAGAAAATATACTAAAAAAAGAGGGTAATCTTTAAAGAAATAACATGCCTTTATTGTTTTTGGAACATTAGGGGAATAAACAACCCCTAAAAATAGTAGGTTATGAAGGACATAATCTTATAGAAAAAGCCTATCTTATTTAGCTCACTCGAAACAAAGATAAATGCTAGAAAGATGAATTGAGCTAAGTTTTTAAGGTAACAGGTGGAATTTCATCTCAAACCACTCCTACAATTTTAATGGCAAAGTAGTGATAATGTTCAGTCCCTTTTTAATCTAAATTCCTAAAATTTTTACAGATGATTCATCTTAAATGTCAGTCTTATATAATCCTTGATGACTTTCAGATTTCCATTATCTATGCTTCTAACTTTGGTTTCATTAGAAGATGTCACAAAAAAAGACTTGGAATGTATAGGACAAGGAATTCAAGACCCCTAGTTACTGACAAGAGATCTCAATTGAATACTCAATGCTAATGAAGCAGAGGGTCAGATAGTAAGTGAAAATTCCTTGGTAACATAACTCTTCTCCTTCATAAACATTATAGATACCATGACAAATGTAGAAAAATCGATTTGACTAACCTCTGCTTTACAGATGATCTACTTGTATTTTGTAAGGCCTTGATGGACTCCATACAAAGTTATATGGCAGAACTTATCAAATTCAAAAACTTCTATGGACTACAATTCAACCTAACAAAAAGCTATTTTCTCCTATCTAAAAAAGCTACTACTTTGAGCCCTCACATCTCTCATTCAACTAAAATGCTTTTTAAACATACACCTCTATTGTATCTTGGATTACCTATTTTCATTAAAAGACTCTAATATGCGGAATGCACCCCATTGCTAGAGAAAATATAAAGAAGAGTCAGTTCATTGGTTAACAAGTCTTTGTCCTATGTAAGGAAGGTTCAAATCATCAAACCGGTGTTAATCTCGCTCCATATTTACTAGAGCTCTCACATATTTATTTCTCATGGTATCATCAAAACCATTGAAATAATTCTTAAAAACTTTCTATGGAACCACCCAAATGGTTTCAAAGGTTCAACTAAAGTGAAATGGGCTGATATTTGTTTTCCTAAGGATAAAGGAGGGTTAAACATAACTCTTATCAAAATCACAAATTAAGTCCTAATCTTGAAAAGTCTATGGTGGATCCTTATGGATAAAAACTCTTTTTGCGTGAAATGGCTACACTTTTATTTTCTCAAGGAAAAAAAGCCTATGGAGCATTAAGAAATCAGTCTCATACTCTCATTTTCTTAACCAGATTTTGAAATTGTGAGACAAAGTTTGAGAAGGGATCTCTTGTAAAATTGGGAATGGCAACTTGACTTATGTCTGGTTTGAAAACTGGTCTAGTTTGGGATCTCTCATACATCATTATAGCAATCTAATCAGTCCTCAACAGCACATTCTTTAAGTTATGACATTAATTAATAACCTAAACTTTTCAAGCTCTTAACCAATTAATCAAGCAACAATCTAGGTTCATTCTAAGCCTTAATCAAGTTCAAACGCACCAATTTAGATTGAATTATCCTCAGCTGATTAAGCATGTACACAACCAAAAATTAAAAATCCAGAACTAGGCCCACAATCGTGGGGTACCTTGCCACGATCGTGATAGAAACTAGTGCAATAGGCCACAATCGTGCACTATCTTTCTTCCCTCAATTCTACACGAGTATCACACACTTAGAGACATTACTACCACTTGAATTTTTCCAAAATTCATGTCCTTTAAAACTACTTCATTTTATGCTAGTCTAGCTTCCACATTGATTACATTAAATCTTACAAAAATCTGCTCATTTGTTTCATTACCATTCACTTTATTCAATCATATATGCAATCCTAACTTTTCCATATTTGAAAACACTTCAATAACACCTATCTCTAGCATGAATTCATCATCAATTATACTTTAAATCTCAACTTAAATCATCCATATAACAGCCCATAAACTACTATTGTCATGCATTTAAAAATAAAACAAAAGGTACCCCTTTTCATTCTTCATTTTCCAGCACAATTTCAACACCAATACCATATTCAATCTATCCCTAATCAATCATCATAATTTCTACTAACACAAGCTATAAAGATCAATATTTCACTTACTTGTTCAACTCAAATGCTACCTCAATGTATTAAGCCTACTTTAGCTCACATGCATGCAAGATCATCTCAGGAACTACGAGAGAATAGGATGAGTTTCAGTAAAAACAAGAAGACAACAATATATAACTATCTTTCTGAAGAAATTGACAAAGGTTTTAAGGTGGTAATGGGCAGAATTTAGAGCAGAAACTCAAGATGTGAGGGATAAGTGAGTTTCGGTAGTGAGAGGAAGGAGAGGGAAAGAGAATAACAAAAACATTACAATGGAGCTAAATGTTTTGGTCAAATGGTGTAGGTGTAAGATTAATTGAAGGACATTTGTCGAGTGTCCAAGCCAGTTATATGTCCATTCTTCAAGCTGCCAAATGTCACTTAATTCCTCTGCCATTTTTCACTCAATTCTTTAGGCCATTTGTCACTCAAATGTACTGCCATATGTCACTCATTTTATAGGTTTAGTCATCTTAAATTTTTACATGTCAATTGTCTTGCTACTAGAAAATTTTCCTAGTCTAAATGTATATTTTAATCCATCAATCTTTCAGTTGTAATAATTAACTCCAAATTACTAATTGTGATCTATTAATTCTTTTATTGGTAAATCAAAATACAAGACATTAGAAATGCACAATCATATCACAATTATTTATAAACTTTCATATCCCAAAACATGTCAATTGAGTGCAATTTTTTTAAATCAAAATTCATGTACGTATACTCATATTATGCATGTAAATGAAATCTTAAAATCGTATCCTAAATGCACCAAATTCATTCTAATATGATGTAATTCATATGACTAAGTAATCTAACACTTTAAATCTCAGTAGTTTCGGAAACCGATTATTACAGTTCTCCCCTCTTTAAGAAATTTTGTCCTTGAAATTCTTACCTTATTGATCAAATAGATGGGGGTACTATTTTCTTATGTTCTCCTCAGTCTCTCACGTAGGTTCTTTTCTCGAATGATTTCTCCAAAGAACTTTAACTAAAGGAATTACACGGTTTCTTAATTGCTTAGTCTGATATCTAACTATTTAATCAGTTCCTCTACATAACTCAAATTAGTTGCAATCTCAACCTCTTGTGCTGATAATATATGTGTTGGATCTTACCGATATCTCCTGAGCATACTAACATGAAATACATTATAAATCTGAGACATTTTTGGCAGTAATGCTAATTTGTAAGATAATGGTCCAACTCTCTCAGTAATCTCATAAGGACCGATATATCTAGGGCTTAACTTTTCCTTTTTACCAAACCTTAGCATTTCTTGCCAGGGCGACACTCTAAAAAATACCTTATCTCCTACCTGGTACTCCATATCTCTTCAGTGTTGATCAACATAACTCTTTTGCCTATCTTAAGCTGCCTTAATCCTACTATAAATCAAATTAACCTTATCAACAGTATCTTGAATCAACTTTGGGCCTTCAACAATCCTTAGGCCTTCTTCATCCCAGTATAAAGGTGCTCGACACTTTTTTCATATAACGCCTCATATGGAGCCATACCAATACTACTATGATAATGATTATTGTATGAAAATTCAATGAGAGCTACATATTCATTCCATGCTCCTTGAAACTCTAAAACACAAGCCCTAAGCATATCCTCAACAATCTGAATAGTCCTCTCACTCTGTCCATCTGTCTGAGGATGAAATGTTATACTAAAATTTAACTTTGTACCTAATAATATCTGTAGGTTGCCCCAAAATCTAGAAGTAAATTTGGGATCTTGATCCAATACAATAGATACCAGGACCCTATGTAACCTCACTATCTCATTTACATATCTTCGAGCTAACTGATCTAGTGTGCTATTCTCTCTCTAATAGGTAAGAAATGAGCTGATTTTGTTAATCTGTCAAGAATGACCCATATGACATCATGCTTCCTCGGAGTTCTCGACAGACCCATAATAAAATCCGTTGTAATCCTCTCCTATTTCTACTCTGGAATAGGTAATGACTGCAATTTTCCAGTTGGTGCTTAATGCTTTACCTTAACTTGTTGGTATGTCAAACACCTGGCAACATACACAGCCACTTGCTTCTTTATCCCTGGACACCAAAAATGTTGTTTTAGAGTATTGTACATCTTGGTAGTACTAGGATGCATAATATAGGTTGCTATGTGTGCTTCCTCCAAAATTTCCTTTCTCAAACCATCAACATTTGGTACACATAACCTCTAATTCAACAACAATGTATTATTTCTCAACTCAAACTCAGAACTCATATTTTGTTTTAGCTTCTCTACAATCTTCACTACGTCTGGGTCTTTGCTTTGAGCAATTCTAATCCTTTCATCTAATATCGGTCTAAGCTTCAACGTAGTTAACAATACTTCATTCTGTCCCAAACTTAGCTTAACATTCAGTGCTCTCAGTTGAATTAGTTTTGGTAATGTTGATGCTTAAATTTGTGCTACACTGCTATTAGATTTCCTATTTAATGCATCAACTACAACATTAGCCTTATTCAAATGATACTCTATCGTGCAATTATAATCTTTAAGCAAATTAATCCACCTCCTCTGTCTCATTTTAAGTTCCTTTCGACTCAACAGATATCTCAAACTTTGATGATCTGTAAAAATATAAAATGTTTCACCATATAAATAATATCTCCAATTTTTCAAAGCAAACACTACTACAACAAGCTATAAATCATAAATTGGATAATTGGACTCATGAGGCCTTAATTGTCTCAAAGCATAAGCACCACCATGAGCCACTTTGATTCACTTCTTTCTATTTTCTTTTTTTTTCTTGTCTTTATTTTTCTTCTTCTTGCTCTATGAAGACAAGAAAAAATTAATCTTCAGAAAATAGCCAAAATATAGAGCTTTCTACTCACTTTAAGTTCTTTTCTTCCAAATTGTACCTAAATTCATATGAGTCAAATTGAGTATCTTAAGCAATTTCATGTCAATAATCGCTAAGTTTCATGGAATAATTTCATAATCAATTAAGCACCTATCAATTTTTTCCGCAATTAGCTTTTGGCTATCCTCAGGCAAAACATTAAAATTAACCAAGGTTACGTTATCTCTAATGATTTGAAATCAATCGGAAACACAAAATTACAAATTGTATCCCTAATGGTTTGATATCATTAGTAGCTACAAACGAATATCAATATAACAATTACGAATTATATTGAAGATTCTAGAAATGATTTTGTAATAAAATGATCCAATGAATGCATTAAAATCATCTTTTCACAATACCCAAACAATAAACATAAGATAACATAATCAAATCTTAAGAGAGAAAGAACAACAAACACAATGAAAAGAAATGCTTAACTGAGTTCTTTGGTGTCAATATCACCTCCAAATTGGGTCCAGAAGCCTAACCCTCTATGGATCCCTAAAAGATGAGAGGTTTGTCCCTCTTCATTCACCGAAAACCTCCAATCAAAAGCTCCCTCTTTTAAAATAATCCCTCCAATCTTTCCATCCGTTTTTGTTGTCAAAATAATGTTTTTATATTGAAAAGTAAGATTTGGGGACAGTTGGACAAAGTCACAAGCATGACTAAATTGCTCACGGTTGTGAATGCCCTAATTGAGGCTCACAGCTATGAGCCTCTTTTGTACGAGGGTGACAAGGAGTGTCACGACGATGCAACATGTGTCATAGTTGTGAGATAAGTCTCACGCCCATGCCACATTTGTTGTGGCCTTGAGAAATATTTCACGGGTATGACAATTTCATGCATGGCTATAAGTCTTCATTAACCCTTTATACTTGATGTTTGCAGCATATACTCTTCATCTCATGCATTTTCTTATCTTTTCTTATTCTAATCCTTCTTTGTCTTTGTAAGATCTCGGCCTCTCGGGCCTCGCATCCACAGGACCTTGGCCTCTCGGGCCTAGCGTCCTCCAAAGGGCCTCGGCCTCTAAGGCCTCGCGCCCACCCGCTTGCAGATATTATCCGCTTTGGGCCTCAGCCTCTAGGGCCTCGCACCCTCATGGTTTTTGCTTTTCCACAGGACTTCCCAGGAGGTCACCCATCCTGGTACTGCTCTGGCCCTAGTACGTTTAACTTCAGAGTTCTGATGGGATCCGGTGCGTTAGGGTATGGAAAATGCATCTATAAAGGGAAGGTATCCATACCCTTATAAAGAGTGCTTCGTTCTCCTTCTCAACCAATATGGGATTTCTCCCCTCCCTCGTGGAGGCCCAGCATCCTCACTAGCCCATCGGCTCAGGTATTGGCTCTGATGCCAATTATGCAACGTCCCACTACCATAAGGTACATACCCAAACATTTAGGAACATTCAAGTACATATCCTATGAAAATGGTATGTTAGAGCAAAAATAAATCCAACTTACACATGGCATCATCTAACATAATTAGAAGTTATAAAATTTTTAAAAACCATTCATTGCATTCATTCACAATGCTTACACTGTCTCCATTAAACAAATATTTACAAAATCTCATACAGGTTCTAGCAAAAACTACAAAATGAAAGCTATAACTCTCTGACATCAACTGATAGACCTCTAAGCCATAACTTAGTCCAAAATGTTCTTCTGATCTAAAATAAACACTAAGTCTCCTATCTCGTACCTAAAAACTACGTTGTAATTTTTATGAGTTTTGCAAACTCAATGAATGAACCATCATTGATGATTTCATCGGATTCACATACACAAATCACATATTTCGCAATTATTCATATAGAGCATGTATATTCCAAATACTCATACTATTATGGCATATCATTTAATCATTATGAATCAGATAATATATAAACAAATACAGATGCATATGAGACTCCAAATTCTTTATTATTGTTGTGACCAAGTGCCTATAACATATACAAATATTAACCCATTAGGCTCAGTCAGAAACATATATCACGGAGCATAGCTCTACGTGTAGAATCATATGCCACAAAGCAAAGCTCTACATGCAAGCACTTTCATGCTGGCTACTTTGGTCACAACGCATTTATTTGAGCATGAATTTTAAGAAATGCTTCAATTTAGAATTTACCATGTATCACAATCATTTGTTAAGCACAGTCAGAATTTCATAATCATCAGACTTAAGCCCGGCATTCAACTTTCGTTGAGAATTCACATTTCATATAGAATTATTAAACAAATCAGAGCACTTCTCATAAATATATACTCCTTGGACTTCAAGTCCAGAATTCAGAAACAAATCACAACAATTCAATAATTGGAAGCTTAACAAATCAAATAAAATCAATCCTAGGAAATTCATCTAGGTTGACTCACAGTACGCTCCAAGAAGCTATTGCCTAGATAGTCCGGCAATGTCCGACTGACGTCCGATGTGCTCCTTTATAACATACATAACATATTTACAAATATCACAGTTTTGCACAATTTTCTAAGTATTCCTTTATGCATACGTACTTATATAAAATATACACAATGCGTGTTAAATGACAATTCTAGGTATCTTATTGTAATTCTCATCATCAAATCGATCAGATATCAAAGCCCTCATTAATATCATTT
>JANVCL010000005.1:25746867-25777479 GCA_026546855.1 Erythroxylum incrassatum
TTATTATTTATTATTAAGATTTTTGAAAGCATGGTTGATGTAAACAGTAAACTAGTAAAGTATACAGTACAACTGTATAATATATCAATATGGATTATTTTGCAATTTTTAAAAAGTTTAGGGACTATTTTATAAATTTAAAAAATATCCCAAAACGGTACCCGATACCGACCGGTACCGGTACAGTTCCGTTCTAGAACTCAATCTGATACCGAGACCGGTACGAAATTCATAACATTGGTATTAAGGTATCCCATTCCAAACATTTCTTATTGACAAATCAAATGCAGACTTCTAGAGAGAGGGAGGGGTGTTAGGGTTTTTAGAAAGGTGAGATTCGAGAAAGCTGAAAGAATATGGAGATCCAGGAGAGGAAGGAATCCGATAACAATAACAACAGTAATGCGCAATCAACATCCGATTCTAACTCTCCTCCTTATGATTATAATACTAATACTATTGATCGAGACGCCGAGGAACGCTATAATCGTGAACTCAAAGCTGGTTTACATCCTCTGAAGGTCTCTCTCTCTCTCTCTCTCTCTCTCTCTCTCTATATATATATATATATATGTATGTATATACATGTTTACACGTATCACTGAATCGCTTGATTGATTAGTTTGTTTCTTTCTTTCTCCAAATCTTTCGAGTAAGTTTTACTTATCGTTACATTGGTTATGGTCTAAAAGAGGGATTATCGTGTTCTTGCTTTGTTGCATTAAAATGAGATTGAATTGATGAGATTTACTTAGACCAAACCAATGTACATGGAAGATGTTTTTATTAGCTCTTTGGAAATGATTGTGGTGTTGATGGGAATTTAAGCATGGCTATGAAGGTAGCTTGAAGAGGAACCTAGAAATTGCACGCTACTGCAGTTTTGTGTACACTATAGCAGGTATAAGAAGAATTCCCTGAGATGGAGGCTTCTTCTCAACCCTTTCACTTGTCAAAGTAATCTTTAAGTACATAACTAGAAAATAAATTGTATTTGCTTTTGAAAACACGCACACTTGTAGGTCTACTTTCATTTATGTGTAAATAGTCATAAATTGGTTCTTTGACTCCAGAAGTCAACTTGGTATGCTTATAAAAGATGTGGATTGTTAGTGCTCATTGATCCTTGAAACTTTTAATCATATGTACTGTTTTAGTCTTCTTATAAGGTCCTATCCATAAGCACAAGATATGACATTAGGATCTAAATGGTGATGCAAATGAGAATTATATTAAATGGTATGAGTTTCTACTTTCTTTATCTGGATAATGTTATCATTCCCTTACTTTATTTTATTGTGCCTTGACTAGCATAAGTTTGTCATTTGGTACACTCGCCGAACACCTGGAGTTCGAACACAAACATCATATGAGGACAATATAAAAAAGATTGTGGAGTTCAGTACTGTGAGTCCTATTTATTTGATCATTGCCTGGATATATACATTTCTCCTTTTTGTCTACCGATTTGTTCTTTAAGCATTTTGTAGGTTGAAGGCTTTTGGGTTTGCTATTGCCATTTGGCTCGACCTTCTTCATTGCCAAGTCCAACTGATTTACATCTTTTTAAGGAGGGGATTCGCCCTCTATGGGAGGTAATTTTAGCAGGAAGTTGATCTCTTCTTGAGTTTGTTTATTACTTGGATCCTGTCGAATGTTCAACACTATGCCAAACATTAACACAAACATTGTTAATGGTTGGTAACTTCCAGGATTCAGCTAACTGCAGTGGTGGTAAGTGGATAATACGATTCAAAAAGGTTGTCTCTGGTCGCTTTTGGGAGGATTTGGTGAGATGAGAACTTGAGCTTGACTTTTATTGATTATTGTGCAGTTATGCTATTGATGCAAACTTGATGCAAAAGGGCTTAACCTACTTGGAAGAAATAAAATAGAAAAAAATTAGTTAATCACAAGCCTCAATTTGGTAAAATGAGGATTGAGAATTGAGCTGACACCAAAAATAAGGGCTGAAATTTAGATTATGTTAGGATTCCTTTTTAGATAAGGAGTAGTAAATAACTATGTTATTTTATTTTAGATATGTTATCTTAGTTGGTTAGGACTTATAGAATTTTTATTATAATAAAATTTAAATTAGGAACCCTTTCTTACTATAATAAGAGTTCTAAGAATTATATATATGTGTATTCAGCTCTTCATCAAGAATAAGTAATCCGAAATTTTTCTACAAACTTGATTTTTAACTAGAAGGTGTGATTCTTTATTCTAAGAGTAATTCTTAGACCGTGATTCCTAGTTTCTACCTTTCATTCTTTGTGTTCACCACAAAATTCTAGTAACCAAAATCCTAAATTCCAGCATATTAAACGATAAAATTTAGGCCTAATATCAGCCATATTTCTAATTTTGTGATTTTTAGTTATTATTTAATAATTGTTTTATTTTTCCTTTATTAATTTCATATTAGAGCTTTATTTCACAATAGCGACATGTAGCAGAAGGGCATATAGAGGAATATTCAGTGACTAGGAGCGATATGAAATACTTCTAAGAGTTAGAGATATTAGACCTTGATGACTCTCAATCACAAGGTAGTCCAAGAACTAGCCCAGAAAACGATATTAGACAACAAACTACACTTGATGATGATGGTTTAGAAAGTGAAATCCAAGGTAAAGAGGTTGATGCTAATCAACAGTGAAGGGGTTTCGGAAATCAACTCCTACAGAGAGATCCAAGACAAAGAAACCAACCAGCATCACATGCAAAGCGCATGCGAGCCTTTAGAGTCCACGATAGAGTTGAAATACACAACGAATTCGATGATATTACTTGGAAAGTTTGTGTTAAAATCGCCAATTTTTCAAAAAAGATGGATTCACAATTCTACTTAGACTATGCAACAGCAATGGAAGATTTCTTTGACTGGTATCACATGTTAGAATATCAAAAAGTTTGATTCACAAAGATGAAACTAGTTGGACACGCTAAATCTGGTGGAGATTAGTAGGGGATAGACTTCGAAAAACAAGCCAATCACTAATTATTGAGAAGAGATGAAGTTGAAGTTATCCAAAAAATGCCCACCATTTCATTATCAGGAAGATGCTCGAGATCAACTTGCAATCCTTAGATAAGGGATTATGTTCGTAATTGAGTACACAAAAATATTTGATGAACTTTCTATCCGGTGTGAATGGATGGAGTTTGAACAACTTATATCTCACTATAAAAATGGCTTAAGGACAGAAATTTGCAAGGAGCTTGTTGGTTCAAAACTTGATGATATCATTGGTGTTGCTAATGAAGATTGTGTTGTAATGACTTGTGAAGAAGTAGACTTGAATGAAGATGCACAACTATATTACAACATAGGAATAAAGGAGAAGTTGTGAGTGCACTTGCAAAGTCAAAATTTAGCAATGATAGCAAGTTAGTGAATCTGACTACAAGAAGTAACAATACATATGTTTTTTATGCCTATGTTGTAAGCCAAGTGGTTTAGTTATGAAACCATTTGCAAATATATTGTTCAAGACTTATGATGTTGTCCACACTATTAAACTATTCTTCAAAGAGGTTGTACATCTATATGGATTACTTTTAACCATCGTCTTTCATCGTGATGTGAAGTTTTTGAGTTATTTTTTGAAGAACTCTATGGAAAACATTAAGCACTAAACTTCAATTTTCAAGTTCTTTCGATCCCTAACTTGATAGACAAACAGAGGTGGTAAATAGAAGTTTGGGGAACTTGTTAAGATGTTTAGTTGGAGAAAATGTGAAAAATTGGGACCTAATTTTTCCTATGACAGAATTTGTATACAATAGTACTATAAATAGGCCTACTGATAAGAGTTCTTTTGAGATAGTTTCAAGAGTTCAACAAAGGAAATCTATTGATTTGGTTCTTTTATCTCATACGATACAAGTTAGTGTTAAAGCTGATGGTTTTGTACAAGACATGAAGGTTATCTTTGATTATATATGACGATAGATAACAACCGACAACTTATCTTGTAAAGAACACTCTGATCAACATCGTCGATTGGTGGAATTGAATGAAGGGGATATGGTGATAATTAGGATTCGTTCAGAGCATTTTCAAAAAGGGAAATATAAGAAACTTCATTTACAAAATGTTGGACTGTAAGATTATCAAGAAGATAAGTGCTAATGTTTATGTTTTAGAATTACCAAGTGACATGGGAGTAAGTCCTATCTTTAATGTTGTGGACTTAACTATTTATCATGGACAGGATGAGGAATTTCTTACTGCACCTGTAAGAATTCTAGCCACTCCTTGTGTTAAATAGGAAATAGAGGATGTTCTTGATGAACAAATTGTAGTCACAAGAAATGGAGGATATCGACAATTTCTTGTCAAGTGGAAAGGAAGACCAATTTCTAATAGTACTTGGATTCTAGAAATAGAATTTCAAAAGTTGAATCCAAACTTATATGATCAGTACTTGTCACATTCTAGGTCAAGGACGACTTCAGACAAGTTGGGGAGAATTGATGTAAAATGGTTTAAAGTATGTAGAAGAAATAAAAGAGGAAAAATTAGTCAGTCACATGCTTTAATTTAGTAGAATGAGGATTGAGAATTGAGCTGAAATAACGGCTGAAATTTAGATTATGTTAGGATTCATTATTAGATAAGAAATAGTAAAGTTAAATATGTTATTCTATTTTAGATATGTTATCCTAGTTTAGAACTTATAGAATTTCTATTCTAATGGGATTTAAATTAAGAACTCTTTCCTACTATAATAAGAGTTCTAAGAATATATATATGTGTGTGTATTCAGCTCTTCATCAATTATAAGCAATCTGAAAATTTTCTACAAGGTTGAGTTTTAATTAGAAGGTGTGATGCTTTCTTCTAAGAGTGATTTCTAGTTTCCTGCCTTCTATTCTCTGTGTTCTTCACAAAATTCTAATAACTAAAATCCTAGCTTCTAGCATAATAAACCCAAAATAATAGCCAAATATCAGTCATATTTCTAATTTTGTGATTTTAGCTACTAGTTAATAATTATTCTATTTGTCCTACATCAGCTATTCTCTTCTTCCAGTTGGCAATTCATTTGAATAGGGTTTACATTCTGTGTTGTTCTATTTTCTAACCAGACTTTGTATTTGATTATTGGTGGGATGAGAACCTGCGCTTGGCTTTTACTGATTATTGTGCAGTTGTGCTCTCTATTCTTCCAGTTGACAATTCATTTGAACAGTGTTTACATTCTATGTTCTATTTTCTAACTAGACTTTCTGTTTCATTATCGATGATAAATGCATCCGTATGCTTACATGGCATGATATGGAGTCAGGTTGTTCATTAAAAAGCTACTAGATTGTTCAACTGATGAGAGCTTACATGACATGATATGGAGTCATGTTCATTAAAAAGCTGCTAGATTGTTCAACTGATGAGAGCTTACATCACATGATATGGAGTCAGGTTGTTCATTAAAAAGCTACTAGATTGTTCAACTGATGAGAGCTTCAAACCTGCTCAATTTTATTAGATAAGAATTTAGTTAGGGGAAGGTTATAGGATCTGGAGTTTCATATATGGCTTTCTGTAATAAGCTATGAAGGGGAACTGTTAGGTCTTAGGCCTCTGGTTTAAATGGATTTTTCCTTTGTCTTCTAATTGGAGAGTGGAAGTGCTTACAAATGAGTAGGGAATGTGTAGCAGTGACCTGCATGGAAGAAAATGTAGGTGATGGTTTTCCTCATTAACTTCCCCACATTCTCCCTTCATTTCCAACCTCATAAACAAATAAAGATAAAGAGTACACTATAGCATCAACTTTTGGTTTTTGTGTGGAAGTTGAACTTCGATATCTTTTCCACTTACGATGTTGTTTTGTAGTAAAACATGTGGTTATATAATCATTGTTTACATACAGGTTCTTGCGTTAGTTGGTGATCAACTTGATTATGGTGAAAATATATGTGGTGCAGTACTAAGCATTCGGTACAACGAAGATATACTGTCTGTCTGGAACCGCAATGCATCTGATCATCAGGTGAAAAAATAGTATATTCAGTTCCCTTGGTCAATGTAACCGACTATTACTAGTCTAATTCTCATTTACAATTGTTCTCCAATGCTCTTCTTTTTTATGGGTCTCATTGTCCATCGACTTCTCCGTGAGTAGAATGCAATTGACTGACTTTTATTGCATTAGGCTGTGATGGCTCTAAGAGATTCAATCAAAAGGCACTTGAAGCTTCCCAATAGCTATGTGATGGAATACAAGCCTCACGATGCCTCCCTCCGTGATAACTCTTCATATAGAAATACATGGTTGAGAGGGTAGGAATATCTTGCTTCTTGCTAAGGGATCAGGAATTAGAATGCAGATGCTTACTTCATATTGGCAATTAAAGCCATGCTTGAACATGGTTTGTATTATTACTTGAGAACCTTTAGTAGTTATGTCAAGATCTTGATAGGTATCTATGAGACGATGTCAGAAGAAAACAGAACTTGATTTTCATATGGATTTTGGATTGCGAGTTTTATTGATGCGAATGTGGCTGACATGAACTGGGTAGAAACGACAAAAGAATTTAAGCAATAGTGAGCGAGTTTTATTGATGCGAATGTGGCTGATATGAACTGGGTAGAAACGACAAAAGAATTTAAGCAATAGTGAGTTTATATGGATTTTGGATTGCGAGTTTTATTGATGCGAATGTGGCTGATATGAACTGGGTAGAAACTACAAAAGAATTTAAGCAATACTGAATTTATAATGCTAGAATGCTAAAACATTATATTCTCAATAAAAACAGTCCCTATAGAGTGGACAACTCTCCGAATACAATTTGAAATTAAAAATAAGATTGCTTAAAGCTGTCAGCCTAATAGGTATTTATAGATTAAAATACCTAAGAAAAAGTTATTAAATATGGAATAATTACGTGAATAACCAAGGCTAAAAACTAGAAAAAGAGATCATGCAAAGTGGTTCTTCTAGTAGGATTTTACTGGAAGATGGTAGACCAGTTAAGTTTGATTGGGTGACTAGGAAGATCAATCCTATGTGGTCTTCTTAAGTAGGTCCGCATAGGTGGTATCTTATCAGTGCCTTCCCTTTGAAAACTGGCCTTGTCCTCAAGGTGAAATGTTGGAAATTGGGCTGCGAGCAAGTCAGTCTTCCCAACTAGCTTCCTCCAATGGACGTTATACCTATTGCACCAACAATTCTAATCATAATACCCCACTTTTTGTACCCATTGGTGAGCTAAGATTTTATTTGGCTCCACATTAACGCCTCGTTTGATTCAACTTTTGAAAGCTCTAAAAGTACTTTTTTCTAACGCATAAGCTACTTTAAGAAAAAAATTATTATTTGATGGAAAACTTCAAAAGTACTTTTACAGTAAAAACAACTTTTTTAAAAATCAAAATACATCTTTTTCAAAAGCTAAAATTTGAAACTTTATCACTTACTTATATATCAATTTTTAAAATACTTAAAGAAAAGTTTCAAATTTTAGCTTTTTCGGTAGACAATTCCCGTCACTTACGTATATATCAATTTTTAAAAAACCTCTTTCGTTTCTTTGGCTTTCTTCTTCTGTTCACTCACACACTCACTACTCATCTTCTCTAATCACTCATAACTCATCTTCTGAAAGACACCTACGATACAGGATACTTCTCTAATCACTCACAAATTTTATATCTTTTGCTGTTGGGTCTGCGTTTAATACATCGATTTCGGTAATAGGAGAGATCAAACATGAACAGAACAAATAGATATCCTAAATCAACAACCAATAATAGATAACATTCGAACTTACTGACTATGACAAATAGTAAGATTAAGCAGACCCAGATGCCATCTTGAACAAAATTACTTGTTTTGATAAAACCCCATCATTTTCCTAAAATTAGGAAACAGCAAGGAACCAGAAGAATTTGAAGTCTGTGAGTTTTCTTCATTTATATACTCTTCAATCATGTCATTGACAGACCTGGTAGACAAAGGATGGAAATTGACACTCCACTCATTAACAAACCCTTTAACAAGACCCGAAGATGATGGGATCTGATCATCAGACTTGTTGTTCTTCTAGGGTTTCTTTTGGTTCTTTCTTGACTTTCCAGAACAGAGAAAGCAAGATCGCCTTCTCTCTGTTAGTTCAGAAGAGTATCCCCAGAGAGAGACAGAGACAGGGACAGAAACAGAAACAGAGAAATACGAAGAGAAGAGAGAAAAGAAGTGCGTGTTCTTTTCAAAAATGGTTATATATTCTTACTAGTATTAATACAATTAAAACAAATTTAATTTCAAATTTAATATGGTTTTCGCAATATTGATGTAATCCTTGTTTCTAATTACTAAAAAGACATAAATTAAAAATAAAAAGATATTTATTAAAGTTTCTATCTAAATTTTAAAATATTCTTAGCCAATGTTTTCAAAACTCGAACATGAAGTTAAACTCGTAAAACAAAAAATATAGTTAAAATTAATAAAAGTGCTTTTCATTTTTATATTGCCAAACAATCTACTGTATGAAGCTCTTTTAAAAAAGTTATTTTTTAAATTGACAGCCAAACAATTAACTGGCTTTTATAAAAAACTCTTCTCAGAAAAATTCTACTGACAAAAGCTCTACTGATAAAAGCTCAACCAAACAGGCTCGTACTCTCTCAAGCTATATCCATCTACTCTTCGATTAGTAACATATATCTCTACGATTGCCAACAACCCTTTGAATGCTCTAAGCTTTACGAAATCCTATGAAAGGATTCACCCTATTTATAAGAAGGTCACATAGGTCTCTCATGAGCAACCTGTTCAACCCTTTCTACCTAAGCCATAATCTAATCATATGTAGGCTCTTTTAAGTTGTTGACAAGTAAATTTAAATTAGATTTAGGTGTTGATATAAACAAATCAACATTAAGACCAATAAAAAGTATCTTTAAAAATATCTCACATCATAAATCAAATCAAATCATTCTATACAAAAATAACTAAATGAAATCTTCTTATCTAAACACAAAAAGTATTTAGCTACAAAGTACGTTAAAAAAATGAAATCAAAAGACAAAAATTGAGAAGTCATGATAGAAATAAAGGTAAAAGCATACCCAATTCTATCATCCGCTTGATTTATTGGGATGATGTCTAAATCTTTAGAAATGCACCTTAAAATTGAGTTTCTAAGGGTTGTAAAAGCTTCCTGATGACTAACCCTAATTTTTGGAAAGAAAATTATGTTTCTAATATGTGTTTTATCTTAAAAAAATTAGTTAAAACCCTTGAAAAATAGGGTTTTCACACTTAAATACATTATGCTCCGCCTAAGACATTATATAAAGAACGAGCATGGCCTTCAGTATTTTCTTCTATGAGATAGACACAATCTCTAGCACAATTGTGTCACTATTTTTACTATATAGTGTTAGTATCTATAGTTAAAATTATTAGCAAATACTTAAGCATAGACTCATTAAACACTTTAAATTTTTTTAAGAAAAAATCCTACTATTACAAAATCATAAAACTTTAAGATAGATCTAAATATTCAAGTGATTAGTAGAAGATATACTTTTGAAATCCTTTTTAAAAATAATCTCTCTATTAGTTAGGTTAATACTGCGAACTACTGAACCTCTCTAAACTCTACGTTTCAGCGAATTTTTTTTGAGTTGTTGTTGTTATTATATTATTGAAATCTTTTTATAAAATTATCAAAATTCAACTTATTTATGGTTTTTAAATATTTCATTATTTTGAAGATTTTAATGTCATAAGAAATAGACACATTTCTAAAAATCTCCATAATTTTGAAACTATTCCAATTTTATTTATTTAATCAATTTAATGTTCAAACAAAAATGATGCGGTTAAATGGAAGAGAAGATCACATAATTAAGTATTCATTATTTGCTTGGCTTTATATATTGTTTCTTTAGAAAATAAAATCCATTAATTTACTTAGCACTATATAATCAAACAACAACCGAATAAAAATTGAATTAGATGAATAATTGTTATATGCACGTGAAAAAGTCAAGGAATTATTATTTTAGTAATTCTTAAAATTATTATAATTAATATTATGAAAATTATTTTACGCAGTAGCTACGTTAGGCGGGTCAAAGAAAAAAGTGAAGTCGGCATTTGGACCTCGAACGTGCACGTTTTCTTAAGTATTCTTAATTTTTAAGGAAAGCGATCGTACAAGCTTTACATTCGAAAAGAAGGTTGTACCAATACTGCTTTCGGTTTCATGTTACTTAGTGCAGGAGCTTTTGTGTTGTCTTTGTTAGTGGATGTTACTGCTCTTAACTTAACACAAAGACGGGCAATTGTTTGAACGAACCTTTTTAAGGTTTTACCTTCGATTAATTTTCTCTCCGACTTTTTTTTGTTGCAAAGGAGAAAAAAACAAAACATTTAAAACTACACCCTAATTAGCACACGATTTTGCGGTACAAAACTCTTTGCTTGTTTAGGTGGATGAGTTCTATGACGGTTAGCAGGAGCTCTCGGAGCATATGCAGACTTGGACTGGAAAAAACTATGACAGGAGCCAGCCAATTGGTACACTGGTTCCCTTCGCGATACACATGTTAAGGTTGAACCTTCCATACTCGATGGATTAAACCACAAGTAACCGCCATCAAAAAATTATCTTCAGACAAAATTATATTGGAAGAGAAAAGAATATTAATTACTTCTAGGAAGTTCACTTCAACGACAATTCGTCTATAACCAAACGCTTATGTCAGGGTAAATCCCGAGTGGACTCCCTAGAGTTCTGCAATTAAAGACGATCTTCTGCCTATGTGATGTAGGAACTCACCATACTACTTTCCGTGATAGTCCCTAATTAAACCACCGGTAGTAGTAATATTAGACACTTATTTAATCGCTATATCTATATTTAACCGGACCTAGCCTTTTTATGCTATCATTGACAGTTCAATAATATCCTATTCAATTACCTAATATCATGAAATTTTTTATTTAAGTTGTTCTACCATCACTAATGTATGACAAAATTTAGTTATTGCAAAACTATTCATTTTTAATTATGTCATCACTAATGATTTTATTGGGATATTTAAAGAACGCAATTATATAAAAACTTTAAATAATAGTTTTGGTAAATATAGTTTAAGAGAAGAAAGAAGATTTTTTTCTCATGGCTTAAGATTCGCATCTCTTATGAGTGCATTTATACATTTAAGCGGTCGCAAACAAGCAAGGCAAAAGGTAAGAATGCACGATTTCTTGACACCTGGTTACTGATAAAATGGGATCAACCGTCAAATCGAAGACTGATATTGACCATCCTTTCATTTACAATCAGTGTTCTGAAATTCAGATCGGTCATTAAATCGGAGGTCTTATTAGTCACCGATTTAACCGGTTCGATCGGTTCTGGTTGAACCGATCGAACCGATGTGACGTCATAATTATACAATAACTATAAATAATATTAAAAATATTTAAAAATATAAAAAATAAAAAATAAAAAAATAATTGAACCAGTGGTTGGACCGGTTCGTCCGGTCAATTGACCGGTTCAGACTGATTCAATTGCATACCAATTTTTATGATTAAACCGGATCGGATAGTCGACTGATCAACGGTTAAATCTGTCAGACTGACCGATCCGATCCGATTTTTAAAACCATATTTACGATATATAAATGGACTCATAAGGTCACAAGTTGTCCACGTTTACAAAAGTAAGTGGGATCTTTAACTCGTGTTATTTGCAAGATCAAAAGAAGAAGAGAAAAGGAAAAGCAATGAAATTGGAAAGGGAAAAAGAGCTTGTGTTGTGCGAGTTCCTGCATGTTTGTACGTAGTATTAAAAAAGCCGCCAACTAGTTGTGGAGTTTCAAAAGGAAGCTGCTATGGCCAGACAAAGGTAGAGCAACCAAATAAAGGTTTAGAAAAAATCCCTCTCCCATCTCCTAAAAGCAAAAAGCACAAACAACTTCTCTTTCCCATTAAGAAAACCAAAGCTGTATATGCAAATGAAGATCCCACTTACATACTCTTCATTCACCTGCTCTCTCTGTTCTCCTGCCTCCTCCCCATTTTTCCCATCAAACTTTTTGGCATATTCTCTAATTCTACCACTAGTACCACCACGTCAATGTCATCAGAGATTGTTCTTGCCGACCCTATTGTTGAACCCGACACCAACCACCATGCCATTACATGGTCTCACACCTTTGCTGACGATGGTAGCAGAGATCATCAAGTTCATGGTGGTGATGGTCATGAGCCCTTTGATAGTGAGAGGTTACCTCCCACGTTAGCTCGGGAAATTCAGAGGTTTCTTCGTGTTGCCAATTTGGTTCAAACTGAGGAACCTCGCATTGCTTATCTTTGTAAGCCATTACGTTCCTTGTGTCCCTCGGTGAATTGGGTTTGCTTTATGGAGTTTGGATATTAAGTTTTGATTGGTTATCTACGTTTTCTGCGTTATTTCTATCTGCTCTGTTATCTTGGTATTTTTCTTTTTGGCCTTCCCTGTGTTTCCTGCGTTGTTTCTATTTGCTCTTTTATCTTAGTTTTTTTTCCCCTTCCCTTCAAGCGGAGTGTTATTTTAAGGACGAACATCGGCTTCCATGTAGTGTTCGGAATGTGAATCATAGGAGAATGAAACCTACCTTTGTGATGTTGATGATCATTATATTAAAATGTTTCAGGTTTAGTCTTGTTATGCACATCGTTGAAAATAACTAACAGGGGCCTGTCGGCAAATAATTGAAGTTCAAGTTTGATTGAGAATTACAAATGTCTGTAAATTTATTCTGTCATTTTCTAGAGCAGGTCGTTTTCATGCTTTTGAAATAGCTCATAACCTGGATCGCAATTCAAGTGGAAGGGGTGTTCGACAGTTTAAAACTGCTCTTCTTCAACGACTTGAATATGTAAGAACTTACTGAATCTTAATCTATAAGCTACACATTTCTCAGATTGAACACCTTTAAGACTCTTAAACTACTTCATTCAAGAGCTGATTTGTTTGCTTGCACTGTTCTAATTACCTAATGTCTTTGATGTGCCACAGTCATTTTCAATTCGATCAACGTTAATTTCTGGGATTCATCGTAGCTGCTACATGCTGACCTGTATTTTAGATAAATTTTGCTAAATACTGTTTTGCATGTGCCTGTATATAATGGCTATATAACTTGCAGGGTTGATTCCTGGGATTTAATGTCTTCCGTGTGCTGACTTGTCCCAGAAGTATCTTTCATGAATTGTACCAGATATTATCTGCTTGTCTATGTCGATAATGAGTATATGTTTCAAAATTCATCAGCCTCTCTGCATGAATATTTATGCTTACATCCAACTTGAATTGATTGGAGTAATTGCAGTCATTCTGTTTAAAGTTTCTCAAGTCTCGTGTAACACATATATTTGGTCTATTGGCCATAGAATCGGAAGACAAACTCTTCTTTTAGCTTTAACAGGCAAAAGGACAAAATTTCAAGCTTTGCTTCTAACGTCTTGTTGTCATATTAGCATGCTTTATCTGAACGTGCTCCTAGAAATGATCCTTTAACTAAGTTGCTCTTCACTGTTTGTCACTCTCTTGTGTCAAGTTGTATCATCAATGTATTCCAAAATTGTATTTGATGGTTTATGTAGGATGAAGACATTACCCTCAGAAGACGGAAGGAGAAAAGTGATATACGTGAACTAAAACGAGTATATCATGCATACAGAGACTATATTCTTAGAAGTGGTGGGGGTTTTGATTTGGAAAACAGGTGAATCAAACTTGTATTCTTCAGACAGTTTGGCAATATGTTTAGCATAGCCTTACTGAACTTCTGCAGTTTCCTAGCTAATCTGATTTTGTGAAATTTTTGGAATTAGCCACACAGAAAAGTTGATTAATGCACGAAGAATTGCGTCAGTACTGTTTGAAGTATTAAAGACTGTAACTGATGCCGCTGGTCCTCAAGTGATGTTTTTCACCTTTTCATTACCAAATCCCTCAAATGAAAATTGGAAATTTATTCGTTCAAATCCCTTTATAGATTCTGAATTCTTTCTACATTTCATTCTTGATAGGCCCTTGCTGACAGGAACAGCATTCGTGTGAAGCCCTTCTACGTACCCTATAACATTCTTCCTCTAGACCAAGGAGCTATTCAGCAAGCAATTATGCAATTACCTGAGGTCCGATGTCAGACGAGTAACTTAATCCATTTTTTCTTAAACAATTTTAGTTCAGTCTGGTTCAATGATTCCGCAGAATTTTTGAATTTTCAATTAACTTCCAAAACTTCCATTTTCCAGCAATTTGTTACAGACAGTGGTTGCCTTCTTGCCTTTACTTTCTCTTATTTCTTTCTGGGGTTTGCTATTTGTGCTTGAATAATCTGTTACAGTTGATGTCACTTGATCATTGTTTCAATTATTTGATAGAATGCAACAGTGAACATGACAAACTGGTCAAATATACAGATTAAAGCTGCTGTTGCAGCTGTCTACAACACTCGTGGTTTACCTTCTGTTGAGGAGTTTATCAAAGGCAGAACTTCCATTGATTTGTTTGAGTTTCTTCAGTGTTACTTTGGGTTTCAGGTAATTTATCTCATCTTATCTTACATTCTTTCTCTTCTTTACTTTGTTAAATATGGGATGTGTTCACTTTAAAGGACCTGAATGGTGTTTTCCTTAGCACATGAAATTAAAGATTTGAGGATACTTATTTATGTTTCATCCATCAGGAAGGAAACGTTGCCAACCAAAGGGAGCATTTGATTCTACTCATAGCTAACACACACATTAGGCAATCTTACAAGCAGTCATCCATCTCAAAGGTTTTCTTAGTCATTTGATTCTTAATTTCTTGTTACAACACTTCTAGCTTTTGATCTTTCTTGTTCTTCATATGATATTAGTTGGGGGATGAAGCACTGGATGTACTAATGAAGAAGTTCTTCAAAAATTATACTCATTGGTGCAAGTTTTTGGGGAGAAAAAGCAACATCAGGTCTGTAAAAATGTTCCACTCATCTGTCCAAGAAGTGCATATAAAAGTGATTCTGTTTCTCTCGTTTTCATTCTAGTAAAAGTACGTATCATGTACTGGGATGCATTAATGTTGCACTTTCTATATCATCACAAAGATATTTGTATAATTTTATGTTAAATGGCTTTTAGGTTGACTGCTTCACTGCTATCTATTTTTTGATTTTGGCTCTCTTTGCAGATTGCCTTATGTTAGACAGGAAGCTCAGCAATATAAGATTCTCTATATAGGCCTTTACCTTCTTATTTGGGGGGAAGCTGCAAACTTGCGGCTCATGCCAGAGTGCTTGTGTTACATCTTCCACCATGTGAGATGAAAATCTTTTTCCGTTAGATTTGCATATGCAATTAGCAGTTTCTTTCTTTATTTTTTCTTTTAAATAAAGTACAATTATTAAGTAAAAGTTAGTTATTAGAACAGAGAAATTGTCAATCTAGTAATGTACTGGTGTTTAGAGTAGTACCCCTTAATAATGAGAATGAATGACAAAAAGAAGTTACATTATAATTAACTAATTAATTACTTTTCTATAACTTGACATTGTGTGTTACTTCCCAAGTTATCATACCATGAAATTGAATGTAAAGCATATCCGGAAATCTTCATTTCCATCTCGTTTCAGATGGCAAACGAGCTGCATGGTATGTTAACTGGTGCTGTTAGCTTGACAACTGGGGGGAAAGTCATGCCTGCATATAGGGGAGGACATGAATCTTTTCTTAACAACGTAGTTACCCCAATATACACGGTCATACGTGAGGTAGTTTCTTAATTTCATATATTCTTGTAAAGCATTGTATCCAGGATCTAAATTTCTTGTCAAAAATTGAAGGAGGCTGAGAAAAATCAAAGTGGGGCAGCTGAACACTCTACTTGGAGAAACTATGATGACATTAATGAGTACTTCTGGTAAGTATTGAATTTTTTTTTTTACTCGCCTTAATGGAATTAATACCTTGAGAATATGTCATTATGTTTCCATTTACCTGCAGGTCTCCCGATTGTTTCCAGATAGGCTGGCCCATGCGTCTAGATCATGATTTCTTCTTTACAAAATCTTCAACTCGATCAAAAGTTAAGACTAATATAAAAGGAAAAAGGAAGAGGGAACTAAAAGAAGGAGATACCGAAATGAAAAGTGATGAGGAATTGGGGGTAACATGATCTGTATTGCATCACAAACGCTTCTCCACTTTGATTCTTCTCTATATCTTGTCAATGTTTACATATGAAATTCTTGTCTAGATCATATTGCTCTCATTTGTATGTTGGTTTGTGATTTGTCCACATTTTCAGTCTAATGAACTTCGTATGAGTGGATTTGTTAAATTTAATATTATGAACCATTCCTAAAGCTCAGCAAATAGTTTAAGTTTTTGGTTGAATGATTTCTTGACGAACTTTGTTTTTCTCATTTGTTTTTTATCAATTACAGATGCGTTTACTTAAGAAAATTAGTGTCTAATCTATACTTTAGACTATTGTATTAATTTATAATTGATTTTGTCTATGGATTTGTGCTTTTGCTAGATCTCTTATTCAATAGGCTTATATGCATTAGGGAGGAGGTGATGTGAATTAACTTGGCAAATAGGTGTAGATGCCAGAGTGTAATTATGTAGTCGTACAAAATCATGTATTTCTGAATGATTTGTGAGCCAAGCAGAAAATGAATTTGTGTTTGCTTGAATCATTAGATGATTAAGAAAGGAGACTTAGCCCTGTTTGGCCTCTGCAATTAAGGATATAACCCAATAGGTCTTTTCTTTAGAATTTCTAGGTACTGAAATGGAAATCTATGATCTCATTCATTCTACGTCACTTTTGAAAAGGACAAAAGGAAGTTGTTAGTTTGAAATTTATTGTTGTTTGGTTTATGAACTGATGCAATGTCTTAATGATGCGCTTACATGAGTTAAGGTTGTTAAGCTATTTGTTTCAATTGTTGATAGTGTTAAGCATGTAGTATCCTCTCAGTGCTTGAAGCTTTCATTAGAAAGTAGACATACAAAATCGTCTTTCACTATCAAAACAAACAAAGATAGAGACCACCAACACAAGTCAACTTGTTCGTCTTAACATACTCCATGTACCTAATGTTCCTTCTAGGATGCTGTAGGAGAACGTCGTGAACAAAAATGGTTGGGGAAGACAAATTTTGTAGAGATTCGTTCATTTTGGCAGATTTTTAGGAGCTTTGACAGAATGTGGAGCTTTTTTATTCTATCCCTTCAGGTTTGGAAATGTCTCCACAGTTTGCACACCATAAATACCTTGTGATGATTCTGCTGTGTTCGTATTGAGTTTTATTGCATTTACAGGCAATGGTAATCATGGCTTGCCATGACTTGGGATCTCCACTTGAAATGTTTGATGCTATGATATTTGAAGACATCTTAAGCATCTTCATTACATCAGCGATACTAAAACTTGTGCAAGGTATAAACTATTTATCATTAATAGTTTAATCCATCATGTTATGGACAGGTACCTGTAGCTGTTGAAAATAGCAATACTCATAATTTATTGTACAAGTATAGCTTTGTGGAAAAATAATAATTCTAGGATCTATTATAGTTAACAAGATGGAAAACAACTTAAGGGTAGTGACCAGAATCTTTTGGCATGAGATATTACCTTTGTTCTTGCTATTTATCAATGTTATGGTTAAAAAGTTCTAATTGATGATTTCTTCTCCTTTATGCTAGTGTTCCTGTGGTAAGTTGCTAACATTAATCCCAATGGTGAACCTCATTGATTTTCCATGCAAGGGTCAGATGTTTACTAAACCAAACTAGCATATTTTGTGGTGAAGCTCATGTGTGTATCACACGTCCTAGCGAAGAGAAATGAAGCTCATTTATGTATGTTCTGAAGCCTTTACAAAATTGCCAATAGGTTGGGTGATTATTGGTTGCAAAACTGACCTAATATGATGTCTAACTTACAAGTCCAACCCCAAAGCATAATCAAGTGGTGGAAGCAACAGATTATGGATAAAGTTCATTACCAGTAATCCACTTATGCAGTACGCATCAACTGTGATCAAATAATGATTAGTTATAGTAGTCCTTTACTATATTAGTCCCATATTGGAAAGTAGCACATTTATAAATTAATATATGCATATATATAAAGGGCATTAAGACCCTACATCAATAATATGAATGTTTCAATACCAATGTGAATCTTTACAACATCCATGTTGAAAATGTTAGAGTACTACAATCCATTTGTTTGCTTGTGTTTCTAGTCAGTGCTTGGCATTTCTACGTATGAGATATCATGCAATCAGCTACATAAGAAAGCTATTTACTCCTAGCACTCTCTATCTAATTCACTCTCTTCTTATATAAATTCACAAGCACATTGAAGTATGTGTCAAACTAGGTAACCACAATTTGGAGAGTAATCAAATTCCAAAATTTTCTTTGAATGCAGCAATTTTAGACATTGTCTTCACATGGAAAGCCAGATTGACAATGGATATATTTGAGAAAAGGAAACAAGTACTGAAGTTGGTTGTTGCGGTCATATGGACTGTAATTCTTCCTATATATTATGTTAAAACTAGAAGGAAATATACTTGTTATTCGACAAAACCTGGAAGCTGGCGTGGAGAATTGTGTTTGTCCTCCTTTATGATCGCAGTTTCAGTTTACCTTATTCTAGATGCTGTTGAGATGGTCTTATTTTTTGTTCCTGTTGTTAGCAAGTACATTGAGACCTCAAATTGGCAAATGCTCAAGATTTTATCTTGGTGGACCCAAGTAAGTTGTCATAAAGCTTGATACATTATAGTCAATATGATTGCCTTTGATAAATACAATTGGTCTATTCGTCATGAGATTGCATGAGATGTTAGCATAGTTTGTCCATTTGAGGAAGTTGATGCTTTATAATCTTCTACAAATTAATAACTTCATTGGGAAACATCATACTGGTCCTTCTTTAATCTTTTCTATGTACAGAGTAAGAAGTTATGTTCTCATTTGCACTGAAGACTATTGAGGGTTCACATTCAAGGTCTTAGATTTTTGTTGTTTCAAGAAATATGAGTGCACGTCAGGAATTTAAAAATTTTCAGTAATGTTACGTTCTCAAATTACATTTTTATGGAAAATTTTATTAGTAATGTTACGTTCTCAAATTACATTTTTATGGAAAATTTTATTAAGTTGTACTACTGAGAATCATAGTAGCATCGGGAAAAATAATAAAACTGCCTTAATGTGACATTTTCTTCTAGGCTTTATGCAGTATTCATAACTGTTTTGAAATTTAGGATGGATAACTTTGATATTCTTTTATCTGCTATGAATTTATGGATAGTTATGGGAACTTTTTCATCTCCTAAATCATCTGCTTTATTATTGACTGGGAGCTATAACTGTTCTTATGTAGCCAAGATTATACGTGGGACGTGGAATGCAGGAAACTCAAGTTTCAGTTTTTAAGTATAGTATTTTCTCTATTCTTAATATCTTGACTGTTATCTTGTGATTTTTCATATTTATTTGTCCTAATGGTGGCTTTGCTATTACTATGTAGATACACTTTGTTTTGGATACTTGTATTATCGAGCAAATTCTTGTTCAGCTACACTTTTGAGGTGAGCTTCTATACCTGGAACAATTGATGCACACTGGGACTATTGTGGAATTTTGGCCCACTAACAGTCTTAATATTTCATTCCTGATCATCAACAAGAAGAAATAACACGATGCAATAATAGTTGGCATTGGGTTGATCCTTATAGCAGTGGATTTGGTCAACTTTGGTTTTACTAGGCGTTGGAAGAAATTTGGTTAACTCACCTAAAGGCTCTACATAGAAAATTGGTGTCTAAGCATCATCTTTTCAGTTATCTTTCCTACTGTGAAATGGAAAAAGGTGACAGCTGAAACAATATCAATGTAACTGTCCAATGAGTACTACTTTCTGTGCTATGAAACATAACGACTTAGAAAGCTACTTCTTATTTTCACAAAAATATATCTGCAACTTCATATTTTCCTCAACAAAGGGAGGACAATATTCTGGTTTGATTGCTTAGATCTAAATGGTAAAGATAATAGAAAACTTTTGATGTGATTTGCTTTTGTTTCCATTTATTCTTCCAAAATTATCCTCCTGCACAAAGTTCAAAATTAAAGTTCGACCTTCTATCATTGCATGCTTAGGGTCCAGAGATTTTGTACATCATGGCAGGTAACACTACCAAAAGATGGTTCGAAGAAAGGAAACATTATCATGAATATGCTTTAAATGGAATATCAACTGTTATCATGCTTTTTCAGGATACACACTTTTCCTTGTTTGTAAAGTTTGCATAGGCTGAAGTGATGATTCATGATTTCAACTTGTAACTGTTGAACATTCTCCTTGTTAGAACAATATATAATTTCTTGTGTCTTACTTACCCAACACTTTAAGTTTCAGGATAGAATGATTTCTTGAAATGATATCAGATTCTGTATGACTAAGAGACTTGAGTTTAAGCTGCACAGCTCTTGTTCTGGGGAATTTTTCATTTGTTGTCTTTATCCACATTTTGTTTGAAAAAACATCTTTAAAAAATATACGATCCATTCTTGGACCTCATTCAACAGCTTCAAATTTTTTGTAGTGTTTTTTTGACAATTTTATTGAACAAACTGATCATTTTTGTAACTTCTGAAAAAAATTGCAGATCAAACCACTTATTGGACCAACAAGAACAATACTAAAAATTGGTGTGCAAATTTATGATTGGCATGAGCTTTTTCCAAAAGGTAACTTCGTTTCTTTCTAGATTTGCTAGAACAGAGAACCTATTCGATTTCTGCAAATTTAATTGACAAATCAAGTTTGTTTTTAATTTCAGTTAAGAGTAATGCAGGTGCAATTGTAGCTATATGGTCTCCAATCATAGTTGTGAGTTTCTGCACATATATGTTTGAAATTAGACAATTTTTGTCGATTGTTTTGACGAGTTTCAAAAGGTAACAAGAAGAAAGAAAATGATTGTATGTTATTTGATTCTTTTCTCACAATTGCCTCAGGTTTACTTCATGGACACACAGATTTGGTATTCTGTTTTCTGTACAGTATTTGGTGGAGTATATGGCATTTTACATCATCTTGGTGAGGTAAGCTATGTGGTTTTTTCCTCATTCAAATCTTGTGGGATCTCACCACTTCTCCTTTTTCTAGATTCGAACTTTGGGAATGCTAAGAATTAGATTTCACACTTTGCCTTCTGCGTTCAATTTTCGATTGGTCCCTCCATCATCTCAAAAAGATCAAAAGAAAACAAGAAGTTTTATTCACAAGGTATGAGATTTATGATATAGTAACATGATTCTATAAAGGATTTTCTGCTTTCTTCATTCCTACAAAACTAATACATCTTCAGGAGTCTGTAAATGGATCAAACAATGTTGCCAAATTTGTTCTGGTATGGAACCAAATTATCAACACATTTCGAGCAGAAGACTTGATAAGCAATTGGTATGATCTTTCAATGTCTTTAAGTGCCATTCCACAGGGTTTTTTTTGGAAACAGTGATAACGTGTATTCGTCAATAGGGAGTTGGATTTGATGGTGATACCCTTATCTCCAGAGTTATTTTCTGGCATGGTTCGTTGGCCTATTTTCCTCCTAGCAAACAAGGTTTCAACTTTGACTGACAAGTTATATAAATTTTCCTGTTACATGTTCTTTATTTTAGACAAACCTCTCTTTTTTTTACTAGTTTTCAACAGCACTAAGCATTGCTCGAGATTTTGTGGGAAAGGGTGACAGTCTTTTTAAAAAGATTAAGAAAGACAAGTACATGTACTCTGCTGTGAAAGAGTGCTATGAGTCACTTAAGGATATCCTTGAAATTCTCGTTGTGGGTGATGAGGAGAAAAGGTAGGGGAGAGTCTCATTTAAAAAACCTGTTTTCAGTACAAGGTTATAGGTTGTTGACATGTTTTCTTTACATTTAACGACACAGTTGTCTAACATTTACTTTTATTTCTGCATTAAATTTTACCCTGCCATCTTGATGTTTCCTGAATTGTTTTTAGGGTCATTTCCATTTTACTAACTGAAATTGAAGAAAGCCTCTCGAGATCAAGTCTTCTCGAGGATTTGAAAATGAGTGAGCTTCCAGCTTTACAAGCTAAATGTAAAGAGTTACTCGAACTTCTGGTAAATATGAATCATGCAAAGACTAAAGTTTATTATGCACTGACAGTTAATTATATGTACTTAATCATGTGTGACTTCTTATTCATCATTAAAGGTTGAAGGAAGTGAAAGCCACCGTGACAATGTCGTGAGAGTTCTTCAAGACATGTTTGAGCTTGTAACAATAGATATTATGAGAAATAGCTCTAGGTTGGTACAATCATACTATATTTTCTTTTGATATTCTGTTCTAACTGGTTAAGATCAATCCAAAAGCTTCACTTGATCAGTTCTGACTTTCTGCATCATTCTGATTTGTTTCTCACTGTTTTTTTCAACCATGTGCAGGACATTGGATCTGTTTTACTCTTCCCAACATATAGAAGAAAGTTTCATGTATTTCAATAGAAATATTAGACCACAATTATTTGAATCGACTGGCGACAAGAACTCAATCCATTTCCCATTGCCAGATAGTGGTCCTCTCAAAGAACAGGTGAGTTTTTCCTTTGACATTCCCTCTCATTCAATTCTTCTTAATCATAGTTGTATCCTCTAATTCCTCACTAGGAAATATGATTTCACTATCTCTACTCAAAATCTTAGATAAGAGGCCCAACTTGGTTGTTGATTAGGCAAACTGTTTCTGCAAGATAAAGCCTACATGCTCTACCATTTCATTTGTCCATTCAGAGGCAAATTGGGTATTTTGTTTTCAATCCCCATTGGATTGAACTTAATTCCACATTGAGAATTCTTAAATTGTTAAAGACTTGGCTGTTTCTTTAAGAGAGGGACAAACGTGAATGCATGCACCAATGCTCTAAAATTCCTATGATAAGAAACTGTTGGAACTCTTTTGTATAAGTTATGAGCAAGAAATTGATCCAGATAGTGAGTGAACTGCTTCAAATTTTGCATGGCAGATTAAGCGTCTACTTTTGATACTTACTGTTAAAGATAAGGCGATGGACATACCGGAGAATTTGGAGGCTCGAAGGCGTATTTCATTCTTTGCAACTTCATTGTTTACTGATATGCCAATTGCTCCCGAAGTACGCAATATGCTATCTTTCAGGTTGAGCTCTCGTGTCTACCATATATCATATATATACTTTTATTTTAGTATTTATCACCATGTTTTGATTTGAGTAATTCAACTTTCAATGGAATTTGATATAATTATCTAAGTTTTGAACCATTGTGCAAAAGAAAGTTGCTTTTCAACTATTTCAAAACTTAGATCAGTCATTGGGTGTTCCATGTTGAAAACTTTTGGGACAATACTTGTCTCATCAATATTAAAATAATTCAGTACCTATGTAATCATTTTGTCCTTATTACTTGTAGGTGATTTTTGAATACACTTTCTTTTAATGTGTCCACCTATCTTTTTATCAATATATCTATTCTGGAAGTCCTCTGGGGAAATGTGGAATGAACAGAAAGAGAAATTTCAATTTATTTGGCTTGATAAATGCCGATACCCATCAAATATTTATTTCAGTTTGTGCTGTACTTCCTAAGTGGATATGGATGGATAAATCCGTCCTACAATCTTGCTTAAGTTTCACAGAGATATATTATAAGATTCTCACTATAGGGTCTAAAATCAACAAAAGGATTTAAAAAGGTCTTTATTTGGACGTAGTTCTTTTACATCTTTTAGTCCCAAGCCCATTTTTGCTTTATGCTTGCTTGAAAATATTGTTAACGAAGTGAAACAGTGACCAAAGGCTGGGGTACTTTACTGGAACTGGAGCTAAATTTTTTGAGAGTCTGCATATGACCTTTACATTTCATAGAAAGTCACAGGCCAATAAGTAATATTTGTTTTTCTCGAATTTTTGTATCACCAGTGTCCTTAGATTGTAGAAACTTCCATTTTGACATTTTTAGAACTGTAATATACTCATTTATTCAAGGAGATTATAAAATTGATTCTAGAACAATCCCAATGCCTACTGTATATATGAACAATGATTTTCATGGTACTGTGAGGCTATAAACTATGCTTTATCCATTATACAGTGTTCTGACACCTCACTTCATGGAAGATATTAAGTTCTCAATGAAGGAACTTCATTCAAGCAAAGAAGAAGTTTCTATATTGTTTTATATGCAGAAAATATATCCTGGTAAGAGGGCAAGAATCCTTTCTAAATTTTTACTGTTTGAGGCAAGCTGTAGAATGTTTGATTTTCTTTTGAACCTCTTAGATGAATGGAAAAACTTTTTGGAGAGGACGGGGTATAAAGAAATAGATGGATTTGCCGATGAAAGCAATAACGAACTGCTGAGAGATTGGGCCTCTTTTCGAGGTCAAACACTAAGCAGAACAGGTGACTCAAAGGACTACCTTTCGACCAATATGCAATACAATGCAGTCATTCAGAATATGATCTCCGAGTTTGTTTTTCTTGGTTTTGGCAGTTAGAGGAATTATGTACTACAGAGAAGCCTTACGAATTCAAGCATTTTTGGATATGGCTGAAGATGAAGGTCAGTAATTTTAGATATAGGCTTTATGGGCCCTCAGGCCATGTTCTATCTAAAATTTCCATTATAATGTTTGTATTTAGTTGAGAAAAAAAGATTTTGTTTGACCAGATATTCTTGAGGGATATGATGCTGCTGAAAGAAATAATCGTGCATTGTTTGCCCAGATAGATGCACTATCTGACATGAAATTCACTTATATCATTTCCTGGCAAGCTTTTGGATCACGAAAATCATCAGGAGATCCCCATGCAAAGGATGTACTTGAGTTATTGACGAGGTATCCTTTCCTGGGGAAAGAAATAGTTGTAGTAGTTAAATTACTAAAATTGACAACCATTGATTACTTTGTGCGTAGGTATCCATCTGTACGTGTTGCTTATGTTGAGGAGAAAGAAGTGATCGTGAATACTGAGCCTAAAAAAGTGTATTCTTCCATATTGGTTAAAGGTGTCAATGGTTATGATCAGGTAATAGTGTTTGGATCATGCAACTTGGTTCTTAGATTTTTGACATCAAAACATTTGAGATCAGGAAAATTCATTTGCACGTATCTTGGTTGATTCAAAGAACATGACTCTTTAATTGGTTATCTTTGATACTTTTCAAAAAACACAATGTGTTTCATCTATGATTTTAGATGGACAATTTAAGTGAAATGAACGTAAAATCATTTGAGTAAAGTAACAAGAAGGCAAAAGAGCTTAGAGTTTATAAATGAAATAAAAGGGGCAAATTAGTCAACCATAAACTTTAATTTAGTGGGATGAAGAATGGGAATTGAAGTGACAATAAGGACAACTTGCTTTATGCTAAGTTTTCTTTATTAGGTAGGAAATAGTAATAAGTAGCTTATTTAAGAATAAAGAATCCTTATTAGGATAGAATACATATTTTAATATTTTGGAACCCTTTCCAACTAGAATAAGTATTTTAAGAACTATATATATGTGTGTACTTAATCCTTCAACAGCGAGTCATCATGAATTTTTCTACAAATTTTTTATTTAAAAGGTGATATGCTTTATTCTAAGAGTGACTCTTAAAACCTATGAGTAATTCCTAGTTTCTTACCCTTGTTTGTGTTCTTTGCTAAATTCCAGAAACTCTAACCTAAAGTTCCCGCAACAAACCTAGAATCTATCTATATCAAACCTAAATTCCAGCCATATTATACCCTGATATCCTATCCGAAATTTCCAGCAATCAAACCATAAAAGCCTAGTCATATCTAATCTGAAACTTCAGCATTCCAAGCTGAAATCTAGACCTGAAACCTGATATTCTAGCAGTCTAATTTCAGTCTTTTTTTTTTCAAATTTTGTGAGTTTAGCTAAGTTAATATTTCTTTGTTTTGTCCTACATCAGTTTGATATGTAAAACTTACATATCAATTTTATTTTTCTATAGGATTTCATGCCTTCATAACTTCTCATTACAAGATATTATGAGATGAGGACAGTGTATTGTCTTTTGAGAGTACTTGTATAAATGATTCCAATTTTATGAAGTCATGCAAGTATTGTCACTTACATAGGCCAATGATGCAACTCCTATGCCACTAAGTTTAGCACATTATTAAAGTAACTGTACATAAAACTTATGATATCTTTTACAGGAAGTTTATCGTATAAAGCTTCCTGGCCCCCCCAATATTGGAGAAGGAAAACCTGAAAATCAAAATCATGCCATAGTCTTCACACGTGGTGAAGCTCTTCAAACTATTGACATGAACCAAGTACGATCATCTTCTAATAAGGATTATTCTCTAGGCATGTATCTTAGTATACTTCTATGATGCGCGCATTCAAGTGTTCTTGTGCATGGTTACAATCTTAAGCTCATGTTACCTGGTTTTACAGGATAATTATTTGGAAGAAGCTTTCAAAATGAGAAACCTCTTACAAGAATTTCTTCTGCAGCAAGGAAGACGACCTCCAACGATACTTGGATTGAGGGAACACATATTTACTGGAAGGTCAGATCAACTTTACTGAAAGATTATTGTTCCCTAAGTGGGCATGCATAAAAAGTCCCTTTGAAGACTTCTAAAAATCGTAAAAAGACTCTTTGGTTCATTTACAGCTTATTAGTAGCTACTACATTCCATGTCCATATGTGTTGGATTATTGTGTAAAATTACACATCCATGTAGAATCTGTTCTGCCTCCATTAAGATCAAGAGGTTAATGCATTCTAAAGTCCAGCCACCGCATATGGAAAAAAACAGTTGTTCAATAGCATACATGAGTTTTGACACAGATTCTCAGAAGCATGAGATACCTGGAAGGAAACTACAAACTGAAATAGGAAGTTGGCCAAGCATGAAACTTTTCTTTCTTTTTTTTGGTTGGAAGAACCTGTTTTATCATATATTCTTCCAACCAACAAATTTTCCTAGTTCAAGAACACCTTGTTGTATTAGACAAACGAAATTGGAATCATTGGAAAAAGACAATTGACGATTTAAATCCTTGAAAACTGAAAATGATAGTGTTACTAACTTCTAATGGAACATGATGATAAATCATTGATCTAAGAATTATATTGGTGTTTCAGAGAATGCACAACCATTATAACTACTAAATCATTTCACTGATGCAGTGTTTCTTCTCTAGCATGGTTCATGTCATATCAGGAGACGAGCTTTGTCACCATAGGTCAAAGGCTTCTTGCTAATCCCCTCAGGTAACAGATGCCTTCTTCTTACATAAGTTATCAAATCCCGAGGCAGTTATGATGTTTTCGCCTTTTATTTGGAGTGGTTACTTAGTAAGCTATTATTGTTTATTAATGGTAGGTGTGTGAAATACTTTATAGAAAACATAACATACCAAACATACCCCATATTGCTCCTTCCATAATGAGTAGTTCAAAGGACCCAATGAGGTTCTTGGGAAAGTTTAGGCTTTGGCCATAATAAATTGTATCAAAGCATTACCAACCTATTAAGCAGGAGATTCTAGACTGTGAAGTAGATACTGATTGGAATTTGACTTCCTTGAAAGCAGGGTGTGTGTTTGGGATTGATTTAGAAGGAGCTTAGTTCAATAAAACCATAACTTTTAAGTGGTCCTCAAAGTATGAAATTACTAAGGTCAGTCTGGTCTTATCTCCTTCTATTGTTTAAGTTTTGGTTTATCAAGTACCACTAAATGGTGAAGAAAGATGATGGATATATGTTAAACAGCAAGTAAATTCGGGAATATGACATTAAATGCTTGAGTTTGTACATTTGTTGACTGAGATGGCATGCATGTACAGGCAGAAATGTATTCTTTTCATTCCTGTCTCTTGTTAGCTAAAATGGTTTCCTTTTAAAACTTTTGATTATGAGGTAAAGATAAGAATTAATTTACAGCATATTGATTGGTTTGTGTGTGTGTAATATGACCTCGAAGCCTGTCTATCTTAGCTACTTTAAAGGGTCTCAACTGTGAAATATGTCATTAATTTCTTTCCATCCGTTGTAATAAATCACATGCAGCTGGTTTTCATCTTGTAAACAGGGTGAGGTTCCACTATGGACACCCTGATGTGTTTGACAGAGTATTTCATTTAACAAGAGGTGGCATAAGCAAATCATCAAAAACAATAAACTTGAGTGAGGATGTATTTGCTGGTATGGAACAGAAATTCAAAAGTTGCATTACCACATCAGATGATGCTAACAACATTATACCTCTGTCCTGATGTAGGATTCAATTCTACCTTGCGACGGGGATGTATCACTTACCATGAGTATCTGCAAGTTGGAAAAGGTCGTGATGTGGGCCTAAATCAGATCTCAAAATTCGAGGCTAAAATAGCTAATGGAAACAGTGAACAGACTATAAGTCGTGACATATACCGACTTGGGCACCTGTTTGATTTTTTCAGGATGCTCTCGTGCTACTTTACAACCATTGGCTTTTATTTCAATCACCTGGTATTCATTCGTAGCATTCATTAAATCAGTCCGTGGACGCATTCAATATTCATGGATGAATTTTTTTTATCAGCACTAACACTTCCTCTCTTCTATTTATTAAATTGAAAATTTGTCTCTCTCCAATCGTTAGCTGGTAATATGGGATTTTTTAAACTCAATGTGCAGGTTGCTGTAATAGGTATATATGTATTCCTTTATGGACAGCTCTACCTTGTGCTAAGTGGGCTGCAAAAGGCACTTGTCCTTAAGGCTAGGATGCATAACATAGAATCGTTGGAAACTGCTCTTGCCTCCCAATCATTTCTTCAGCTTGGGCTTTTAACTGGCCTACCAATGGTGATGGAAATTGGACTGGAGAAAGGGTTTCTCAATGCCCTAAAAGATTTTATCCTCATGCAATTGCAATTAGCTGCTTTGTTTTTCACTTTCTCACTAGGAACAAAAACTCACCATTATGGTCGAACAATTTTACATGGAGGTGCAAAATACAGACCGACTGGTCGTAAGGTTGTGGTATTTCATGCCAGCTTCACTGAGAACTACAGACTATATTCACGAAGCCACTTTGTTAAAGGATTTGAACTAATTCTCCTACTGATTGTTTATGATTTGTTCAGAAGGTCCTACCAGAGCAGTATGGCATATGTTCTGATTACTTATTCCGTCTGGTTCATGTCAATCACTTGGTTGTTTGCACCATTTCTGTTTAATCCTTCAGGATTCAGTTGGGATAAAATAGTAGATGACTGGAAAGATTGGAATAAGTGGATCAGTCAGCAAGGTGGTATTGGGATTCAACAGGATAAAAGTTGGCAGTCATGGTGGAATGATGAACAGGCGCATCTTTATCGTTCTGGCCTGGCTGCTAGATCATTTGAAGTGCTTCTTTCTCTTCGGTTTTTCATGTATCAGTATGGTCTGGTCTACCACCTTGATATTTCTCAAGAGAGCAAAAATTTTCTTGTTTATGTGCTATCTTGGGTTGTACTTCTTGCTGTTTTCTTGTTGGTCAAGGTAAGCAAACTCTACCAGTTCTCTCTTCTTTCCATGTCATTAACTATATCTAGTTAATATATATCTTCTGAGAAAATGCAATCACACGCTTCAATAGTATTTAGTGTTTACCTAACGAATTAGACCCATTATTAGCCAATGTTCTTGTTATATGCTGCAACTCTTGATGAATTGATGCACACTTTACTTCCACAAACACGTAGGATCCAATGTCTTAGGAAGATGGAATTGCTTCTTCTGATAGATAAACAACACGAATGCTATGATGTGCAGAAAAATAAATATTTTACCAAAGATTTCTAAAGATTCGTACCTTGGTATTTGGTCGCTGCCCTTTTCTTCTACAGAATAGTATCTCGGATGCATAATATTACTAAAATACTGACATTTTATTGTTATAATGTGTAGGCTGTGAACATGGGAAGGCAGCAATTCAGTGCCAAGTATCACTTAGTATTCAGATTATTCAAAGCCTTCCTCTTTATTGCTGTTGTCTCCATTATAGTTACTCTGTCCCTCGTCTGTCAATTGTCGGTTAAAGACTTGGTCATATGCTGCCTAGCCTTTTTGCCGACTGGGTGGGGCTTGATACTGGTAAGCATTTAAGATGAGTCAATTGTATTCTGCTTCGCTATCCTTTCTTTTATTTCCTCTGATATGATGAGTCCATGCAGATTGCGCAAGCTGCGAGGCCAAAATTGGAGGATACAGGGCTATGGGATTTTACTCAGGTCCTTTCCAAGTCCTACGATTATGGAATGGGTGTTGTACTATTTGCTCCCATAGCTATATTAGCTTGGCTTCCAATTATATCAGCCTTCCAGACTCGTTTTCTCTTCAACGAAGCCTTCAATAGGCATTTGCATATCCAGCCAATTCTTGCAGGGAAGAAGAAGCAGACATAGTGTTGAACTAGGATAAAAAGGATAGTGTAACAAAAAATGTTGTTTTCTTATCATATTCTGTATTGGTACAATGTTGG
>JANVCL010000005.1:25785139-25821749 GCA_026546855.1 Erythroxylum incrassatum
CAATGGGGAAATTTTATTGTGTTGACGTATATGAGAGTGTATAAGAATGAAAGGATTAATACGAAAGAAAAAAAATTAGACCGGATTTTGGATTGGTATTAGACCGAGTTAGTCTTAGGGTATCCAGCGCGACTCTGTTTCGAAAAAGTTTATTCGCGGATGTCGGAATCTTTGAAAATCCGTTCTTTGTAATTCGTTCCGATTTGTGTTTCGGAATTTGTTTCGGTTCGTTTCGCTTTCGATTCTGAGCCTTCGGTTTGCTTTCGATACGTTTGCTTTTGATTTGTTTGCTTCGATTTCGCCTTTTGTTTCCGCTTCGGATCGCTTTGTTTGTTTTCACTTCCGCATTTTGTTGTCCGGATTTCGATTTCGTTTTTGTTTTCATTTTTTGGTTGAGGTCCGGCTTCCGAGATCGGGTCCCAACAAAGATGATGGAGATCATAGGCATAATTATGTGATAAGGCAAATGATGTTACCTTTGAAAATAAGAAGACAACATATAGATACTTTAAAGGTTTTTGTGTATTATCACTTAAATTTTATTTAATGTAATTATTTATAGTAGTATTTATGAGAATATTATTAGGAAGGATGCTATAAAGAGTTTGGTTTTAGAGGTTAAAAGACACCTTAATTTGTATTCAATTAGTTGGATTAATATAATAGAAAGGATAAAGTAATAAAATGGTGAAAGGTCTTTTTGTATACACAAATATATGAATGCTTCCTGTTTATTATTTTTAAGATCTTGTTCGTTTGAGATGGTACCTTAATATGATGGGTGATAAAGTATCTACATGATAAGTAATGACTACATTAACTTTACCTTTTTTATCCTTAAAAGGAAGTAAAAAATAAAAGATTTTAAAATATATGAGTTAGAGACTATAATCATAAGTCTTAGGAGGTGTATACCTTAATTGTGAAATGGCTATTAAAAGTGCAGCAATACTCTAAAGTGATATAACATCATAAGGTAATCAAACCATTGTAATGAGAACTCAAGGAAGTGGCAATAGAGGAATTACCTTATTTTATAAGAGATATTCAAGATTATATTAACGTGATTTATAGTATTAGCTTTGCAATTTATTTTATGATAGGTGAGTTTAAAGAAGACTAAGATTCACAAGGAGATAATAGAAGAAATATTGCCTAAAGTGCATATGTAAGAAACTATGAGTCCATACACACTTTAGGTTTACTAGCCTTAAAAACAATGGAAATTGAAAGTGTGAGGATAGTTATACAATTAGCAAGATTTTACTGTCAAGTAAAAATTTTCTATTCTTAAGCTTAATGATGCTTGGTAGGCTATTTAGTGAAAATGTATTTTTAAGATTGATCTTTGTGGTAGATATGAAAATATTTGGATAAAACTTGGAGATGAATGGAAGATAGCTATCAAGGAAAATGAAACGCTTTATATGTGGTATAGGATGGTGTTAAGGTAGACTAATGTGTTTAGTACCTTTGCAGCTTATTATGTTTGTAGATAGTTAATGTATAGATAACTAGATTCACTAAAAAACCTACCATCTAGGACCCTAAATTTAAGTTCTTCTTTTACTAATGCTTGGCTCTCAAGCAATTAGGTGAACTATTCTCCCTTCTCCAACTTAGGTATTTCCCTTCCTATTTTTTCCCTATATTTCTTCTCTTGAAGCTCCCCCTTTTTTGGTTATTCATTTTCAACCTTTATCATGCCCATATTCTCAAGGACTTTAATTCTTTTTACCCTCATTATTTCCTACCTCTCTATTCATTCCATATTTAGCAGTGACTTTCTAAACTGTACCTAATACCCCTACACCTTAGAAACCATTATAGACATATCTACACTTGAATTTCCACCTAATCTGGAAACAACATCCTTTCTACCCTTAAATAACCCCACCTCCTCCCCATTACTTATTCCTCCTAACTTGTCTTTTACATCCTCTTTAATAACCCTTACTCCCAACCTATCTTATTTGTAGCAACCTTCTCCTGAACCTTTGTCAATCATTATCTAATCTCCCTCCTCCTCCCAACTAGTTACCAACTAGAAACTAAGTTAAAGAAAGGTGGTGGGTGAGGTAGATGAGAACTCACTACAATATTTACCTCTTGATTTGATTGAAATAAGAGCAATAGCAGTTCCTGACCATGCGTCATTATGTTAGTCAAAATAAAATAACTAGACTACTACTATAGCAATGGTGAGTCTAGGTCGATCCCACAGAAAGTGTGTGTAAAGCTTATGGAATGAAATTAATTGGTGTTTATTAAAAAGGGGGTTTGGATTTTGAAAGAAGAAAATAAAATAAAAGTAATTAATAAAAACAAATTAAAGAAAACATGCAAAAAATGATAAAAGTGAGAAATTCGGTAGGGACCCGGTTCATTGGTTCAATCTTAGTCTATACCCTGACTAAGCATATTTTATTAATTTGTTGTTCTCAAACCTCTCCTAACAACTACTAATCGTGGGTTAATAATTAACACGAGTTTTCCTTTAGGTTTTGTTTAATCAAGATACGATCGTTAATTAAACCTAACCACCGAACAATCTAAGATATGTTCTCTACATTTAATTAGGTAGTAGCATTTCGAATTAGGAAAATCAATTAATCAAGGAAACAACCATATAGATTGCGTCATTTAACCTAGATCATGTTATCCCTAATGATTACAAATAATTAGTCGCTATATATGAATTTCAACATAACAATTATAGATTATATTGAAATTCTAGCAATGAGTTTGAAATTAACGATTCAATGAACGCATTAAAATCATCAATTTACAATACCCAACGGGTTCGTACATAAATAATCGAACAATAACGAAAATCCAATTATCCATTCATAAAACCCAAATCAATTAACATAGGATAACATAATAAATTCCTAATGAGAGGATAAAACAATAAAATAATAAAAAATACTTAACTCGGGTTGTCGGCATCGATGTCGCCTCTAAACCGACATCGGGAAACTAGCTTTCCATCTTCATTTTCATGCTCCAAGCCTAAGCCATATTTCTCATTGCTTCGGCACTCTCAACTCTTCCCTTTACTGTTCACTATTCATGATGGGACAAACAAATGTAGAGGTTTTATACGCACCAGCTCTACATCAGCTGTGACTCTCCATGCCGCAGCCTCCCTTCCAGCAGTTGTCCCCATGTTTAGCTTTTATGCTCTTCTTTTATGTCTTTGTGCCACCACTGTTCATTGACAAGACAAATTAACCTTACAACCCTCCTTTTAAACTTGCTACTGCGCCTACTGCTTATGCGTTTTATGGAAATACCTTAGATGCAGCGTTACTGCGTTCATGTTGCAACGTGCACGCAGCATTAACGCATACGTTGCTGCGTGAAACGCAGCACAGCCACCAAACAATTTTTTAAAAAAATACAAAAGTGTTCCAATTTGCTTTGAGCATCTTCTCTTTTTGGTCTCAAATATATTATCATATCCAACCTAGTAGTCAACACAAATTAAATATTTAATCTTAAGAATAGGATTGAAATCATATGAAAATATATAAGATAATTCAATCCTATCAAATACCCTCACACTTAAATTTTGTCCGTCTTCGAGCAAAACAGCCAAATTAAGCTCAAAGACCCAAAACATTTACTCAATTCCCATATTTTCTAAGAATATATAACCACAAGTAAGATGAATAACTTTAAAAAATCATAGCAAGAAATCAACATTCCAAGCTTTGACTCATGATCAATCAACATTCAATATCTTCAAAAACTGAGTAATCTAATGGTAGACTCGAAAAATGTGTTTAACTAAAATACATCAATGGGTACACTCAACACCATTCATGATCATGACAATCCGTAACTTTGCGTATCATTTCATTTCTCCACCACTAATGTTCACATGCAAAATTTTGAATAAAAGGACTTTTCAAAGTTGTAATATAGGCAAAGGTGAGGTGAGATATATTTGGGTCAAGTAGTATAAAAGTCATCAAAGCTAGTGAAACAAAGCAACACTCATTAAAAACTGGGTACTGTCAGCTATGACGAATGCAACATTTATATTTCACAATCCCATTCAGCTCTCATACAGCAACCACATGAAGTATATATCAATCCGAAGGAATCACTCATACAGTTTATGACAATGAAATCATAAGAGTGAACCTTTCAAGCCAACATCTACCTCATATTTAAAATACCCAAACAACACATCCATTACAACTCTAGGAAGATGCATAAACCATAAACAACTTTTCAACACATATGCAATTCTTCCTTGGTACATTTATTTTAAACAAAAAAATTTCTTCCTTTTTTTCTTTCTTCTTTTTTTCTTTTTTTCTTTTTCTTTTCTTTTCCCTTTTTTCTTTCTTTTCCTTATAAAAAATGAAAATAAACTACATCAACATGGGAATTTCAATGATAAGACATAAAATAGCATTTCAACATTATAACCAACCCTTACATATGTACACCCCCACCCTTGAAATTTTGTATTTCCACAAACTCAACAATCACAAATGTTCCACTAGCTTTATGACTTGGGTAGGACATTTGGTTAAGTTTAAAAGCATAAAATGTGGTTTATAAAAAAAGAAATGTTAAAGCTCAAAGGGGTTTATCAAGGAAAAATCATGTCAAACGGATGTAGTTTATGAAAATGAAGAACGCCTGATCATATCCATGTTAATGCATGTGATAAAAATGTGGTCTCGGATAGAAATTCAATGCAAAATCGAGATGTACATGTCATGAAGGTCACACATTATCAAAAGACAATGAGACTGATATGGATTTTTCAGACAAATAAGGCTCAAAATCTTACCGGCTTTATCTACCATTAGTTGCTACTCTTCTAAAGATAATGCGTATCGACCAAACACAAAAGAAAAAGTACATGTTACATCAACCAGACACAAGAGCAAAAGTACATGTTAAAGTTTCTATGAAATGCTCTAGTCCATCACACTCTAATCATGATTGTATAATCCTAAAAGCAATAGAAAATGAGAAAATGTTTGTTTCATTTGTTTTATTCTTTCTCTCGTTTTGATTGAAAACTTAAAAACAAGTAAAACAAACAAATTCAAAAACACACATGCATAAAAAAAGTAATGCGAAAATGTAAAGGAAAAAAAATTTACTTCCCTTGAGTTGCCTCCTAAGAAGCGCCTTTGTTTAGGGTCGTTGACTCGATTCCTTCTTCTCCTCATGTGACAAAATTGTGATCTTCGGGTATTACAGTTAGCGTCACTTCCACGAAAGGTAGTTTAGGATAGGACCTTAGTTGATCGTCATCCTTATTTAGCATCTTCCTTATCCTCAGACTCTCAATCCCAACTGAGTCCATACACTTCAGAAATATTTCGAACATCTCTTCACCTTTTTCTTCATCATTTAATTCCTCCAATTTGTTATATAAAGGTAAATATTTAGTTTAAAAATAATCATGAACTCAGTACTTACCTCCGAGCTAAAAGATGAGTCATTTTCAGCTTCGAGCTCCTTCTCAACTTCTTCGGCACAAACAATTCGTTGATGATTGAACTCAAATTTATCAAGCTCCTCATCACTTTGCAAATTTTCCGTATAGACGTCCATTGGGTACACATCGGGTTGATCCGACTGCTCCTCTTCGCTTTGCAATTCTAGGCGATCAAGACTTATTGCCATCTGACCCATTAGGTGTTCCATCCTTTGTTGGCTTACTTTTATCTCTTATCAAAACATTTGTAATTCCTGCTAAATATTTTTTTGTAATTGCTGCATATCCTGTAGAAATTGTAAATTGTTAGCAGCAATATTATTAACAAGTTCTTCTAAAGATGCAAATGAATCATGTTGGCTCTCCGAATCTTGGGCATTAGACCATGCATTTTTTAGATATTGCCCTCCATACTTCTAGAATTGTAAAGTATTCTCCTGTAATTGCAAAATTAACTCTTCCAGAGATGGACCAGAGTCGTGATAGGAAGCTTCTTGTCTGTACTAGAATTGTTGTGCATCCTGCAAACTATCATGGAAGTAATTATGATGATTATCCCATCCATAACAAAGTTAGGTTGATCAGTCCAAACATTGTTATAGGATTGAGAATATGAGTTATAAAAGAAATTGCTTTCGTCCATATCGATATTTTTTTTCAACATGAAACCAAAAAAAGATCACGAAATAATAGGAAAGAAATCAATTACGAACAAATATATACAAAACACCAATTAAATAACAAACAAAAACTAAAACACTGCACTCCCCGGCAACGGCGCCAAAATTTGATCGCGTGTCGTTATACTAGTCAAAACAAAATAACTAAACTATTACTATTACAGTGGTGAGTCTAGATTGATCCCACAGAGAGTGTGTGTGAAGTTTATAAAATGAAATTAACCGATGTTTATTAAAAAGTGGGTTTTGGATTTTGAAAGAAGAAAATAAAATAAAACTAACTAATAAAAACAAATTAAAGAAAACATGCAAAAAATGATAAAAGTGGAAATTCGTTAGGGACCCAATTCTTTGATTCAATCTCAGCCTACACCCTGACTAAGCATATTTTATTAATTTATTGTTCTCAAACCTCTTCTAGTAACTATTAATCGTGGGTTAATAATTAACCCGATTTTTCCCTTAGGTTTTGATTAATCAAGATACGATCGTTAATTAAATCTAACCACTGAACAACCTAGGATATAATCTCTAGATTTAATTAGGCAGTAGCATTACGAATTAGGAAAATCGATTAATCAAGGCAACAACCACATACATTGCGTCATTTAACCTAGATCATATTATCCTTAATGATTACAAATCATTAGTCGCTACACATGAATTTCACCATAATAATTATGGATTATATTGAAATTCTAGCAATGAATTTAAAATTAACGATTCAATGAACGCATTAAAATCATCAATTCACAATACCCAACAAGTTAATACATAAATAATCGAACAATAATGAAAATTTGATTATCCATACACAAAACCCAAATCAATTAACATAGGATAACACAATCAATTCTTAATGAGAGTAAGAAACAAAAAAATAAAAAAATACTTAACCCGGATCATTGGCATCGATGTCGCCTTCGAACCGGTGTCGGGAAACTAGCCTTCTATCTTCATTTTCATGCTCTAAGCCCAAGCCACATTTCCCATTGCTTCGATACTCTCAACTCTTCCCTTTACTGTTCAATATTCATGATAGGACAAATAAATGTAGAGGTTTTATACGCACCAGCTTTAGATCAGTCGTGACTCTCCAGGCTGTAGCCTCCCATGTCTAGCTTTTATGCTCTTCTTTTATGTCTTTGTGTCGCCACTGTTCATTAACAAGACGAATTAACCTTGCAACTCTCCTTTTAAACTTGCTCCCATGCCTGCTGCTTATGCGTTTTATAGAAACGGCTTAGACGCAGCGTTGTTGCATTCACATAGCGTTAACACATGCGTTGCTACATGAAACGCAGTGCAGCCGCCAAACTTTTTTTTTTTGCAAATGTGCTCCAATTTACTTTAAACATCTTCTCTTTTTGGTTTAAAATTATCATCATATCCAACCTAATAGTCAACACAAATTGAACACAAATTAAATATTTTATCTTGAGAATAAGATTGAAATCACATGAAAATGCATAAGAAAATATAAGATAATTCAATCATATCAGTTATAAATGTGGAGACCTTACATGAAGGTGCAAAATCTTGGAATTTAATATTGGTTGGCTTCTTTTGAGGTTAAAGACTAAAATTCTCTATGGTTCAACATTGGAACATGAACATGTGGGAAAAACACTATACAATGTATTTTTAATAGAAGAAAATATGTTTCTTTTCAAGTTCAATACAAAACAAGGAGCCAAGGAAGTGTTGGGAGTATGACTATGGCAGCTACAGAGTACTATAATGTTCATTCAACCATGGAGACCTGTAACAACTATGGACAATATTAGCCAAGAACATGTGCCAATTTCGATCAACTTCTATTGAGTTCCACTCGAATACTTGTCCACCAAAGGACTGAGCTCGAAGCTACCTAGCAAGACCAATGAGCGTGGACCAACTAATAGCTCATTAAAGAATATTAGGATTTGCTCGATTATGTGTAAGTTTGGAACTTAGTAAAGAGCTTCTTGATACAATACCTATCATAAAATTGGGTAAAAATAACAATTCGATGGAGGTTCTATTTAGAATATTCTATCAATAGGAGACAGACCTTAGGTAAGAAGGTTTGTAGTGGAGAGCCATAGGGAGAAAGTTCTCTTAGGGGACTATAAGGAGTTAATTGGACTTAACAAGGAAGTAACCAAACTAGGGAAGGCTCACAATTTAGTTAACCAAACAGTATTTCCTCAATGGAAGGAGTAGGAAGGTATAAAAGGTAAGGAAACAACAAATGAGAAGGAAGCTATTGTGAACAATTTTGAAGCCCAAAAGATTAACAAGGAGTATAACAGTAAAGGAATTGAGTGAGTGGCTCAAAGTATGGAGGAGGAAGTAAATATCCTATATAAAATTCACTCATTATTAAAAGAAAATAATAGTGAGGAAATCAATAATAGAGTTTCCCCTAAGGTAGGGGATGATAAGGAACTAAGCAATGACGAATTCATAATAGACACAAGGAGAAAATATAGGAGAAAGAAGAAGCTAAGGAAGGACAAATAGAAAACCACCCCATGCCTTTAGAGCTATTCCTTTAATAGGTTCACTAGTCATATATAGATCCTTTCATTAGCTAGTGATGTTTGTATCATATTAAGAGACTCTTATATGCATTCATGTTTTTGTGAGGATGAGGTTAATCTTTAGTGAATTAATGTGTTAAGAGGGAATTTGTTAGTTTTAATTGAGTGATTGGGATATCAAATTAGTGAACTAATAAAAGAAGGTGGTTGTAAGATGGGTTCTTCTTCATTCATTGAAAGAACAGTTGACAAACTCTCAAGTGGATTTGAGAAGTATATCTAGGCCAAAATACTATAAATTTGTTATGCACTCTGATCCTTACTCTTTTAAATTTCATGTTATTTATTATTCTTATAATTAGGATTATTTTTGTTATTTAATTTAAGTTGAATTACAGTCGTATATGTTTATTGAGGCCCAATTTATTTAATCCTTATCATTTGATATTGCAATTTTATAAATAATACTAAGCATTCTTTAAGATTTTGTAGTCAAATAACTATAGAGAAGTAATTCACCCCTCCCACACTTGTATGCCATGTAGGGACCAAAAATTGGTATTAGAGCGGGTTTCATTTATTACATATTGTCTTATAAAATTTGAGTAAAGATCACTATGAAACCATTTACAAAAAATTTTAGTTAAGAAAGATCAAGCATAAGTGAAGACTCATTCTTTAACAATTTCTAAAGGAATCAATTTATACGTTATAGAAGAAAATGGAAAATTATACTGCACTAAAGGTGATTGAAATAGAAAATGTCAATACTAAGATTCTTTAAAAAAGTTTTAAGTGGAATAATAAGGATAAAAGTCTCATTACATTCAATTATATATATATATATATACACACACACACACACACACACACACACACACATTATATATGTATGTATAATATAGCATTAAGTAGGAATAATTTTAATAAGATATTATTATGTGAAATATGGGATATTAAGGCACACATAAAGTAACACGGAACAAATTGAGCAAATATGAATTGTTATAAATGGAGCACAATGAATCCAACATATATGCGCACTTTATTTATATAATTTATGTTCTTAAGAATCTTGGTAAAATACAGTAATCATGAATTTGTGAGACATTTGCAAGATAGGATAAAAAGTGACAATCATACAAGAAGCAAAATATTTAAGCATATTGTTATTAAAAACAACTAGTAAGATCACTCATCTTCCACAAAATGCAAAAAAAAAAAAACAAAGGATCCAACAAGAAGGGGCATAATCTTTAACGTCTCTAAGGATGATACAAGTAATAAAGAAGAAATACCAACTAATAAAATTGATAAGGATAGTAAATAACCCATTATAAAGAAATTCAAGAAGAGTATGACAAAGAAGCTCTCAAAAAAGAAAAGAACTAAAAGAGGGTAAGTGACTTTAAATAAAACCTATCATCTTTTATTATAAGTGTAAGAAGTAGGACCGTACGAATTCTCAATGTCCTCTTCTCAATGATGAGAGAAATGAAAAGAAGAAGAAGAAGAAGAAGAAGAAGAAGAAGAAGAAGAAGAAGAAGAAGAAGAAGAAGAAGAAGAAGAGAGATTACAACAACAACAAAAAAAGAATTGAAATCCACTTAAGATGACACTATATTAGGTAATTAATTGAAATGTATAGATTGTAACAAGTAATATAATGATTGATAAAGTATAATTCCTATGAGGAGGTATCAATTATCGATATTTATCTACTTAACTACTTAGCTCAGCAAGTTAATTTTAGGTTTTATTTGAGAAAACTATCCTACTTAAGGATGGAATTTTATGCTTAGCCTAAAATGACTTAGCTTAAAGTCAATATACCTAGCTCGAGTTAATTAAGTTCGGGCTTGGGAAGGTTAGGTTAGCCTGACCCAAATATCTTGAAATAGTTCAAATCCCTCACTTAAACTTTTTTAATCTAGGGAAAATAGTGGTGTCAAAGTTCATCTATTTGAAAAGAAAAAAACGAAGTGTGCCACCATAAAAGGAGAACTATAATTGGTATCTCCAATAATGAAGAAAGAGAAAATTCATCAAAAGTCCTCACATATGTTAAGCAATGGCATTGGTATCAAAGTTTTAATTGTTTAATCAATCAAGGTAAAGAATGATTTAATCACTTGTTCTCACATTGATCTTTACGAATATAGTTATTAATATACACATGTAGGTGGAGAAAGCTACAAATCAAATTTATAGATAAATATGGATTTTTGAATTGACTTGTTTGTTTTTCTTTATTAGAACTTCACTTATTTATAAAACCTTTAAATCATATTATAAATTTGATCCATATCAATATTGGAGCTACATTTAGTTATCAGTATACCCTTTTGTTGTTGGAAATAAGGAAATGGGTGATATTGAAAACTAGGATGATTGTTAATCATTGATAAAATTTATGATGCATGAATTAAATGAGAACTTGCTATTCTTTATTGTTTGGGAATAAGGGGATCTTACATATAAAGGATCTTATTCCTGTTAGACTTTTAATATTACTGAATATTTGTCATCATCAGAAAAGAAGGGGTTATTTAACCAAGGGAGATTTCAACTCAAACTTATGATGATTATAAAATATATTACTATTAATAAGTTTACCTTTTATGATAATAATCATTTTAAGTTATTAAAGAATCAAGTTATAATGAAGAATCAATGTAATGAGCTCTAATGAGCCAAGGGATGCATCAAAAAGAAAATTGAAGAAAGTGGAGCCTCAATGAATAAATGAAGCCATAATATAGCAGTCAAGTCAAATATATAAGTTTCAAGTTGAATTAAGTGAAAAAAACAAGTCAAGTGAATCAAGAATAAGGAAGAATCAAGACATATGTAACCAATCAATATAATATTCTTTGTAATCTTATCTTGGTCATTTCAATATTTTATTGAGTTACATTAAAAAATCACATTTAGGGGATAAACCATATACTTCGTAAAATTCTAAAGGATGTTTAATTTGGTTTTTAAAGATTTAATCTTCAAAATACTTCTTAAAAACATTTTAATTGCAATTGTGTCAAGTCTGTCAAAAAGAAAGCATTTTGATTTTGAAAAAAAATTGTTTTCTTAGGAATTGAGATGATTCATATATGGATTAGATCAAAATAAAGTAGGGTTTTGATGTTGGTAATTTTTTATAAGTGAATTAGGTTAATTGAAAAAGTATGGTGTATTTAGTTTTTAGTTAGACATCAGTCAACCTATCTGCAAGTTAGGATGACTGAACCCTTTAGAAAAGGGAAAGTTTGTCTAGAGAGTCTATAAGTGATTTCACTAGGACATTGGTTAGGACATCACTTGACTAGTTTGTGAGATCTATTGGTTGATATAATAGTCAAGGTAGCCAATATCATTGGAACTAGTAATGTAACAACTAGTTTTTGACTCTTAATGAATTTGTTTGTGAGAGTTTAGTTTAACAACTCATAATAGAGTTGTTGGATGATATTTTTGCACTTGATGATCTTGTATAAGTTATTGCGAGAGTTGTGAGTGCATTCATATGTGTGTGAACATACAATGAGCTTTCAGCACATCGTTTAAGCCAAGAGGGAAGTCTTGAACTATAATTGCATAATTGTAAGATCAAGTAAGTGCCTATTGGGATGAGCTTTTTGGGAAATCAATAAATACTTTTCTTCACCACAAAAGTTTTTTTAAGAAAAATGAGTGTTTGACTGTTAAATTAAAAAAACTTTTTTTAATAAATATGATTTTTTTGGCAGTCAAAATACAGCTTTTTAAGAAGCTCAAATTTGGAGCTTCTCATAAAAGAGCCTTTTTGAGTAGATTTTTTAGATCAATTAATGAGCTTATTATTTAGTTCTTTTTGCTCTTATATTTTACACATAATTCCACAATACCCACAAACTCATCTTCACGTTTATTACAATAAAATGCATAATTTATTATGTATTTAACTATTTACTTATATGTTTTAATATTTATTTTTTATATTAATTTTACTTATGTTATAATCTATATAAAAGATTTGGATAGATATATTTTCATTTACGTTTCATATGATTTAAAATTATATAGTAATTAATATATTGTGCTTTGCATATTGTTTAATATACTTTAAATAATATTTATATGCATAAATAATTTTTCTTAAAAAATAAAATATAGTTAAAATTAAAAGTACTTTTTATTTTTATGATGTCAAACAGTCTACTGTATAAAACTCTTTTAAAAAAAAGCTTTTTTTTTAAAATGATAGTCAAACAGTCAACTGACTTCTTAAAAAAGTTCTTATAAAAAAATCTACAGAAAAAAAAAACTCTATTAGTATAAACCCAAAAGCTAAATTAGCTAGTGAATTATAAGTCAAAGTTCGTAACCCATTAAAGAAATAATTAGTGACTTTTCAAATGGAACTTGGGAGAGTTAACATAAGTCAATGGTTATTAATCATTATAAAGTAGTTGTGGTCTCTCGTCCCTGCTCTTTTACATTTCATATTATATATTCTAATTACAACTCATATTACATATTCTGATTACAATTGTGATTTTTATACTATTTCAATTACGTTGATTATTGTTATATATTTAAAATGATATTCATTTAAGTAAAAACCCTTACTATTAAAAGTTACATTTATTTAAACATATTAAGTAACTGAATTACAAGTCAAAGTTCTTAACACATTAAAGAAAGAATTAGTGACTTCTCAAATTAGAACTAGGAGAGTTAACGTAAGTCAATGGTTATTAATCATTATAAACTAGTTGTGTTCTCTTGTCTCTACTCTTTCACATTTCATACTATATATTCTTATTACAACTGAGATTTTTATACTATTTCAATTACGATGAATATTGTCATATATTTTAAATGAAATTCACTTAAGTAAAACCCTTACTATTAGAATTTACATTTATTTAAACATATTAAGCGTTTGATAAATCCTGCAAAGAGTGATATAATTGAAAACATATAATTCATTTCGTTTTAGTGTTTGTCTAGGGACCACCAGAAAGAAATATGATGACATAATTAATAAAAAATTATAACTATTTAACTTCATTATGTTGTTTATGTTTCATTTCTTTTTAAAATATTTAATATTTTCAATTCTGGTTGATATTAGTTTTATTATCAAGACTTCACTTTACTAATTAAGGATATTGGGTTAGTAAATTAAGATATGTAATTTTTTAATTTACATATGCAATTACAACTATTTTATTTCATGAAGAATAAATGTTATTTGTATTGAATGCTTGTAAAATTTCTAACCAACGATTCGAATTGATGAATTTGATAGAAAATAATAACATATTCTACAAGAATGACTTAGATAAAATGATGCATAAATACAATTCATGTAATGTTGAAAAGTACATTTTTAGAGTAAATTTTTTTTATAAATGTTTATAATTTGATAAATAAAAGTTATTATACCTAGAAAATAATTAGTAAACTCTTACTTCCACTTCAAAAGTCATCACTTATGAAACCCACATCTGGGTGGAGTTCCAATGTCATGTTAGATCTCCAGATAGCATCATATAAAACTTGAATAGCCTGACAAATTGTACATAAGTCTATTTCTCAACATATTATTCAAGATTGTATGACTCAAATGAATCATTCTCTTATTCCTATTTAGTACTAATAACTACATAAGTTTTGTTTTTTTTAGTTACAAAAAACAAAAATTGAAGAAGCATAGATGAAGACTATCACCTCTCTTTTGAATAGTTATTTTATTGTAATTACTTGAGGGCCTTAAACTTATTATAATGTTGCATTAGCTTTACCTATACTTAATTCCAATTATTCATTTCTCAATGAAACCAACAAATTTCTTCCAACACACGAGGAATAACGTACCTTTCAAGAATTAATTAGCCGTCACACTATAGTAGCTGCTTTTCCACCGACAGCAATCATGCTTCTTAATATTAATTTTCTTAGCCAACCAGTCCCTGAACTTGATAGTACAATAAATTAACAATCAAATACCTTGAATATAATCTATTTCATTTCTGGAACTCAAATACTTGGTAGATCAATTCCAACATTTATCACTCCACAAAACTCTCCACTAATTTTACCGTGTTCAAGTTTCGACAAATTTATACATCACAAACAACACGAATACACATAAAACTACGAGAATGCCTTACCACCAACATGTAACGACAACGTTCAAGGAAAATACACAGTGCTCATGGACCTTGGCGAGGACAATTTCCAGATGCCCATGCTCCATTGCCGCTGCAATGCTCCAAGGCGCATGTATAGTTCCTATATATGCAACAAAAAGGTAAGAACTCACATTTCCTATCCTGATGATTGGTTAATATCCCCTAGTGTCACATGACCTCAAATAGCCGCCTGTGTTCCACAATATCTGACAGTACAGTCCTCATTTTCTCTACAGATATAGGTTTCAGTATAACCCCATCCAAGCCAACCCTCATGCAGGTTTCCTTAGTCAGTTTGTCAGTGTTTCCAGTAAGGGCTACTATGAATGGCCTTTCATGACAGTTTAGAAATTTTTCTTGTATTCTGACAGCAACTTCAAACCCATCAGGGATAAGCACATCCATAAATACCACCTTGTGGTCTTGAGAAACGACTCGCAGGCACTCATCACTTGAGCTAACAGCTGTTACATTACACCTCAGATGCACAAGAAGTCCCCTGGTCACCATTCTGCTGACCCTGTAAACACCAAACAAGCCTAGCGTTTAAAGACTTAAATCCCACATCGGAAATGGACAAAAGATCAGAATAGTTTATATTCAAGACAGGATTTATAACTAAATTTTTGATGTTCTAAATTGAGGTTTAATAGGAAATGTGATTGTTTGTTGAATAAAGAATTTAACTGTAAAACTGAATTAAATTTTGCACCCCCGTGTTAAAGCTTAATATAATTCCCAAATCGCAAATAGACTATGTGAAGGCAGAATGTTGAAGCTTAACATAATTCACAAAAATCACAAATCGACGATTGTTACAGTTCAAAGTTCAGCTGAAGAGGCGGTAGGATAAGATGATGAATGAAGTCCGAAGAATAAAGATAAAACGGTGATGAAGTGTAGATAAAAGTGTCCATTCACTCTTGCTTGCCCAACTCTTCTTTCCTCCCTTTGGTCCCTATAGGTGCAGTTGTTGCTCTCCACCCCATTGTTCTTACAGGCCCCTTCCAACTCCCATAAAATCTCCTCTAGCTGTGAGTTCAAGGACTTTTTGCTGATCTCTTGGTTGTCCACCATAGCCAACCTTGTTGGATATTTCTCATAAACACATCCATTCAGTTTGACAATTCTATAAAGTCGTCCATGACATCAAGCTCTGATATCAAATCAATATTTGACTTTGCGTAGAATCTAGTGACGGGAGGACTCACATGGAAATCCTCTCTTACTGGAGTTCTTCCCCTTCGTAGGAACTAAGTTGTCGATTAGAAAACATGTCTCTGAAAAGATTTCTGTCAACTGTTCTTTTAGGAAAATTCTAATATTCATCCTAATTCCCTTTAAATTTTACCATTTTTTATCCAAGCTCCACATCTAAATAGAAATTTATAATCATTGTCCCTTCAAGCAATTATTTGGATTAAAAAAGATTTATACTCGATTAAAAGAACTAAAAAGCTAAGAACTTAATTGAAAAATTTGTGAACATCTTTCGTCAATATTCCTACAAGGAAATGGATAGAAGAAAAAATAAATAGTAAAAGTTGTAGGCCTTTATGCATTAATTTTTTCCTAAGAACACAAACAAATGGTGTCCAACTGCAGAAAAGTGTAAATTTTGAAAGAGGGGAATCATGTTATTTCCTAGATCCTAATTTTCAGAATAACAATCCGATTATGCTTAAACATGGTTTTTAGTCTTTAACCATTTAGTATTGAAATACATGAGGCTTATGTCAATCTCCCACCTTCTTTCTCACACCAGCCTCTTTTCTCTTTCTCCTTAAACAAAATGGAAACATAAATAAGATAAGCCATCCATCAAAACAACAAATTGTAGGAAGAGTTGAAAATATATCAAACTTGTTCCCAAGACCCACAAAATTTATAAATTCTGGTGGCTGGAATTTGAGTTTTAGGCTTGGAATTCAGCTTAGGCTGCCAGAATTTCAAGTTTGGAATAGCTAAAATTTTATACGGCAGGAATTTTAGGTCTTGATATTCCTAGAATTTTGGGATTTTGGTTGCTAGAAATTCAGGTTAAAAGTGTTGGAACTTTGTGAGTAAACAAGTAACAAAGGGTAAGAACTAGTAATCACTCCTAGGTTCTAAGAATTACTTTTAAAAGAAAACATCACACCTATTAATTGAAAAGTTAAGTTTATTAAATAAAAACTTCAGGATCTTTTCTATTAAAGGTTTGAAAACTTATAAGTTCTTAGCACCATTATTCTAATAGTAATGGGTTCCTATCTAAAATATCCAAAACAAAATAGAATCTTATTCTAATAGGAATTCAATAATCTTAAATAAATTGAAGTCTTAAACAACTAGGATAATATATCTTCAATTAGGATAACATATCTTAACTTACTGTTACTTCCTATTTGATAAAGAAATCTAGTATAAACTAAATTTCAACCCTTGGGTCATTAATATAAGTCCCTTCATCTTGCTTATTAGCACCTTTTCCATGTTCAACATCAAGTATACGATATACGTTTGCAAAACTATTTTTTGTTAAAGTTTTGACTTTTAGGGAATGAATTTTAAGGTTGTCTAGCCTCTATAGAAAATGTTCGGCCCTAACTGACTCGCTCTGTAACCCGACTCGACAAATCACTTTCCCTGTCTAATCTAAATCTTAAAAAGTCTTCACTCCAATCTCATCTTCTATCAAGTATTGCGGTAGTAGTGTAATTCCACTAGGCGATGTAACCTAACTGACTCGCTCTGTAACCCAACTCGACAAATCACTTTCCCTGTCTAATCTAAATCTTAAAAAGTCTTCACTCCAATCTCATCTTCTATCAAGTCTTGCGGTAGTAGTGTAATTCCACTAGGCGATGTGCTTATCTTGTGTAACAACACTATAGGGCGAGTGCGCTTCTAGCAAGCAGTTGTGTGACAACACTACAAAGAAAGCGTTTGTTACGGAAACTACTGATAAGGAAACAAAATCAGTCAACAATTCTGGTTCTTTGGACAGACCACTGCTTACGTATTCAAGGAGGAATAAGGGGAAATCAATTGCTTAACTTTGGGATCTGATTACAATGTAATAATGATGGCGAATATTATATAATAAGATCTAGGCACTAGTACAGGATGTCTTGAGAATTATTTTGTAAAAGCTTGAATAGCTGGGCAAGTTACGATCGGTACTTGCAGTCCTTTGTCCCTTGTCCTGTAATCCTTGCTTCTAGATATAATAAAACCACCTTCGCCATTTACTCTCTAACATTGGTCCGACCTGCCGTTTTTCATGGTCACTAAAATGGAGACTCGCGTGGAGACCTTAGAGAGAATGGTGGCTGACCTCTCTGATTCACACACAAAATTGTCATCCACAATGGCCGAACAATTCCATACTGTCTCCTCTTCAATTGAAGTGAACTTTCAAACAGTGGTTCAAATGCAAGAGCAAATTGAGTCGATCTCCACTATGCTTTCTTCCCTAGCCCAAACCCCCAAAATCACCGCATCATCCTCGACCCACCCAGAACCACCACTTCCACATTCCACTACTGCCTCAATGCCATCCCAAAATACATGCGACTTTCAATATATTCGTCAGCCCATGGTCCCACAACAACTAAAACTTCCCTTGTTCACTGGGTCCGATCCCATAGGCTGGATTGCTCGCGCCGAACAGTCTTTGAAACTCCACTCAGTACCATTACATTTATGGGTTAATATGGCCATGATTTCCATGGAGGGATCGTCATTACATTGGTTCCGTTGGCTTGAGAAGAGAATCCCAAATTTGACGTGGAAGTTACTCACTGAAGAGTTAATCCATCGGTATGATGGTCGTCATGCTGGCAATGAGTTTGAGAGACTTGCTTCGGTTCGGCACACCTCTTCAATCGAAGATTACATCGACTTGTTCATACAAATGGCAGCTCAGGTGGACGATCTAAGTGATGCACACTACTTGGGATATTTTATGAATGGTCTTAGACCAGAAATGAAGTGTCGCGTCCGCACCCTTCGGCCGATTTCTCTAGTTGACGCCATGGAAGCTGCACAATATATTGAAGCTGAGCTCCTTACTAAGGGCAGTATTCAGACAGATTTACCCCTGAACACCCATTCTGGCCCAAAGCCCTTCTCATTTCCCACCCCCTACAAGTCTCCTTCTGTCAATGTTGGGCTCAAAGGGTTACTTGAAAACAACACTCCTCATCTATAGAGTCTGTAGAGTCCTCTAGTTCTTGCAGTGGGTTATCTTTTTCTATAGAGTCTGTTCCTTTTGTTGCGGATATGTTCTTGTTTGACCTCGCAGGTGTTGACATAATTTTGGGTCTTCCTTGGTTAGCATCCCTGGGTGACGTTACGCACAACTGGGCCAAGCTTACTATGTGTTTTCAATACCATGGCTCGAGAATACAATTACAGGGTGACCCTTCGTTGCACCGCCAAGCTGTCAGTTTGAGTTCCATTTTCAAGACTTCAGATGTTGAATTTTATGCCCTCCTTTGGGCGATAAACGCAACACTAGCCTTGGACTCATCAGACCCCCTTCTGCCTGGTCACGATCAAACTTCCTTGCAGCAATTGCTGTCCCGATTTGAGGATTTATTTGCTGAACCCAAAAGGCTTCCTCCTTGTAGGACTTCAGATCACCACATTAATCTGCTACCAGGGACAACCGATTTCCATTCGTCCTTACAGGTATGGTCATCTTCAAAAGAATGAGATGGAAAAACTAGTGGCTGATATGCTTGCTGCAGGTCTAATTCAACACAGTTCTAGTCCCTTCTCCAGTCCGGTTTTGCTTGTTCGTAAGAAAGACGGTAGCTGGCGATTCTGTGTTGATTATAGAGATTTGAACAGATCAACTGTCCCAGATAAATATCCGATTCCTGTGATTCACGAAATGCTAGACGAACTGACAGGAGCTCGGTACTTCTCAAAGATTGATTTACGTTCCGGTTATCATCAGATTAGAGTCGCACGCACAGATGTGCCTAAAACTGCTTTTCGTACTCACACCGGTCACTACGAATTTTTGGTCATGCCGTTTGGGCTCACCAATGCTCCCGCCACTTTTCAGGCGACAATGAATGACATATTTCGCCCATATCTTTGGAAGTTTGTCATTGTTTTTTTCGATGACATCTTGATGTATAGCTCTTCATGGGAGGAACATTTGCAACATTTATTAACAATTTTTCAGGTGTTGGAGGCTCATCACTTTAAAGCCAACCGAAAAAAATGCAATTTTGGGTGCAGCTCAATTGCGTATTTGGGCGATGTCATTTCATCACAAGGAGTGTCTATGGATCCTGACAAGATTTCAGCCATCCTTCGTTGGCCACTTCCTCGTTCTCTTCGAGCTGTTAGAGGTTTCTTGGGCCTCACTGGCTACTATCGTCGCTTCATTCGCGATTATGGGAAGATCGTTCAACCTTTGACAGCATTACTTAAGAAAGAGGCTTCGGAGCAGTTCACTTGGACCACAGATGCTAATACCGCCTTTGAAACTCTCAAATCTGCTTTAACTAAAGCACCTGTGTTAAAATTACCCGATTTTACTAAACCATTTTTCATTGAGTGTGATGCTTCAGGTAATGGACTTGGTGCAGTTCTAATGCAAGAGGATCGACCTCTTGCTTATTTCAGCAAAGCTCTGTCTCCTCGGACATTATCAAAATCTGCTTATGAGAAAGAATTGATGGCTCTCGTGCTAGCTGTGCAACATTGGCGCCCATACCTGATTGGACATAAGTTTTTGGTCCGCACGGACCATCATAGCCTTAAACATATTCTCCATCAGAAAATTGTCACTCCGTCCCAACAAAATTGGGTCGCAAAACTTTTGGGTTATGATTTTGACATTTGCTACAAACCAGGAAGATCGAACAAAGCAGCTGATGCCCTTTCGCGTCAATTTGAGGAAGCAGAGTTTCATGCCTTAACTAGTCCCTTTTGGCTTGATTGGTTTGCGGTTGATACTGAAAATAGCACAGACCCTCACCTCCACAAAATTGCCACCAAATTGCAACATAATGTTGTGTCTCATCCCAATTTTTCACTCGTGCAGGGTCATTTATTTTTTAAGGGCAGATTGGTGATCTCTTCAATGTCCTCTTGGATTCCTCGACTGCTTGCAGAATTTCATTCTACTCCCACTGTTGGACATTCTGGTGTTTATCGCACGTACCGGCGACTAGCTGCAAATCTATACTGGAAGGGTATGATGAAGTCAGTGAAAGATTTTGTTGCTGCTTGCAAGGTCTGTCAAATGGTGAAATATGAGGCACAAAAACCAGCAGGTTTACTCAGTCCCTTGCCTATTCCATCCCAAATTTGGTAAGACATATCAATGGATTTTATCACTAGTCTGCCGAAGTCTCGTGGTTTTGATTGTATTTTTGTGGTGGTCGATCGACTCTCTAAATACGGACATTTTGTGGCGCTAAAACATCCTTATACAGCTCGTTCTGTGGCTGACTCATTTGTACAAGATATTGTTCGTCTCCATGGCATACCACGCTCCATTATTAGTGATCGCGATCCGGTGTTTATGAGCAATTTCTGGCAGGAAATTTTTCGCTCTCAAGGAACGCAATTAAAAATGAGTTCTGCCTATCATCCAGAGACCGATGGTCAAACTGAGGTCTTAAATCGTACCCTTGAATCCTACTTACGTTGCTTTGCTTCTGAACAACCTCGTAGCTGGTCTCGTTGGTTAGCTTGGGCAGAATATTGGTACAACACTTCGTATCAAGAATCTACAAACACTACACCATTTCACGCGGTTTATGGGCGAGCACCGCCAACACTACATCGGTTCTTGCCAGGTGAGACCCGTGTAGCAGCTGTCGAAGAAAACCTCCTGGATAGTGATGAAATCCTTCGCCAATTACGTTTTCACCTCCTACGAGCCCAACAGCGAATGATCAAATTTGCAAACACCAAACAGCGCGATATTCAGTTTAACGTGGGGGATGGTGTGTTCCTTAAATTGCGCCCTCATCGACAAAATTCTGTGGTCGCAAGAGTTCATCCGAAACTTTCTCCCAGGTATTTTGGGCCGTTTCGTATTATCCAGCGCATTGGCCTAGTTGCTTATAAGTTGGAATTACCTCCATCCAGTAAGATTCATCCGGTTTTCCATGTCTTGCAACTCAAGCGTGCGATTGGAAATCATCCTATCGTGACTGATCTACCGGAGGGTTTGGCGATATCAGACGCTTCTACTTTTGACCCCGAGCTGGTGCTGTCTCGCAGAGAGATTCATCGCAACAACAATCCAGTATCTCAAGTGCTTCTGAAATGGGTAGACAAACCGTCCGACGACGCTGTTTGGCTTGATACCGCCAATGTACGGGATCAGTTTCCTCACTTCGACCTTGGGGACAAGGTTGTTCTTTCGAAGGGCGGCAATGTTACGGAAACTACTGATAAGGAAACAAAATCAGTCAACAATTCTGGTTCTTTGGACAGACCACTGCTTACGTATTCAAGGAGGAATAAGGGGAAATCAATTGCTTAACTTTGGGATCTGATTACAATGTAATAATGATGGCGAATATTATATAATAAGATCTAGGCACTAGTACAGGATGTCTTGAGAATTATTTTGTAAAAGCTTAAATAGCTGGGCAAGTTACGATCAGTACTTGCAGTCCTTTGTCCCTTGTCCTGTAATCCTTGGTTCTAGATATAATAAAACCACCTTCGCCATTTACTCTCTAACAGCATCACTTTCGTGTAACATGTTATGGTCTCAATGCCCTTATGAGGTATGATGATTTTCACGCGCTCTAAGCCTAGCCCGTGCACGGTTAGGAAGATTGGCTACAATCTGAGCAGTAACACCCACCCTACACTACCCCCTATAGGTGGCCATCCGTGAATGATGATTGCTACTAGCCCTTTTCTTGGAAAAGAACTTGAACTAAAAGGGACTGCTTCAAAACGAACTTCCTCACTTCATTGCCCGCAGAGAAAGCAATTTAGGGATAGGAAGAGACCGAGCCAGGCTAAGATTGCCATCCCTAGAAAGCATATTCCAATCTTATTGGGCAAGTTAGGGATATAAAGTAAACAAGTGAAGTGAGAGCTCCCCTTCACTCAAAAATGATTTCTTGTGGGAGTTGTTAAATGTAATTTGGTTTCTTAAGAACCTTGTGAATGGGGATCATCGATGCCCAATTGTTTGATATATTTAAAAGTACTTCACCTTGTTCTAGGTCGCTAAGTATTTCTTCTATAGGCCCTTTCACTACGTGTCGCCGCTATGAACCAAAGCTATGACACCAAATTGATATAGGACAAGTAGAAGATATATCAAATCAGTGATTGACCCACAAAATCTATAAATTCTGATGACTGGAATTTGAGTTTTATGTTCGAAAAATTCAGCTTAGGTTGCTGGAATTTCAATTTCGAAATAGATGAAATTTTATAGTTTGATATGACGAGAATTTTAGGTTTGATATAACTAGAACTTTGTCTGTTCAAATTTCCACATTTATTATGATGAATGAAATGGCTATCTAAATTTATTATTAAGAGTGAAATGGCTAGAATAAATATACTAGACATTGCAAGATTTATTACCAACTTATTTTTTTAATATGGGTCAAAATTGTATAACTACATATATGAGTTTAGTATAATTGGAACTTTTTTCAAGGCATCTTAACTATCTAAACAATGCAAACGCCAAATGGATTACTAATCCCAACAAATGTATACTAGACATTACAACATTTATTACCAATTGAAAAATTATTTATTTGGGTTGAAATTGTAAATCTCAATTAGTGGGCTTATTTTAACTCTAATCAATTTTATTCAAGGGATTCTCTTTAAACCTAGTTCTGTTTTTGTAGTTCCGACCATAACCTCCACACTTCTAGCCCTAATTTGTTAAAACTTGCTCCCATAACCCTACATTCATCAAAAACATTACGTTCAATACTATCTCCATCTATGAATTGATCGTCCTTGGATTCACTAATTTGATTATGGCAATCATGAATTATTTATGTTCTTGTATCTCAGTGAAAAGTTTTGGCATCACTAGTTTCTATGGTGTTGGCATCATAACTGTAAGCACTCGTCACAAACATGCTAAGACGGGTGAAGGTGGCATGCAAGGTACTCCCCTAGGAAGTTGAAACTAGAACATGCAAGGGATCTAAGCACAACATTTGCCAAACGTTTGAGTTGCAAAAAGAAGCTGGATTGTATCAGTTTTTCCAAGCCTCTAGCACTTTAGATAAATGTTACCCTAATAAAATTCTTATGCAGAAAGAAAATCTACGCAATTGGGTTAGGAAAGAGTAAGAAGTTAGGAGTTAGCACTTACCTAGTTTTGTTCAATAAAATCTTGATACATGAATAAAAAAGTAGTTGATCCTATGTTATATCTAAACCCTTTTTATGTCCAACAACTTTTTCTTTATCCTTCTTTCTTCTTGCATGACTTTCTTATTATAGTTATCTTCCTTACTCACATAGTTGTACTAGTCATTTATTAAAACAATCTATCTTAATCCACCATACAAACAAACATTATTCAACTTCACTTTAACAATAAACTTCAAACACAAAATATAAACTAGTACCCAACTCAAAGGCTGAATTATAAACCATAAAAGGTTATCCATGATACATACGATGTCACACAAAAACATGGGGCACTAGCACAACCTCAAAAATGCGAGTATCCATGAACGAGTTCATCATTAGGACTAAACAGTATAATGTTGCTATGAACCTATGAAGCTCTTCAATAGCTTCAAGAAACTTTACAATTCAATGTGAGCATATTACCTAAAAGTTACTGGAAAGTGAATAGATCTAAGTTCCCTAAAAATGATATAGATAGTTTTGCATGCATTTGAGGTTAAGGACAATGAATGTTTGGTGGATGTATGCCACGTATGTCTGATACAGGAAGGCAAATCACCTACCTAATAACACATTTAGATTTATTGATTCAACAAGAAATAGTTAAAAGAAAGATCTTTTAGACAGAGAGGTTTACTGTTTCGAAAATTAATCATGTTAGAACAATGTAACAAATAAGCATTAGCTCATTCGTAGGTCCCTAGTTTCCCTATCTTCTACGTATTTCAGTTTCTAAAATCATTTCTTTCTACTAGCAATAAATAAAATCAATATCAAGCTAGCTCCAAGATAACCTTGCTCTATCAACAGTATTTTTAAAATTGATTAAAAATGTTGCAGTTACAATCTTACTCACCCATTATCATCCATGACAAGAACTTTGACCCCTGGAAAAGTTGTTTGTCCATGACTTGGTGGCCCTTTAGGGATGAAAGAATGCTTAGATTCATTTGAGTGCTCAGGAATACCCAGTTTTACAATGAAGATAGCAGTGCATCCTTTGCCAAGGCCTTCACTTTCTATCCATATATGTCCCTCCATAAGACTGACAAACCTAATCACAAGCATGCAAAAGCATATATCATGATATGTAACCACATATTCATCAACGTACAGGGACATGTACAACCAATCGACAGAGTTTCGAGAAATCAACTTAAGGCAAAAAACCAAGAACTTAGGAACAAGTAAACTATAATCATACAACTTAGAATGCAATGAAATCTATACAGAAAAAAATCATAAAAGCAAAATACCTCTTACAAATTGCAAGTCCAAGTCCACTGCCACCAGAATTTCTGGTCGCTAATGATTGAGTCTGTACAAACTTTGTAAACAACTTTGGAACATCTTGGGGGCTTATTCCTGAACCAGAATCTTTTACCTATACAAATAGATAAATAAGCAGTCAGCTTCAGGAACCAACAAGAATTGAACATATAATGGTTTGAACATGAAGGGAACTAACCTGTACTCGCAAATAGAAATGATTATCACTTGGCATAGGAAAAAAATCAGAAGCTCGAGAATCTCTTAAAGATTCTGACTTTGCAACAAACGCAGTGATTGAGATGCTGCCCTCTTTTGAGAATTTTACAGCATTACCAACAACATTTAATATAGTTTGCATTAAACGTTTTTCATCACCAATAGCATATTCTGGCAAATCTGGAGCCAAATTCAATGTGAGAAGCAGCTTCTTAACAGAAGCAATAGGCTTGATCAAATTAAGAACCTACCACAGGAAACAAACATCTGTCTCAAACTTTTAACCATCAAAATTTTGGCAGAAGTATATACATCAATACTTATGAAGCAATTTGACTTGGCAGGTAATGTAACTCTACCTCTTTGAAAATAGCATGAACATTGAAAGTTCCTAGGTCAAGTTTAAGGCTACCATCCTCAAGCCTTGAAAGATCTAATACATCATTTATTAGAGTAGCCAGAAGATTACTGCTCTTTAGAATTGTTTCAACCATGAGCCGCTGCTCTGGTGTTAGCTCAGTTTCCTGCAGCAATGAGGAAAGTGCAATAAGTGCATGCATTGGTGTTCTCATCTCATGGTTCATAACTGCTAAGAAATCATTGCGAGCACGAATTGCTGTTTCAGCTTCTCTCCTAGCACGATCAAGTGCAAAATTCTGCTCAATGAGGAGATCCCTTGCCCTCATTGACTCCTCCAAGATTGCAGCATGTGACAAAGCAACAGCCACCTGGTTAACATTTCGAATTTTCAAGTCAGAATACCATCTTCAGACGGTGCATCATCTGCTCCATTTAAGTGTTCTAAAATTTGGATACAGCACAAAAGCTGCACTAATTTCAGTCTCAACTTACTATAAGATAAGTAAAGAATAGGCACATAGATTAAGGAAAAACGAAACAAAAGACTCTTCAGAAACCAATCTTTGGGTGTTGAGCAGTTTATCAGGGACCTATTATTAAAGAAAAGACTCCACATTTGCATTATAAATGGCAGTTCAATATGCAGATTACTCAAAGATGGGGAATCAATTAGCTTCATCTCTATCATTGCTTTGTTAATTCTCTTAGCTCATAGTTAACACTTGTATGTTGTTAACTAGAGTATAGTTTGGCCCTTGTAAGCTTTGATGCCCTTTGAGGCTTAATGAAATTATTTTCATTCTTAAAAAAAAAGAAGAAGAAGATAACCTTTTCATATTAAACCTTGGTCAAATGTAACTTTGGAGAGGCTACCAATCTCTAAAGAACGCTTTTTCTTAGCACAAGTACCATAACTAACAAGTATACTAAATAAGGGCATTTATTGTATAGTAGTCAGTAGCAGTAAGATTATGACACTGCAAAAAATAAAATTGTATTGTTAATTTAGTACAGCAAATGTTGTTAAGATAATTAGGATCTTTAATTTACCTGATCAGCTACTACTTCGACAAGCTCCAATTCATGAACATGCCACTGTCTAGCACTATCTGATGGAAGCATTAACACCATTAGGGCATAACGTTTGGTAGAAAGTTCAGGCCAATCATTTATTTGGAAATTAGAAAGATGAAGAAGTGGGACACGAACAGCAACCACCTCTCCAGGAATATATTTTCCAGCAAAAGGTCGTAATCTAGCAACTGGACAATTAGGAGATATTTTCACAGCACGATTACTACTAAACACTTTATTAATGACTGGAAGTTGGATAGGAACAGTATATCCAACAGGATTCTGCTGGCGAAGAGTGTAGGATAGTTGAAGCTCTAACCCAGTCCGTGTTGGCATCCACAATGCACACTCTTCCAATGCTAATGTCCTACCCAGTTCAACAAGAGTAGTCCTAAGAATAGTGTGGCGATCAAGTGTGCTTCTTATTTCATGGGTCAACATCCTAACATGGCGGCCTGTTTCTTCCTGTGTTCGAATTAGACCCATTTCTCTATCCAGCTCTGCAGCCTTATTTTTCAGAAACAGCTCTCTAGTCTTAACACTTAAAAGGTCAGGAATTATGTGTACAAGCATAAGGGCAGTTGCACAGGACACAGCAGCAGTCATGACTTTTGAAATGGTCATCACTATTGCCACCGTTCGGGAGTGCATGGTAAATGTCCATAAGTTTATAAGATGCGTTGCTCCACAAAGAACTATAAATGCACCAAACTGGACAAGCACCCATCTATAAGGAAAAACTGCAGATTTCTTGACAAAGTAGATGAGCTCAAGCGGGATGGAAAAATAAGCAAGAGCAATGAAGAAATCTGAAATGTATTGGTATTTCATCAAAAGTTCATCAGCTGGCCACTGTGGCTCGATACAATTGCAGGACTCCATTTAAATGAGAATTCAACCCACTCCCACTTGGCTCTAGGTCTCCCACATGCCTGCAACCAACATATCCCCCAATCTTTAAAAAACAGAAATTGGAACGTAAAAAGCACCATGGATTAGTTAGCGATCACAAACTCGCAAAAAAATTCAAGGGAGTTATTCCAGGAAATGCCGCCACAAACACAATAGTGGTCATAGTGGGTGGCAACTACTGCTCTTTTGCAGTCTGCCTATTAAACTATAATTTGTCACATTTTCTTCTTTTGTTTAGAATGAACACCACCATAATTTGGGAAAATCCCATTCCCGAAATGAACCCTAGCTACTAGACGTCCACAAAAACTCGGATGATGGAACAAAGATACGTGAAGCACTCGACAAATAAACAAAAAATCAATTCAGCAGAAAGTAAGCAATGATTTTAACACAGATTGAATTATTAGGTTAAGAACCGAAAACTAATTTTAATGGAGAAAAAAAGAGTAACCTGACTGATGCTGGAGTCGAAATTGAGGGCGTTGTGGAATTGAAGCCCTAAGCTGTTGTAGCCTTGATAACTCTGAATTTTCTGTACTTGAGACAGAGCAAAGCATAGACAAAATGAAGCACCTAGTTTAATATCATCATGCTTTGGAATTCAAAAAGGGTTTGGTGGAAGGAAAATGGCGTGCTTGATAGGCTACAGAAGACAGGAGACTCTGAAACCATAGGCTGTCCCGTGGACTGAAACTGCTATAATCATGGCGAGGATCATGTACCTCAGCAATTGCTGCCGTTTTTGTCCTTTTCTGATGTCTTCAGCTCTATCTAATTGCTAAATTTTAATCATTCAATCTAGGACTCTCTCCCTTCCCTTGTTGCCAAATTGGGACTTTGCATTGCCTACAAGTAAACGCACGTGTCCGTTCCCCACTCCGTGAGCTGCCTACGTAATGATTTCCCTTTTCTTTCTTTTGGGCAAAAGGGTCTGCATCTGAGGATTTTTCTGTTCAAGGGCTCGTAGTGCGTTTTTATTCACCTAATTGAACTCCAATAATTGTCAGAAGCTATGAACTCCCGAATTGACAAGTCGAAGAGGCACATGTATTGAAGCGTCAAGAACACGAGCTTCATGAACTAAACGCTGAAGAGTTTACACAAACTTTTGAAATGGAATCAGTGACATTTAATAGATTGCAAAGTGTGGAATAGATGGACTAAAGAGAGAGAAGCTTTCAGACAAGGGGACTATTCTGTTGTTCTCACATGCTTTATGTTGGATGCTTATTAGTGGTTGTAAATGATACGACTAGAACTGTTTAGTTATATATATATAAATATATATATATATATTTAACTTCCTCAATAAAGATTACAAAAATTATGAAATAATCCAAAACATCCAACGGACGTTAACTAAACAGTTCTATATATATATAAATCCAAAATATGTTTTTTAAGAAGTTTGGAAGGTTTCTAATACTTGTTTACATAAGTTATGCATTTTTATAACTAGTTATCATTTTAATTTCTAGCTATTATGTATAAGTTGTTACTAAAAAATGACAATGATAATTTATGTTACGTCAATATCCATTTATATGAAGGAGTGATTATCAAAAAGAAAATAATGATTGTCATCACCCTGTAATTATTATAAATTTATCTCACTATTGCCACTCCAGTCTTCGCGCAACATTAAGAGTCTAGGCTTTCTTCGTGGGCCTTATGCTTAACTTTGACTGCGATTTTAAAGGCGCTCTTATCGCTGGACTTCTCTTATCATAATTTTCGGAGCTCTGTTATTTATATGTTCACTTTTCCTAGCTTTTTTGTGTTAGCTTTTTTCTTTGAACTCTTTGGACTATACCGTGTATTATTCTTTTATTATTAATCCATTTTCATTTTAAAAAAAAACTACTACAAACCTAATACATCTTTGACATAAAATTGAAAGGGGAGTAGCCTTGCAAAATAGATTATATGACCCTTGCTAATATGACTAACGAGATTCAATACCAAAATGAATAAAAACCAAGATCATTCTACTAATAAAAGCTTGATTTTAAAAAACAGACTTAAAAATTCAAAAGAAGGACATGAATTACTACAATCACATAAAAAATAGGATGGGAGTCATGAGATTTTAAATTTGGTTGTTACTAACAAGTTAGATAAGATCACACAACTTATTAAAGAATAAAAACAAGAGTTTCTCTAATTAAAAGGAAAAAAATTTCTCCTCGTGTTTTGATTAATCAATAATACCATCTTTACATTACACAAGACATCCTTTTCATAGGTATAAAATCCTAAAAGAAAATTAACATTATAACTAGGAAATAACTAAATAATTTTTTAAATAAAAAGTCAATCCTTTACAAGTCTAGTACAAGTCTAGTTTCCACATAAATGGAACTTTATAGGGAGCTTAACATAAATGAGTCTAACACCTGTCACAAATACCACTTCAATCTCCAAAAGCCAATCTAAGATGCGCGTTAGAAACTAACACGAAATCAATGTTAGTTATCTTTTGTTTCCTCTTCTCATAGCTTACTCCTTCAAGCGAATTTAATCTCTTAATGTATCAAAGCTTGAAATTAGTCTTTTGAACTATTAAAGCTTCACTCCTTACATAAAGATCAATCATTAAGTCATTGAGAGTAGCCTTTTTCGCTCTACTCTTGTCAATGATCCTCCAATGTTCTTTAATAGATCTTCAATAACTTTTGGCCCTTGATTTAAACTATGTCCAATCTATTAAAGACCTTCCCAAACCCTGGGTATCAATGAGATTCCTACTAAATGTTGTTGTTGTTGTACAATCTATTAAAGCCCTTTTTCATATCTCCCTTTATTAAAAGCTTGGGTAGCCTAAGCAAATGCTTGATTCTCATTATTTTCTCTCTCCTTGAAAGGATTAGACCTTAAATCAACATCTTCATCCAAAATTCAAAACAAGATAAATCAACAATAATTAAAGTAGTATAAATACTATACTCACTTAGTAAGTCAATCTTGTAGGCAATTTTATTCACTTTTTCCGTAACTTCAAAAGCTCCTTCTCCTTTTGGTTGCAACTTGGACTTGTACTTCCTTGGAAACCTCCCTTTTTCTTAGGTATAAACAAACTCAATCTTTTGGTCTAAATATTACGTATTTTCTTCCTTTTTTATTTCTTTATGTATTATTGGGTCTTTTTTTCAATGTTCAAATTTGCCTTCTCATGTAGCTTTTTCACCAATTTAACTTTCTTTTTGTTTTCTATCCAAGCTATTTCTTTCACTTAAAAGAATAGACACAAGATATAAAGGAGATAATGGATTAAATCTATAAATAATCTCAAAAGAAAAATAACTCATAGCACTATGGACAATCTTATTATAAACAAATTCAATCAAAGGTAAAGAATCTTCCTAGACTTTAAGATCCTTACCAATAATATCATGCCATAAAGCATCTAAAGTCCGGTTATCCGCCTCAATTTAACCATTAGTTTATGGATGACAAGTTGTGGAAAACAACTTACTAACTTTCCCTATAATTTTTTTCAAAAGTAACTCAAGAACTTTATGTCCATATCCAAAACAATGTTCTAGGAACTTCATGTAATCTAACAATCCATTTGGAAAATAATTTAGTAATGTAGTATGCGTCATTAGTTTTATGAGTTGTGATAAAATATGTCATTTTTAAAAACCTTTCCAACACATAAAAATGAATCCTTACCTACTTTAGACCTAGGTATCTTACAGTAAAATTCACTAAAAGGCCTACTCACATTTCACTAGGTCCAAATAACGGTGTGTATAATCCATAAGATTGCACTTTAGATTTGGTTTACCTACGAGTAATGCTTCTTTCACACACTCTCTCTATGTCTCTCCTTATGTATGGCTAAAAGAAATATTTATTCAAAACTCCAAAGGTCCTTTTGACTCCAAAGTGACTCATTAAGCCTCCCATGCAATTCTCTAATAAGTAACTCTCTTAAAGAACTATGAGGTATACACGACCGAGTCTCTCTAAACAAGTATCCTTCATACCTATAAAACTTTTCAAATACATAATTTTTGTAAGCTTTAAACATGTTAGCAAATTTTAGATCATCGATATATAAATCTATAATATGCTCAAAACCTATCAAAATAATATGCAAAGTACTAAAAAAAAGTATATCTCTTAGATAACACATAAACAACTACATTTCCCTTTCCGGGCTTATATTTCACAACATAAGGAAAAGTTTCAAGGAATTCCATCCACTTACCAAATCTCTGACTCAACTTATTTTAGCCTTGAATATATTTCAATGATTCATAATTCATATGTATCATAAACTCCTTCAATCACAAGTACTATTACCAATTCTCAAATGCTCTCACCAATGCATACATTTTCTTATCGTAAGTTGAGTAGTTCAAGGCTACCCCACTAAGATTCTCACTAAAAGATTCTATTTGTTTCTTATCTTGAATCATAATCACACCAATTTCTACATCCAAAGTATCACACTCAATTTTAAAGGTGTTAGCAAAATTAGGTAAAGCTAATATATTAGAGCCCAACTTAAATTATCTTTCATTAAGTTAAAATTTCTCTCTTGATCATTAGCCTACTTAAATCATACACTATTTTTCATTATCTTGGTCAAAGGCGCACCAATTGTTCTAAAGTTATTAACTAAAAACCTATAAAAAATAGTTGAATTATGAAAACTCCTGACATCATTTATGGTTTTTGGTGTTGGTCACTCTTTAATAGCTCTTACTTTTTTATCATCTACTTCTATTCCCTTTTACACTTACCATATAGCCAAGAAATACACTTTGTTTGGTATAAAGAGAACACTTCTTGAAATTTGTCCACAATCTCTTTTGCTTAGGCATATGCAAAACCTTTCTTAAATATTTAGTATGTTCATCTAAGGTCTTACTATAGAAAAGAATATCATAAAAAAACATAATAAAAACTTGACAAAAAAACTCTTACAAAATATAGTTTTATAGTCTTATGAAAGTACTAGACGCATTAGTTAGATTAAAAGGCATTATTAACCACTAATGCTTATTAAATTTAATTTTAAAGGTAGTTTTCCATTCATTAACTTTTCTAATCTTAATTTGATAGTAAATAGATTTTAGATCAATTTTAGAGAACAAGTATATACACTATACAAATTATAAAGCATATCATCTAATCCAGGGATAGGATGTTCATACTTTATAGTTATTTTATTGATGGCGCGAGAGTCTGCAGACATTTTCTAAGATCCGTCCTTTTTTGGTATTAAAAAAATAAGCATGAAATAAGGCTTAAATTTTTCTCACATAATCCTTCTTTAAAAGTTCTTCCATCGTTTATGACTCTCCTATCAAATTGTCAAAAAGGCCTCAAAAGAATGTGACCAGCATGTATAGGTACCACTTCACATTAAACCTCATCCTTGTACCTGCCACTTAAGAAGGAAACTAGTAGTTTTATTAGCTTAACTTTCTGCTCTCATCCAACCACTATAAATTATACATTTTAGGGTGTTTTACAGTTAGCATCCCCAACTTCTCCACTAACTCCATACTAGCTATATTTGCAGAACTCCCTATATATATGATCATATTACAAACCTGATCTTGGAGCACCTTGTATGGAAGAAAATATCTCTCTATTCATTTACACCATCGTCTCCCACATGTGTAAGTAGTATCCTTCCCTATTTAGGACTTTTAACACTTTCATCATCATTGACAACCATTAAACTAAGCATATCTCCATTCATCTCCTCTTCACTTTCAAACACATACTCTCTATCCTCCCTCAACATCATCAACTTCTTATTGGCATATTATGAAGCTATATGTCCTCTCCCTAATAACTTAAAAAATATATTGGTTTCTAGTTGTTGAAGAGGAACTGGTTTCAACTTTATCTCCATTCGATGCTTACACTTTTAGTTTGGTTGCTTTATATTTAATCTTTAGACATCCTTTTTACTCTATAATTTGCTCCATGATAAAAAAAACCTATAATAGAAACGTCAAAACTAGTAGTGGGCCTCTTTCTTAGGCACTTTAAGAGTTAAATAATCTAGTTTAGTTAGGTGAATTGGTACTTACTTAATAGTCTAAGAATGTTTCAATCTAACCACAATTGGCACTGCTTGTACAAATCATATATATTATGATCAATTCATCCCTTTTATATTGCCACCCTTAGTGCTAATAGTTGCAACTTGTACAACTAAATAAGACCTGATCAATTAAAAAGAAATGAAACTTATATTATCATTATATAGGTTTAGCGTGTAATTGACAAAATTGGATTATAACTTTTAGAACACTACCTAAAATGTAAACATTTTAGTTCTATATCTAAAGGCTAGCTTAAAGTATAAAATTATCATCATACTCCTATACCTTGAGAAGGAAAGCACAGATGTCTTGGTACTTGTCATTGAATCTTCCACTAAGTAAAAACAACTGGAAACCATCATGTCAAAATCATCCTATAAGTAATGCACGATGACTAGAGAAAATCCCTAATATAAAAAACCTATGCAACTTTGTTGAGATGGAGGATTTGTTGATTCCACCAACCACAACATAATCACTAAACTCTACCAATGCCAATTTAACTATCATCTAAAAAATTATTGCAATGAAAAACTAACTCCACATATTTTTTCTACTCTAAATAGGCATCTGGGAATATCTTTCTTATAAAAGGTGGTATCTTTATCTTAATACTACCTATACTGTTATCCACCCTTTCCCCATTCCTATTATCATAGTCTAAACTAGATCTTCCTCCTCCTTGTATTCTCATTCTACCTCCTCTTCCACCTCTTTCTCTTCTATCTCTCGTTAGATTTAATTCCCCCAAGTTGTCAGAAATAATTTCAACCTCTTTATAATTCTCAAAGTCATTCATTATAGTAAGTAAAGGTTACCTATGTTGTAAACTAGCTACATCAACTTCATGTTTCTTCAAATTATCCCTTACTTCACCAAATTGTCTAATAAGATGCTCATATAGACCTGTTAAGTCAAAATAACTTTACGTAAATGATTTTGATGAAGAACAAATAATAATGAAAAGAAGAAAGTAAGAAAGTAAGCAGAATAAAAGACAGATGGAAGGAGCAAAGCCAAAAATCAGACGGAAGAAAAACAGACGATGTAAAAGGCAGACTGTTGGATCCCGATCCCGAAATCCAACCCTCTTAAAAGAGTCATAACTTTCCTCAATTCATTTTCTTGCTCTAATACCACCTATGTTGGATCTCGTTTCCGGAACCCAACCTCCTTAACAAAATTCCACGAATCGGAAAACAAAAGAATCCGAAGGGGAAACATAAGGCGAACACATAACAGAACCGAATCGAATACGAACCAAACAAAGTGTTCAATCGAACCGAAACAAATTCCAACATTCGTAGCGAATATCTTCGAAAACTAAAATAGCGTGTCGCTTTGGAAACCCTAGACTAAGCCAATCCGAAGACTGGTATAATTTTTTTTCCTCATAGTATTCATTCCTTTCCTCTTTATTCACTTTATTCAATCTTATAAAACAACTTATATCCCCTTTGGAATATTCATCAATCAAAAACTCAAATCCCAAAACATTCATACTTATTCCATAATTCCATCTTTTAACTAAAATCTTATTCTACTTCTTATTCTTTCTTTGTCATAAAATTTCGGCAGCATAACGGCTGCATTTTTGAAATCCCAAAAATCTGCAACACACACTTCTATAATCAAACCAATATTCACACAATTCATCGGACCTCCTATCCGGAATTTTCATCAGAAACAAACACAATCCTATATCTAGCACTTCAAAATTCTTAATTTAATATACCAAATCATCCCCAATTCCATACATAAATTCATAATTCAATCCGAACACAACCCAATCACGTTCATATACAATTACAACTCATATCTCATAATCATGCATAGTTTTTGTAACTCAATTCAATACACAAATCCATAATTCATACCCATCATACTCAATTATATACACAATTTTATAATTCACTTACGTCATGAAGTAAATGCTTAGCAACATTAATGGCTTTCCAAGCCATATACAAATCAAATACTAACATCCCAAATACATAAAACTCAAAACAAACAAAATCTAATGAAAGCCTTGACTTCTTTTCATCCGATCTCCTGTTTGATACCTGGAGAGGGGGATGAAAGGGGGTGAGCTAGACAGCTCGTGGATAACACATTTATAAATTGAAAAATAAGCAAAAATTATTTTCACAACTCATTGTCATTTTATAAAATTCCACGGTTGAAACAACAAAAGCTTATTTCTCCAAAATCTCCATTTTTCAAAACATTACGAACAATTTCAAATCACGATAATCTCATAAATTACTTTGTTTTCAATCAAATACAAAATTCAAACTCATAATCTAAATACCGTCATAATGATAATTCACATTTACATTTCACATCACATTGCATAGTTCATAACATCATCACATATTGGATGTAATTCCATTCAAGCAAACACATCATATGCAAATGCATAATCAATTGGCTCGAGGGTTCCATGGAACAAAAATGCTAAACCGAAGTT
>JANVCL010000005.1:25835475-25854274 GCA_026546855.1 Erythroxylum incrassatum
AGATAACTCTAAATTTTTATGGAGAGAAAGAAAAATGTCTTAGGAATCCATTGATCCAAGTTTCAAGTTATTTGGAGTTCGGATGAAAAAGTTATAGGCAAAAGACTGAGGGTTGTTCAATGAAAAACTCTAGCTTTTAACCCACACATATAAACTATCACCTTTTCTCTCTCTAGCACGTAAACTTCATCTTCTCCATCGAAAGCTCCATATTTTCTTCCACTTTTACACTTCATATTTACTACATCCATTATATAAACCAACTTTCCTACTCTCCTTTCAGCTTAATAACTCACAACAAACCAAAAATCCAAAATTCAACATAATCATTTAAACATCATATATCACTATGCACGCACATTCTAGTATACTGCACTTTCTTCCTATCTTTTGTATCTTCCCATTTTCATCAATACAATCCCTTCATTTAACTCATCTCTATATCAGAACCTCACCAAATTTATTTTCTTTATCTTTACACTCATTTCAAATCATTTCAAAACCATTCACAAACATTCCCGTACACCATAAAGTGAGCAGGAGCAGAACATATGCATTCATTGCTTCTTCTTTTTTTTCAATTTTCTGTATCATTTTTTTAGTTTACTCCAATCATTAAAACTCATTCAGTACAATTCAAGCATCATCCAAATTCAGTACAATTCAAGCATCATCCAAAATATCATTTACAATACCCAACCAATTCATACATGTAAAGAGCAAGATAACCTTCTGCATATTTCTCAATACAAAACAAAACAAAGTATATTATTATACATCAACGTTCTACATCTTTTCGGCATTTGTTTTTTTTAACATCAATTTGCAACATAAAAAGTCTAGTTTTTGTTGCCTACTCTCAAATAACTCCAACTTCAAAAATAAACACAAACATCAAAACAAAATTCATATGTGGCAACACCATTTTTCTGTGCTCTCTCACTCTCTCTCTCTATTTTTTTAACTTTATCGCACTGCCAAATGTTTCTGCACTATACAGATTTAGATTCCCTCTCATTACCTTATACTTTCCATTTTATGCTTGTCCCACATCACAAATTCAATTCTTCATTTAAATCAATTACCACATGCATTTCACCGAATCTCTACTGCTAAATCCTTCTCATGCATGTATTCATTTCTAACACTAATCCATCATCAAAATCATTTTACAAAACTCAGTAAAGCTCAAGACATAACTTACTTGAGTCTGTAACCGAATTCCAGCAGTGTAATTAACAAGCAAGATTTCGATGGTTGAAAAGAAGCAACACAATGAAGCAGAAACAAACACTAGCAGATAAAAAGGAGGATACTTATGTAAGAACCAAAACAGTGTTTTGGTGATGAGTGAAACAAAGGAGAGCTTGGTGATGAATACTTTCGGTGAAGACTAAAGTCATTCCAAAGAACAAAAGCTACAGTGATCTAGTGTACATACGTGTATTATTAACCTAGTGACACATGGCTCCATGTATGTGAGCCATTTGTCACTCATATAATACTGCCACATGTCACACTATAATTGGTCCAAAATATCCCAATTTTTTAGAAATTCTCTAAAATTCACCAAAAATTCTGAAATAATAATGACACTCTCCAAATAAATTTTAACGCAAATAATCCACAATTTGCATTTTTTAATTGCATTTAAAAACCAATTATACAAAATGTCATGAATGTATGTATAATTATTTGTATATGTCAAAATTCATATGCATATATCAACAAATATTCAATTATGCAAAGCAAGCGATGTACTAGAATTCCTTAATTTTCTAACCCCTAACATGGGGTGTTATATCTCACACCCATGACACACGTTGTATGGGTGTGAGACTCATCTCATGCCTATGCAACAATGTTCATGGCCGTGAGAAGCCAGTCACACCAGTGACTTCTATGCCATTTGTCCCCGAAAAACCTAGTGTTTTATTATAAAAGGAATATGTTGTGACGGCAGAAAGGGGAGAACAGACAAAATAGATTTTTGTTCATTCTCCTTTGGTTTTCATAAAGATAGAGGCTATTTCATGGTTGATTCTTGGAGACTCGTGGAGAAGATGGAAGGCTAACTTTCCGACACCGGTTCGAAGTGACATCGACGCCTAAGTCACGGTTAAGCTTATCTCATCTTTGTTATATGTTGAATCCCTCTTTAAGGATTGTCATTGTTGTTCTATATTGAATGATTTGGGTATTGTAAAGATGATCTTAATGCATTCATTGGATTTTTTATTACGAACCCATTGCTAGAATATTGAATATAATGCGTAATTGTTGTGTTTAAGATTCGTTAATAGCCATTAACGACATTGAATCATTAGGAACAACGTAACTTAGGTAAGATAACCCGAGCTTGTGAGGTTATTGCCTACATTGACCCGCTTTTCATTTCGTAATGCAGATGCCTAATTAAATCTAGAGAACGTATTCTAGGTTATTCGGTAGTTTAATTTAATTAACGAGTGTCTCTTAATTAAACATGATTTAAGGGAAAACTGGGATTAACAGAATGTATTGTTAGTCCACGATCAATGGTCTTAAGAGAGGTGTGAAAGCATTATAACAATGAGATGTGTTTATTTGTGTGTAGGCCGAGCTTGATCTGAGAACTAGATTTTACACATATTTGACACTTTTATCATTTTCAACAATTTTCGATAAATTACTTGTGTTAGTTTAATTTTGTTTTGTTTTTTATTTCATCAACCCAAAATCCTCCCTTTTATTTCCTTTACATCAATTATTTTCATTACGAGAATTAATCGAATATTCCCTGTGGAAACGATCTTGACTTACCACAACTACAAATTTTTAATGTGTAGAGTTAGGTAAATTTTGCAGTGCACTCGACATGCGTTGTTACTTCGATTAATTCTTGGCCTATGCCTTGCAACCATTGCTACAGTTTATGAATTTTCAGATTCTCCTTTGAATGTAATTCTGCGATTAGCTTCACACCGAATTAAAGCATAACATTCTTCAATATTTGGAATTGACTCCTTTTCCAAATTATCTCCACAGACTTCTTCAAAAAGTCGTCAAGTCAAGCAAGGAATATACACACTCTCAATCTTTCAATGGATTGCCTGTATGTTTCAACATCCTTAGGATCCTTCATAACAACTTTGTCTCGATGATCTGGTCCTTGAAAAATCTCAACAAGTTCACCATAATATTCTAAAGGGGGTCTTCCATTCTGCTTAACTCCAAAGGCTTTCTAGTTTAAAGCAAAAGTTTACAATTCATCACTTCCATCATAAAAAGCTTTTGTCAACGTTGTCCATATTGCATAAGTAGTAGGCAACCGAACATAGCATTTCATGATTTCAGGTGTCATCAATATCAACAACCATCTCTTAACTTTTTGGTTTTCGACATACCACTTTTCATATCCCTCTTCAAATTCTTTAAGTGGTGTTGGTTTTCTATAAATATAAGAGAGTTTTTTTTTTCTCTTTCAGCAATGTGCATCTCCATCAATTGCGAGCAAATATCTTAGTTCGATTCAGTAAGAGTAATACCTGCATTAAATACTCCTTTAGAGTGCACTACAATAGGAATAAGATAGTTCCATGAAGATTCAACTTTATCACCCGTTTATTTATAAACAAGATTCAAAAATACAATTTAGATCAAGAATCAAGAACCATGCTCTTGATACCAACTTCAAACAAATAGAGAGAATTTCTGTTGTATTTCTCATTCACACACGTAAAAAAATAACAATGTACAAGATTGATTTATATATTATAAAGAAGAATGCTAATAATGGAAACTAATGCCTAAGCTAAAAATCAAGACCATAATTGGCTCCAATTTTAGAAGTAGAATATGTCCAACTTGTCAAGAATATGTCAACAGTTGTGATACAAAATTTACAACCAGCCACTAAGAAAAAGGTTATTACAAGAGATAATGGAGGGACAAAGTTCTTTAATTAACATCTTGTTTGAGAAATGACTAAAAGAGGTCTTCCAAGCAAGTTTATGAACAGTTTACACTACTGCTACACGAAGGAAGAAGGATACATGAGTTAGGCTTTGTTATGAAGGAAAAACGTGTATAGTTACAAAGAATGAGTTAAAGAGTTTAATCTCCCACAAATTATCCAAATTTCTTTTGTCAACTAGCATTACACCAATTTGTGAAGAAATTATGTGCAAAAGGATTGTTTTGAGTGTGTGTTTTTGTTCGTTTTGTTTTGATGTAAGAGGATAGAGAGGTACCTGTAAGAAGAAAAAGTTAATTTATATTGCTTGTCTAAGATGAATATTGTCATATTACATCAGCAAAAATAAATTTTGATCTGATTTATATAAAATTTAAAAAAGTAATAAATTAAATTTTTTAAAAAAATTAAGCACCAGTTAATTTAGTATCTCTTGTATAAATTAGAGAAGTTCAAACATAAAATTTAATAAATGATACAGTCAAATGTTACATCTAATTAAGGATTGACCCCAGAGGCAGGAACGACCGTGACTGCGTGCCCGGAATTACATTCCGATGCCATTGGTAAGTTTGTAACAACATTTTTTTAATTTAAGACCAATATTGCCAGATCCAGGAGATTAGATCCCGCTGACCATGAGCGAAGAAGACCAAAAGAACAGAGGTGTCGGTGGTCACCAACACCAATACGGTACATTTCAAGGTGTCGCCAACTATCCACCGCCGCAATCCCCTGTCATCGGATTCCCTCAGCCTACCCCTCCTCCCGGCGCCGCCGAGCCCTCTGCTCCTCCTCCTCCCCCTGGTCAATTTCCTCACTACTATGCCCAAGGTTACCAAACTGTTCCAGGTACTCACTAAGCTCGAATCTTTATACGATTAAAACAGTAAGGATTGTGTGTTTCTTGATTTGGAATTTATGGTATGCGGTCGATGTTGTTGTTTCAGGTTATGCTGTCGCTGAGGGAACACCAGCGAGGCAACGCCGGCTTCCTTGCTGTGGTATTGGTGTTGGATGGTGTCTGTAAGTTGTTACTGATTGGCTTCTTAAAATTGAAAAGAAGTAGAAACGACATTAGCTTTGAAAAGTCGCATACAAGCTTTAAGACACAATGTGAGAGTTTCAGAGTTCATTTTATATTTGTACTATAAACATCTCTTTATACCTGAGCTTGATTTCTGTTGATGTATACTCGAGTGATCCTAAGTTCCTATACTTGTGAACCTCTTTAATCCACAACTTGCCAAAGGTACCTATTACTTACCATGGTGAATCCCACATAGTATGCATACTTTAGGAATTCTACTCCTGTTTCTATCTCAAAACAAAACTATGACATACTCTTTTCTTGTTTCCTCTCTATTTAGTTATTTGATTACATACGTAGAACTTCTTTACCCGCTATCTTGTTTTTTTTTTCGCATGGTACTTTTCCCCTTCCACTCTGGTTTGCAAGATTTACTTGCAACTTGTCTTGAATCATTCATCATAATATGGAGAACTTATTTTCAGCCCTTTAAGCATTGTTAACCTGCTTCAGCATGTTATACGGATAAAAGTTTATTGTGCTTTATCTCTCCTGTCACAGTTCAATTACAAGTTAATGTAACTAGGTGCCTTTCATCCTGACTATAGTATAATTATCGGCATAGGATCTGGGAATTTGGTACTCAACTGTTATCACAATGTACATATTTCTTTCTTTTCTGTTACTCAACTTTAATTCTTTCTCCCGAGTAACAATCTAAACATGTATATTTTTATGTTCGAGTTATATTACTTAACAAAGGTGCTAACTGACACACACTAAAGTCGTCCTTTGGCTTACATTGTGCTTTGTGATCTTCAGTGAAACACCCTGATAAAGTGTTTGCCTAGATGATTTTAGAGCTGCATGCTGTTCAGTTGGTCCATTAAAATTATACTCAGAGTTGTTAACTTGAAGTGACAAGAGTTATATGCTAGGATCATGTATCTAAGGGTTTTTGGTTTTGAGGAAGCCATTTAAATATTTATATTTTTGGACTAGTGTTCCATTTATTGATCTACTGATGAGAATGAATTCATATGCTGTCCTGAAGGTTCATAATTGGTTTCTTTCTTGCTGCTATCCCCTGGTATGTTGGGTTGTTTGTTCTACTTTGTGCAAGAGTAGATCCACGTGAAAAACCAGGATACATTGCCTGTACTATTGCTGTGAGTACGATTTCCTTTTTTTCCCTTCTCTGTTTGTTTGGATGTTTTGCTGTATTATATATATTTTTGGTTAAACAATAACTGATGATTTCTTTTACTGGCTGTTATGCTCCACTACTTCCTCAATTTTCTGGAATATACTCGTTAACTATGTTTTTTGGTAACTAAAGGTAAATTATTGGTTCTTGCAAACATCTCCATGATGTGCCAGATTATTATTTCTTGGACAAGGCCAGCTGAAAGTCGAGGGATAAAGGGAACATGTTACATTGCACCCTTTTTTATTTATTGGACAGCTCAAACTACTGACTTTGAAAGGTCACTTATATTGCATCTGCTTACTAGATGCCAAGTCATAAGGGTCTAATGAATGTATGAAGTTCTATTTGACTAATAAACAACAAGCTGAAATTTAGTATAGTATTATCCTTACTGGTGGAGAGAAAGGAGATTCCTTATGGTGCGATCTTGAAAACAAAAGTGCTCTGAAGTGGAGCACTTCTATGACAGTAGGAAACATACAAATTCCCGATTTTTTCCGCAGTTAATGTGTTAGACGCCCTTTGTATAATGAGAGCCTGCCTTATGGAGTACAGTTCTAACTTGCAAGAAAACATTTGTTTTCAAACTTCTCTACATCATTTTACATGGGAGGACCGTTACATATGGTAAAGCCATCCAAGAAGAGCAATCCTTATTTCTTCGGAGATGGAACCAATATGTAAAAAAACGGCCTTTACTTGAAAATATGTTTGCTGTACAATATGGGGATGTGATTCTTTTTTGAAGAACCTTGGTTGGAGCATTAGCCCTGGATATTTTATACAGTAACTAAGTTTACTATTTTCATTTGGCTTTCTTTAGCAATTGGAAGGGATTGGAAAAAGTGGATTTATTTTGGTGTAGGTAAACATAATGTGAGACTTGCTAAGTGAGGGTTTTGTATCTTTTAATGACATGCATCTTAGTGCTTGTTTATTGTTTCAGCGAATGCTTATTACATCGGTGTCTCAGATGCCTTATGTTGTAAATTTACTGCATGTTTAGAACTTGATACTGTAAGGCTTATGCTTTGAATGTCTTCTGGTATCACTATATGTTTCTTTTTATGTACTGTTATAATCACAAAGAGTACAATGTCAATCCTTTGAATTGTGATTGCTGGCCCCATAATTGTTTACTTTGTTCGGATATCTATTGACTCTTACTGTCTAACCTACAAGTTTAGTTTAATTCTCAATACTGCATCTAGCTGTTGTATGTCAGGAAGTTTTGTTTTATGGTCTCTGCCCTACTTCACATTTGTTACTTGTCTGATCCTTACAAGGAGAATCTGTTGTCTAATTTGATTGTAATCATACTATTAAACTGATACCCTGTTGGCTATTGTTAGCCAAGACTTAAGAATATTGGCGTTTCTGCAGGCTGTTCTTGCTACAATTGCAATTGTTATTGGTGCAACAAAGGGAGCTCATGATTGGTAATCTCCCGGGTAAGCATTGTAATGTTTCAGAATGGGAAAACATACACGAGGTCAAATTCATGGTATATACGCTTCTGTAGAAAAAATGTGTGCGCGCTTCTGGAAACTACAAGTTCTTTATTATTATGGAAATAGTTTGATGATACTTTTACTACACTTATCTCAAACATGCTTGCTTTAGTAATCATGTCACACTGTGATTTGAAGACTGTAAATGCGTGTCTTATATGTTAAATAAATGATCCTATTAAGAAGTTATTGGTTGCATGCTAACTGGTGACAGTATACAAAAGTGGCTTTCGCCATTATGTTTTAGCAAGGGCTATCAAATGGTAGCAGTTTTACAGATGAGGCTTGGTTGAAGCCCATTTGAAGACTAACGATAGTGCAGTAATGCAAATGATGCTTCCTGGTTCATGGGCAAACTGGGTCGTTTTCTTTGAAATAGCAATGATATTAATGAGGGATTGTTAGTCATGTCTATCTAGTTTTTTTTAAAGTCTGTGTAAAAATCATAACATGATTTGCATTATCTTAAAAATTTTAATTAAGGCAACACAAAAATTATAAAACAACAGCAACAACTCTTAAGAGAATTTTGCTGTGAGAAAGTTTGAGGAGGTACAATAATATGTGGCTTTATTTTTATCCGATAGAGGTTGTTTTCAATAGAATTAAATGCAGCACAATGCAACCTAATAATATACCAAGTGTGAAATTTAAGAAAATTCCAATTGGTTTAGAATGACTTTTAAGAGACATTAGAATTTAAGATGATGTCTGGGACAATAATTAATGGATGGCACGAGGCTTACGGATTGAAACAGAGAACAAAAGATGAAACACTGGCGATGACGATGCTAACAAATAACAATCTTGTGTTGAGGTGCAGAATTCCTCAACTTACACATGGCGATGTCAAGGTTACATTGAGATGACCAAGCAGATGGTAAACGACAAAGGTAAGCGAAATGATGTTTGATATAGGAAGACAACGACGATTGATTTATGACCTCAGTCGATGCTCATTGCAATAAGTTTACATTTACCAAAATCCAGTAGGATCATTTAAAGAAAGAGAACGACTTTGTACACGTTAAAAAGTAGCTTGTTTTGTGCGATATTCAATCTACAACTTTGTATACGTTAAGAAGCTCAGATCTTCTGACCCAGGTATTTTGTAACTCAACTTAAATGGTTGGGTAAGATCCCCTAACACAGGCTAGATACAAAGTACCTAAGCAACTTAAATGGATGAGTGAGATCCTCTCACACAGGTTAGGTATAGAGTACTTAAGCCGGAGGATTAGGTCCAGTTAAAAAGTAGGTTGTTTTGTGCGATATTCAATGTACACATTACGGTCAACCTTCCTGTTCACTCTTTTCTTTTACTTAAAACGTTCAACCGATATATTGTCTATGTGTACACAAATTATGTTCAGCTGATGAGTTACCGTTTAGATATTGTGTACATTGACAAGCATCAACAGAAATTCTTAACTTATGTTCAATTGAGTTTCTATTTTAAGATATGAGACGACTGAAACTTAATTAGTACTAATGTCAAGATATTTACAAAGTTTAATTACAAGGTGAATTTTTTTTCATACGTAAATATGACAACAAATATGATTATTAATTGCCTATTTTTGTTACAATTTAAAAATCGTATTTAATAGTAAGTATTTCGTTACAAAATTTTTAAATTGTAGTCTATTGAAGTAGTACCATACACATAAAAATTTCATTGAATTTTACAAAAATTATTAACTAGTTTAATTTTATGACAATTTTTTTTGTAAAAGAAAATATTTTGCAAATAAGATGCATTTAATTTTAGTGGCAGATTACCTTTAGCCACTTTTTTTATTATATAAAATGTTATCTCGTAGCTAAAAAGTTTTGATTTGAGATTTCTTCCAAAATTACTTTTACCAACAATTTTTTGTGATTTATTTTTGTAGTTAAAAAAATATGTCCCAAAGCTAGTTAAACGACTCCGATTGGTTTAGTCGAAAACTAACTGGCAAAATCATATTAGTTATCACTAGTTTTCTCTTCTTCTTCTCTGTCACTGTATCTTTGGTTCCTTCGATTCTTTTGTTGCGTGAATTATTTTCAAAGAAGAATGAATATATGTGTAGAAAAAGACAACAGAGAGAATAATGGTTGACTTTTTCTAAGTTAGTCAATTATGAATTATCGCAAGTGCATGACGTAGCTGTAACTAGCACTGGTAAATACAAGTCGATCCCACGAAGATGATAAATACTATTAATTGTCATTATCCTATTATCTAGTCTATAAGATGATTTTGATTTTTAATAAAAGAAAATAAAACTAAAGCAAGTAAAATAAATAGAAAATGATATTGAAAAGAGAATTAAGAATTCACTTAGAAAATTACCGATATCGAGAATTAGTGTCTAGGTTTTGAATCCCCCTATAATCCTTAATAGATTCATCTTTTATTACACAATTTTTTTATTGATTTATTAGACCATAGAGACTCTAATGCTATGCTAATAACTAACTTGTGTCTACTAACAACTAATCCTAAGCTTTTCAACTGAATTACTCAGGTTAAAGTTTATAAGATTGCTTTACTAATTTATGAATCCTTCTATTAGGTTGACTATAATTTAAAAGATTTACATCATCCTATCTTTGGGGTTGCAGTCAACTCCTTTTAATTACGGTAGATCTATTCATCAATAGGATTTATCAATCTCTATGTATGAAATCAAATTATGATATAATATTCTCGGGTCTATTAGAACATAAATAAAACATATAATCAGATCACATATATCAATAAAACAAATTGCATTAATAAAAGAATCAAATTATATCAAAGTATTAACATAGGGTTTATATAACCTAAATACTAAGAAGATGTTTACTTACACATTATCAAACACGTAATCAAACATACACTGAAAGAAAAACGAATTGAAAACAATGAGTTCATAATTTTAAATCTCCCTGATTGTCTTATATTAAATATTCTTGCAATGTAAATGTTTGATCTTGTATTTTGATGGATCTTTTGATAAATTCTTCAAGTTTTCCACTTCTCTAAATCAAAATCACCCCTTAAGAACGATCTCCACGTTTTGAATCACCCCCTGAAGTTTCCCCCTTTGGTTGCCTCTGTTCACATCTTTTATATTAAATTCTAGGGTTTTAGTTGATGCACGAACATGAATCAAACCGTGCATAACCAAAATCTCTGAAAATCGTGAATCTGCATTGCTTGAGAGACGTGCACGGGTAGATGCATGACCGTGCATCCCTTTTATGCTCTGAATCTTCCTTTTGTGATGTGTTTTTGTTTGCATCGTTCTCCTTTAAGTCTATGAAAGCAATTATACTCTATAAACACAATTGGAGTGAATTAAGTACCAAATATACAACAAAAGTATAAAATATTAGGCTAAATAAATCAAATATAGGTGTAAAAATATAATCAAATATGCATCTATCAAACAACCCCACACTTAAACTTTTGCTAGTCCTCTAGCAAACCATAGTAAAAAATAAAAATTTTACAACTTCAATCCATCATCAATCTTAATCTTTCCATTCATACTATACATCATCATATCCTATTGAATCAAATTAACATACAAGTAGAATTAAATTATCCTAACATTAACTTTTCTAAGTAATATTAATAGTAATAGCAACATAATCTCATTGACGTCAAAAGAATTAATCTTTACACTTTCACTAAGATGTCACTCAATGCACTCAAGTGTTTAGGGTGAAAAATATCAAGACTCTCAATCAATGCATAATAGAACTCTTACCATAGACTTATAATAAAATCACATCTCTACCACTTATCTATAAACTAGAAACAAAAATCCAAAGGTCTTTATAAAGGTTGTAATGAGGTTTAGGTACGATATGATTAGGTTAATAAAAAGGTTAAATTGAAAGAAATTTGCTTCACAATATATTTTAAAACTTGTTTACAAATATATATAGGTCCTTTCATTGTAAATCCATTGGTACTCTATATTTATTCTTTTTTTCCGTTTTATGCTTTTTTTAACACAATAATTTGGGCATTCAGTACCACAATTAAAGAAATAATGGACCTTTCAAAAATTTGAAGTCTTAAACAAGTAAGTGATATAAATAATCTTCAAGGTTTAAAACAATAAAAAGGTCTTTAAAGAAAAATAGGATAAGGGTTAATATGTGAGTTTAATTAATGAAAAAGGCTAAAACTCAACTTGGATATTCCTAAATGTAAATTTAAAGGTGTGGTAATTTTCAAAGAAATAGGCTTAAACAAGTTGTTGAATCTAAGTGCCTTCATCATGTCAATGCTTCTAATTTAACAAATATGGTCTTAGTATGCATAATAAAAGCAAGTTCTAGAATTATTCTACTACACATTATATCACACACATGAAAGAATAACAATCGCTTAGAGACTTTGAAATATTTGCTTTTTGGCTCAAAAACTCACGAAAAAGATGGGCATACATATGTGTGTAAATAATGTATAATATCATTTAAGTTGAATATTTCAATGGTTATTAAAAATAGGGTTAACTTTCCTCAAATTTTCAATTATAGCCCTAATTTTAAAAAGTAGCAATAAAATGCTCAAACTTTCAAATTCTAGCCCGACTTTAGTCTCATTATTATCTTTTTTGACGTGGTACTGCCACATATCAGGAGACTCTCGTTAATTAGACACGTCAACGTCATTAGGAGAAGTGACTTACATTAATGAAAGGACGTCATTTCTTTATGATAATAAAATGACATCATTTGAAGAGCTCAAACTAGGTTTACGTTTTGGATGGAGTTTTGATAGATCTTCTACAGGTTTCCGGATGTCAAATGATTTTAACCACGATTCTACTTCTAGGGATTTTGATTCGAGTTCACGAACGTATGAGAATAGGCACAACTTACCCTATCATCATGATAAGTTGATTGAGAATCAGAGAAGGGTACATGATATAGAGGCAATGCAAGATGTGTGTGAGTTTTTTTATTAATGAAATTGATGATTGTAATGAAAATTGTGGGAGACGTGAGCATTATAGGAATGAATAGTCAGAAATGCTAAGCAGTAAAGGAAGTAGAGAAGGTAGTTTTGACTTTTAATTGGACTATTCTGGTTATATTAATGATACCAAGTCTAACCTTTTAAGGGGAAAGATCAAAATCTCCATTTTGATCAAAAGATGGTAGAGGAAGTTAGAGAAGGAAGCCCTGCCCAACTTGATATATTGATATGTGTTTAATTGTTGATATATTTATTATTTACACTTAGCGATTAATGATACAAAAATGCTTAAGATACTCACTTTAATTCATTTATAATTTTAGGTACAATTTGGAAGCAAAAGAATTAAAGTGACTCAAAAGCACCATAATAGGTCATTTTTTGAATATTTATTTTTGTTTGTTTTTATGGAGGAAGAAAAAAAAGACAACAAATATAAAACAATTGCAGAAGAAGAAGGTAACATGGTTTTGCATGCATTGGACTTAAAACGTTGAAGTAAAACTACAGTAGATAATGAGCAAAACGATAGCGCATATGGGAAGTTGAGAAAGAACAAAACTCTGCGTACAAAGTTGGAAGTGTTACGCTATGCGCAAGCTGTGTGGAAACAGTGATGTGTTTTATGCAAAACGCACAGCAAAGGAGTAGGAGGCATGAACAGGATTTAAGAGGCGCAGATGTTTATTCGTCCCATCCAATATATAGTGGACACAGGCGCAGCCATGAGGAGAAGGGCTATGGCTTGGAGTTGTGACGGCTTGACTGGAGCTGCGTTAGCTTGGAGTTGTGACGGCTTGACTGGTTACGGGCATGAGAAAAGAGCTGCAACGGGGGAGGCGCAGAGATGAGAAGCGTGGACAGTTGTGTTAATAAGAAACCCTCCAATCTTATTTGTCCCGTCAAGGGAATAGTGAGTAGAATAGTGAAGGCATTGGAGGCGTGAAGAGAGGCACAATGAGAGGTGTGAGAAGCTTTCGACAATGAATAGAAATTAAGGGATTTTTAACTAGGGATTGGAATGGGGGCTGAAGCATTACCCATGAAGAGCTAGACGTCCCGACGTTGATTTGGAGGTGAAATCGACATCGACAACCCAGGTTAAGTATTATTATTATTATTTTGTTGTTTCTTTCTCTCGTTAGGAATTGATTGTGTTATCCTAGGTCACTTGATGTGGGCATTGTGTATGGATAATTAGATTTTCGTTATTATTCAATTATTTGTGTATGAACCCATTGGGTATTGTGAGATGATGATCTTAAAGCGTTTGTTGAATTATTAATTGCAAACCCATTGCTAGAATTTAGATATAATCTGTAATTGTTATGTTGAAATTTATACATAGCAACAAATGATTCGTAATCATTAGGGATAACATGACCTAGGTTAAATGATGCATCGTATGTGGTTGTTGCCTTGATTAATTGCTTTTCCTAATTCATAATGCTACTGCCTAATTAAATCTAGAGATCATATCCTAGGTTGTTCGGTAATTAGACTTAATTAACAATCGTATCTTGATTAAACAAAACCTAAGGGAAGACTCAAGTTAATTATTAACTCACGATTAATAGTTACTAGGAGATGTTAAAGAATAACAATTTAATAAAATATGTTTAGATAGGGTGTAGGCCGAGAATGAACTAAAGAATCGGGTCCCTACCAAATTCTCCACTTTTATCATTTTTTGCATGTTTTCTTTAATTTGTTTTTATTAGTTAGTTTCATTTTATTTTCTCAAAATTCCAAAACCCACCATTAAGTCTAAACACTGGTTAATTTTATTTCATAAACTTTATATACACTTTCTGTAGGATCAACCTAGACTTACCATTGCTATAGTAATAGGTCTAGTTATTTTATTTTGACTAGCATAACAATGTGCGGTCAAATTTTGGTGTCGTTGTTGGGGAGTGCGGTGTTTTAGTGTTGTTTGTAATTTAATTGGTTTTTTGTATATATTTGTTCGTAATTGATTTCTTTTTTGTTATTTTGTGATCTTTTCATTTTTGTTTCGTGTTAAAAAAAATCAATATGGACGGAAGTAATTTCTTTTATAACTTATATTCTCAATCCTATAACAATGTTTGGACTGGTCAACCTAACTTTTGTTATGGATGGGATAATCACCAGAATTACTTCCATGATAGTTTGCAGGACGCACAACAATTCTCATACAGATTAGAAGCTTCCTATCATAACTCCGGTTCATCTCTAGAAGAGTTGAATAATATTTTGAAAGCTAATACTTTGCAATTGTAGCAAAATACTTTACAATTCCAGAAAGATGGAGGGCAATTTCAAAAAAACACATGGTCTAATACCTAAGATTCAGAGAGCCAACACAATTCAGGTGCATCTTTAGAAGAACTTGTTAAGAATCTTGCTGCTAACAATTTGCAATTTCTATAGGATATGCAGCAATGTCAACAGGATATGCAGCAGCAATCACAAGAATTCCGACAAGAGACAAAAGCAAGCCAACAGAGGATAGAACACCTAATAGGTCATATGGAAATAAGCCTTGATCGCCTAGAATCGCAAAGCGAAGAGGAACAACTATATCAACCTGAGGTGTACCCAATGGATGTTTGTACAGAAAATTTGCAAAGTGAAGAGGAGCTTGAGAATTTTAAGGTCAACCATCAATGAATTGTTTGTGTCGAAGAAGTGGAGAAGGAGCTCGAAGCCATAAAGGACACATCTTTTAGCTCATAGGTAAGTATTAAGTCCATGATTATTTTTGAAACTAACTTTTTACCTTTAGTTAACAGAGTGGAGGAATTAAATGGTGAAGAGAGGTTTGAAATATTTCCGAAGTGTATAGGCTCAGTCGAGATTAAGAATCTGAGGATAGGGAAGACACTGAATGGGGATGATGATCAACTAAGGCCCTATTCAGAACTACCTCGCGTGGAAGTGGCACAAACTGTAATACCCGAAGATCACAATTTTGTCACTTGAGGAGAAGAAGGAGTCGAGCCAGGGACCCTAACAAAGGCGCTTCTTGGGAGGCAACCCAAGAAAAGTAAATTTCTTTTTCTTTACATTTTCATATTAATTTTTACATACATGTGTATTTTTGAATTTGTTTGTTTTATTTATTTTTAAGTTTTCAATCAAAATGAGAGAAAGAACAAAACAAATGAAACAAACATTTTCTTGTTTTCTATTGCTTCTTGGATTATATAATCATGATTAAAGTGTGGATTGACTAGACAATTTCATAGCAACTTTAGCATATACTTTTGCTCTTGTGATTGGTTGATATGCATTATCTTTAGAAGAGTAGTGACTAATGGTAGACAAAGCCGTGAGATTTTGAGCCTTATTTGACTGACACATCCATATCAGTCTCATTGCCTTTTGATAATGTGTGACCTTCATGACATGTACATCCTGATTTTGCGTTGAATTTATATTCGAGACCATATTTTTATTACATGCATTAGCATGGATATGATTAGGCATTCTTTGTTTTCCATAAACTACATTAGCCAAATAACCTCTCCTATTGACATGATTTTTCCCTTAATAAACGCCTTTGAGCTTTAGCCTTTCTTTTTGTATAAACCACATTTATGCTTTCAAACTTAACCAAATGTCCTACCTAAGTCATAAAGCTAGTGGAACATAGGTGATTGTTGAGTTTGTGGATATACAAAATTCTAAGAGTGGGGGTGTATATATGTAAGGGTTGGATATACTGTTGAGATGTTATTTTATGTCTTATCATTGAAATTCCTATGTTGATGTAGTTTATTTTAATTTTAATAAGGAAAAGAAAGAAAAAGAAAAAAAGAAAAAAGGGAGAAGAAAAGAAAATGAAAAAAAGAAAGAAAAAAAGAAAAGAAATGAAAAATGTTTAAATAAATTTATCAAGGAGGAATTGCATATGAGTTTGCAAAGGTATTCATGATTAATGCATCTTCCTAGAGTTATAATGAATGTGTTATTTGAGCATGTTGAGTATAAGGTAGAGGTTGGTTTGGAAGGTTCACTCTTGTGGTTTCATTGGCATAAATTGTATGAGTGATTCATTCGGATTAATATATGCTTCATGTGGTTTGTGTATGAGAGCTGAATGAGGTTGTGAAATATAAATGTTGCATTCTTCATAGCTGACGATACCCAATTTTTTATGAGTATTGCTTTGTTTCACTAACTTTGATGACTTTCATGCTACTTGACCCAAATACATCTCACCTTACCTTTGCCCACATTACAACCTTGAAAAGTCCTTTGATTCATGATTTTGCATGTGAAATTTAGTGGTGGAGAAATGAAATGATATGCAAAGTTATGGATTGTCACGATCATGAATGGTGTTGAGTGTACCTATGAATATATTTTAGTTAAACACGTTTTCTAAGTCTACCATTAGATTGCTCAGTTTTTAAAGATATTGAATATTGATTGATCATGAGTAAAAGCTTAGAATGTTGACATCTTGCTGTGATTTTTGAAAGTAACTCGTCTTTGTTTGTGATTATATAGTCTTGGAAAAAATGGAAATTGAGTCAATGTTTTGGGCCTTTGTGCTTAATTTAGATGTTTTGCCTGAGGACGGGCAAAAGCTAAGTGTGGGAGAAATTGATATGTGTTTAATTGTTGATATATTTAATTATTTATACTTAGCGATTAATGATACGAAAATACTTAAGATACTCACTTTTTATTCATGTATGATTTGTACAATTTGGAAGCAAAAGAATTAAAGTGAGTCGAAAGCACCTTATATGGGTCATTTTCTGAATATTTATTTTTGCTTGTCTTTATAGAGGAAGAAAAGAAAAAAAAGAAGACAAAAAATATAAAACAATTGCAGAAGAAGAAGGTAACATGGTTTTGCATGTATTGGACTTAAAACGTTGAAGTAACACTGCAGTAGATAATGAGCAAAATGACAGCACATATGGGAAGTTGAAAAAGAACAAAACGCTACACGCAACGTTGGAAGTGTTACGCTATGCGCAGGCTGTGTGGAAACGGTGATGTATGCAAAACACACAGCAAAGGAACAGGAGGCATGAACATGATTTAAGAGAAGCAGATGTTTATTCATCCCATCCAATATATAGTGGACGCAGGCGCAATCGTGAGGAGAAGGGTTGTGGCTTGGAGCTGCGACGGCTTGGCTGGCTGCGGTTGTGAGCGAAGAGTTGCAAGGGGGGAGGCACAGAGATAAGAAGCGTGAACAGTTGCGTTAATAAGAAACCCCCTAATCTTATTCGTCCCATTAAGGGAATAGTGAGCAAAATAGTGAAGGCATTGGAGGCGTGAAGAGAGGCACAGTGAGAGGCGTGAGAAGCTTGCGACAGTGAACAGAAATTAAGGGATTTTTGGCTAGGGATTGGAATGGGGGTTGAAGCATTTTTTGGGAAAAGACCATGAAGAGCTAGACATTCCGGCGCTCTATTCGGAGGTGAAATCGATGCCGACGACCGAGTTAATTATTTTTATTATTATTTTGTTGTTTCTTTCTTTCATTAGGAATTGATTGTGTTATCCTATGTTACTTGATGTAGGTATTGTGTATGGATAATTGGATTTTTGTTATTATTCGTTTATTTGTGTATGAACCCATTGGGTATTGTGAGATGATGATTTTAATATGTTCATTGAATCGTTAATTGCAAACCCATTGCTAGAATTTCGATATAATCCATAATTTTTATGTTGTAATTCATGCGTAGCGACTAATGATCCGTAATCATTAGGAATAACACAACCTAAGTTAAATGACGCATCGTATGTGGTTGTTTCCTTGATTAATCAGTTTTTCTAATTCGTAATGCTACTGCCTAATTAGATCTAAAGATCATATCTTAGGTTATTCGGTGGTTAGGTTTAATTAACGATTGTATCTTGATTAAACAAAACCTAAGAGAAAACTCAGGTTAATTATTAACTCACGATTAATAGTTACTAGGAGAGTTTAAAGAACAACAATTTAATAAAATATTATTAGTCAATGTTGGAGTTATGTAAATATAGTGCCCTGGAAAGCAAGTGTATTTACATGTAATTTTATCTTCTTCAGTTATAGTTTTGTAATGAAAATATTTATTATTAATAAAACAAAAGAGTTTGGTTTTATCTGTATGAGCATTATATATCTGGT
>JANVCL010000005.1:25868324-25879514 GCA_026546855.1 Erythroxylum incrassatum
TTCCTTTGAGCTTTCTATTGATACCAAATTTGTCAAATTTGGAGTTCGGGATCAAGAGTTATGATTTTTGGAAAATTTGGTTTTATCAATAGATTGAAGTTCTGTTCTTTTGTTTTTAATCCGACCCTTTTGCAATCTTTTGCTTATAATTTCTCCGTCCGACATCCGATTGACTTGATTTTTGAAGCGTTGGATTCCTAAGACAATTAGTTTCATTTTCATGAGAAATTATGATTTTTAGAAGATTAAATGAAAAGAGACTGATTGAACCAAAGTGAGAGGTTTGGTTAAAGGTTATGAGATAGATAATTTTCTGAACATGGTTCAGTATTTTGGGAAATTCTTGATCTGTAGAGATCCGATTGAGTTGGTTCTTAAGGAAAAATAAAATTGAGACATGGGGCTACAAATCATGTGAAGGGATTGAATTCCAATTTAGTCCCTAAGATTGTCAATATCTGGTTTGAAGTTGGGTTAATGTTCAGTCTTGGATTAGTAAGAGCTGAACGAGTATTTTGGCCATAACTCCTTCGTTTCTAAACCGATTTGAGCGTTTTTTTTGTGTCATTGGAAACGTAAGACATAGAGGAACATTTCTCTGGAAGGAAGTGTTACCAAATTATTTCGTTTACTTGCTCAAAATCAGGAGGCAAGATGTCAGTTTTTAAGGGTTAAATGAAGGGCAAATTAGGAAGTTCACTTAAGTTCTTATGTTAGAAGGCTATAAGAAAGGGGCTTGATGGTATTTTAGCAATCATTAAAGGGGAGGCTTGAGTGCTATCGTTTTAGAAGGCTGGAGAAACATTATAATAAGCAGAAAAAGAAAGAAAGAAACAAAGAAGAAGAAGAGAGGGAGAGAAGAGAGAGTCATTCGGTGGAGATGGAAAAGAAGAAGAAGAAGACAGCAGCTAGGAGTTCGATTTTTATAGGTTTCTAAGGGGTTTTTGATGCTTCTTTAAGAGGGAATGGAAGGAAGAGTATGAGAGCTCCATGATGAGCCAATAAATCCGAAAATTTGATGAAGAGTTTAAAGTAAGTGATGTTTTTATTCTAGTGAGATGTTGGTTGATTTGGCTTAAGATTGATATAGATTTGAATTTTCTAAGGTTAATTGAAGTGATTATGCTATGATGATGTTCAATTTTTGATGTTCCTAAATTAAGGATTTTGTTATCTTGAATTAGGGATTTTTTATTTAAGTGAGGATTGAAGGAATTGAGGCTTAAATCAAGTTCCTAGCATGGATATGAGGTGGGTATCATATTTATAAGTTGAATTATGATTTATTTATGTGGTTTCGAAAAATAAAGAAAGCTACAATAATTTTTAATTTATTAATTTTGAAAATATTATTTAATTTGATATTTCTGAATGACTAAATTTATTGTTTTGGAATGATTTAAGAAAGTGCTAAAATTGTTTAAATTTATTGTTTTTGAAAAATCAAGAAAGAAAGTATTTTCGAATTTTATTGTTTATGAATGATTTTGGAAAATTGTTGCAAAGGTTTAATTCCTTGTTTTCAAATGATTTGTGAAATTGATCGAGAAATTTAGAAAGAAAGTATTGAAATTTATTGTTTCCGAATGTTTTGGAAAATGTTACAAGTTTTAAATGATTTGAGAAATTAAGAAAAGTTCTAAAATTCATTACTTATGATTGAAGTGATAAATTATGATTTTAAATAATTGTTATGATTTTTGCATTTCCTTGTTTGTGCTTGTTGTGCTTGATTGAGAATTTTAATATGAATTTGATTGTTATGAGATTGATTGATGAATTGAGTTTGCATTTGAATGGCTATATGAATGTATGTGAAATTGTGAATGTGAATGTGTCTTGTATGACACGATATGAAAAAAATTAAGTTTTTCGAAATGTGCCTTCGGGCAATCTGATTTTCAAGCATGAAAATATGTTATATGGGTTTGGTTAGGTCCCCTAAGTATGAGTCAGTGCACTGTCTCATTTTTTTAAGGCTTCTCCCGCCTGCCCGCTAGGGGTATTGGAGCTTCGTAAGGACTCCCATAAGTTCACGGCTACATCGAACCGCTATGCGGGAAGGTGTAGTACGTTCTATTCACAACTGCACAGGACCGTTATGCGGGAATGTGCAGTACGTTCCGTTTTGGACCGACCCAAACCGTTTAATGTGTTATGTGATTTTGATTTTGTTTATAGTTGCGATGCATTTTAAAATGTGATGCATTCATGGTTGCGTCATTGTTTATGATTTGTGAAAACTTTAAGAATTTTGAGAAATGAGAAAATGAGTTTTCAACCATGAAATTATAGAAATTTATTATGAAAAGTTTGAAAAAAAGTGAAAGGTTTGAGGAAAATGTTTGAAAAGTTGCAAAGTTTGAAAAAATAAGCCTTTTGGCAAAAGTTTTAAAGAATGATTTTTGCTTATTTTTCAATTTATAAATGTGTTATCCACTGAGCCGTCGAGCTCACCCCCCTTTCATCCCCATCTCCAGGAAATGAGCAGGAGGTCGGATGAAAAGAAGGCAAGATTTTTGTCTGTTTGTACTTATGTTAAGCGGGATTGTAAAGCTTATGTTGCGTATAGTGGAGATTGTTGTACCTTTGTGTTTGTGAGTTATGAAAATTGATGTTGTATTTATGGCTGGAAAATGCCACTATTTATTTAGGGATGCATTTAGTTTGGGATAATGTAAATGATTTATGAATTTGTATAAGAACTTGGATTATGAATTTATGTATGGATTTGAGTTACATATTTGTGTATGATTATGGGATATGAATATGATTGATTTGGGTTTAGAATGATTTATGAATTTTGTATAGTGAAATTAAGATGAATATGAATGGGATTGTATATGAATGAAATTGAGTTCTGATTTTGAGACTTATTGAAGTGCTAGGTATAGATTTGTGATTGTTTGTGTTGGTTGGTGTTGAGATTCCAGACGGGTGGTCCGATGACTTTGTGTGATTTGGTTTGGTATATAAAAGTGTATTTTAAACCCCTTGCAAGTTTTGGGTTTCTTAGAATACAGTCGTTATGCTGCCCAATTTTTGTGAAATTGGGTGGGGCTGGTTTGTAGATAAGTTATGTGTGAGAAATTATGGTAAATGAAATAATAGAAATTTTGATTGAATTGATGAGTTATGAGATATGATAGATTTTGAAGAAAAAAGTTTTGTTAAAGATGATTTTGAGTTATTACATGTTTAAGACGAATATTATGATTAGAGTTTTTGATTGAGATATTGGAATTGATGAAAAGTCCAAAGGGGAAAAATAAGTACTTTGTATGAGATTGAATAGAGATGAATAAGAATGAAAAAAAAGCCTACCGATTCGGATTGGTTTAGTTTTAGGGTTTCCAGCGTAGCGCGACACTTTTCTAAAGCTTTCGTTTGCGGATGTCGGATATTTTTTTTCAGTTCGATTCGAATTTGATTTCGTTTTTGCTTTTGTGTTGCCGTTTTCGTTTCATTTCGTTCTCTTCGTGTCTGTTTTTCGTTCCCGTTTTGAATTCGTTTTGCTTTTGATTCGTTCGGTTATAAATTCCTTCATTTGTTTTCGCACGCATTCTTTGCTTCACTTTTCGTTTCTGTTTCGCTTTTCCGGTTGGGGTCCAGTTCTGAGATCGAGTCCCAACATTGGTCCTATTTATTAAAAAGAAGGATGAGAGTTTAAGGTTGTGCATTGACTATAGATAACTTAACAGAGTGATAGTTCGTAACCAATATCTACTCCTGAGGAAGGATTCAAGGTGTATTCAAAGATTGATCTAAGATTAGGTTATTATTAGTTGAGGGTCCACAATAAGGATATTATAAAAACTGCCTTCAAGACTAGGTATGAGCATTATGAATTCTTAGTTATGTCCTTTGGATTAATGAATGCTTTAGCTGCTTTTATGGATTTGATGAATAGGGTGTTTCGAGAGTACCTAGATAAGTTTATGGTTGTTTTTATTGATGACATATTGGTGTACTCAGGCAATCATGAGGAGCCTATAAAACACCTTCGTATAATATTACAATCCCTGACATGTGCTTAATTGATTGTATAATTATTCCATAACACTTATCAATTAATGATATGAAATTGCTTAAGATACTCATATTAAATCATATGTGGTTTTAGGCATAATTCAGAAGAAAAGGAGTTAAAATGAGTCAAAAGCACTATATTTGGTCTGTTTTTCAAAGATTCAAATCCACTTGCCTTTATGGAATAAGAATGAGGAAGATTAAAACAAAGAGAAGACAATAAATTACCAAGAAAGATGAAGATACATGCTAAAAACATCAATTAGAAGAGGGTTGGGACATTGGACAGCAACTGAAGGGAACATTGTACAGTAATCTCATCAACCTATTTGTCATTTTTAGTTTTGGAAAGACACCTATCCCATACATTCGAATCTTGCTTTTATTATAAGAGAAATGTTGTGTGACAGAAACAATGAGGATAACCTAGCAGCTACACATTTGTGAGGGCTGAAGCAAGGGATTGGGACGATTGTGCATAGGCGTGAGTTATTCCTCATGCCCATACAATGTGAATTTTATGGGAAATAAAGAAAAAGAAGAAGGTGGTTGCTAGAGAGAACCGACACCTCCTCTTTGCTCCATTATGTGACAGCTGCATTTGGAGTGGATAACTAGAAATGCAAAAAGACAACATCCAAAAAATTGTTGGGAGGAGCTAAACGGTAGCACAACAAGAGCAAAATGCATATAGAGGAAAACAATGTAGCAGATGGATAGAAAAGGAGCAAAATGGCAGTGCAGATTGGAAGCAAGGAGGACCAAAACATAACAACCAGGAGAACACGCCTGTAGCTGGGATAAAGGAAGCAGTAACGTAAAGCTAAGAGAGGAAAGCAGCAAAACAACAACGCAGACATTAGGCCAAAACACATATATAAATGAAAAATAATAAAACGTAGAAGTAGCAGAGAGGTTTAAAAAACGAGGATTTATGTGTTGGTTATAAAAAGAAGAATAGTTTGGGGGTCTTTAGCTGTGGGACTAAAGCAATTTTATCTTAGAAGCTCTTGGTTTTAATGGAGAGAAGGGGCACAGCTCTCAACTGTGAGAGACCCATGGAGGGGTAGCTTTCTTAACACTAGTTCGGAGGCGACATCGACGTCGATGACCCAGTTAAGTGCATTTCTCCTTGTATTTGTTGTTTTCTTTCTCTCTTTAGAAATTAATTATGTTATCTGATGTATATGGATTTGGGTATTGTGAAAAGATGATTTTAATGTGTTCATTACATCATTTTCATTACAAACCCATTATTAGAATATTCAATGTAATATATAACTATTATGCTAAAATTCATTGTAGTGACTAATGGTTCGTAATCATTAGGAATAACATAACCTAAGTTAAATGACGCATCGTATGTGGTTATTGTCTTGAGTAATCGATTTTTCTAATTGAATCTAGATATCGTATCCTAGGTTATTCGGTAATTAGGTTTAATTAACGATCGTATCTTAATTAAACAATACCTAAGGGAAAACTTAGGTTAGAAGATTAACCTACGATTAATAGTTTCTAAGAGATGTTTGAGAACAACATATCATTGAAATATGTTTAATTGGGTGTAAGCCGAGATTGAACCAAGAATCGGGTCCCTAAAGAATCCACCACTTTCATCATTTTTTCATGTTTTCTTTAATTTGTTTTCATTAGGTTAATTTTATTTTATTTTCTTATTTTAAACCAAACCCAAATCCCCAAACCTAAATACCAATTAATTTCATTTCAAAAGTTAATCGAACACTATCTAGGAGGATCGACCTAGACTCACCACTGCTATAATAGTAGTCTAGTTTATTTTGAGTAGTGTCACGATGCGCTACCAATCCCTACGAGAGCACCAGCTATATGTTAAGTTCAGTAAGTGCCAGTTTTGGCTAGACAAGGTTGCTTTTTTAGGTCACGTCATCTCAGTTAAGGGACTTAGTATGGATTCCCAAAAGATTGAAGCTGTTACTAATTAAAGGCCTCCCTCCATTGTGATGGAAGTCAGAAGTTTCCTTGGATTGACAAGCTATTATAGGAAATTCATTGAAGGAATTTCTGCAATAGCAACCCCACTAACCAAGTTGATGCGAAAAGAGGAGAAGTTTGAGTGGTCAGATGCCTGTCAACGAAGTTTTGATGAATTAAAAGAAAGATTGACGACAGATTTTGTACTCACATTACCAACATGAATTAATGGATTTATAGTGTATAGTGATGCCTTAGACAGGGTTTAGGGCGTGTACTCATGTAGAATGATAAGGTTGTAGCCTATACTTCTAGGCAATTAAAGAAGCATAAGTAGGGCCCACCATAATCTAGAATTAGCAGTTGTGGTTTTTGTATTGAGAATTTGGAGGCATTACTTGTATGGTGTTCATTGTATGATTATCACAGATCACAAAAGTCTGAAATATTTGTTCACTAAGAAGGAACTAACCATGAGGCAAAGGAGATCATTGGAATTAATACAAGATTATGATTGTATGATAGAGTACCACCCCAAAAAAAGCCAATATAGTGACTGATGCTTTAACTAGGAGACCTACTAGTTTGATAGCATAACTAAAGATGATATATATTCCATTTCTAGTGAAAATGAGGTCTCTAGGAGTGAAATTAGATATGACAGACTCAGGGGCTTTAATTACTGCCTTTCATGTTCATCCCATTTTGGTGGATCAGATTAGAGAGGGACATAAATAAGATCTGCAGTTGATGAAGTTGAAGATCGAAGTTAAGTCAGGGCAAAGAATAGATCTTATAGTCAAGGAAGATGGTACAGCGATGAGGGACAACGATTATGTGTACCAGATATAGGAGAATTAAAGAAAGAGATCTTAGAGGAGGCTCACTCCTTAGCTTACACTATACATCCGGATAGCATAAAAATGTACCACACTCTCAAAGTAAGTAGAGAGGGATGAAGAAGGAAATAACAGAATTCATTTCTAAGTGTTTAACCTGTCAATAAGTAAAAGCAGAACATCAAAAGATTGTAGGATTAATGTAGCCCTTTCTTATCTCAAAATGCAAGTGGGAGAAGATTACTTTGGATTTCATAATAGGACTTCCATGAAGTCAGTGGGGGCACGATGCTATATGGGTGATAGTAAACAGGTTAACAAAGTCTATGCATTTCCTTCCAATAAAAAATGATTATCCCTTAAACAAGTAGCCTAGTTTTATGTGGATGAGATAGTGAGACACCATGGTACGCTAATTTATATTATCTAAGACTGTGTCTCGAGGTTTACATCAAGATTTTAGCCCAACCTACAGAAGGTCTTAGGTACATGCTTAAAGTTTAACACTACCTTTCACCCGCAAACAAATGGATAATCAGAGATGACTATCCAAAAACTTGAAGATATACTTAGGTTATATGTTATGGAGTTTAGGGGGAGTTGGGACACACACCTGCCACTAATAAAGTTTGCGTACAATAATAATTTACGTACAATAATAATTATTAGGCCAGTATTAGCATGACCCCTTATGAGGCACTTTATGGAAGAAAATACAGAACTCTAATATGTTAGGATGAGGTAGGTAAGAGGAAATTGATAGGTCCCAAACTTGTACAGGTAACAATAGATAAATTTCATGTTATTAAGGATAGATTAAAGATAGCCCAAGATAGGTAGAAAAAGCTATGCAAATAATCATCGTAGGGATCTGAATTTGAAATTGGAGATAGTATTTCTCAAGATTTCCCTTAGAAAGGTATACTTAGATTTGAGAAATGCGGTAAGCTAAATTCGCAACATATGGGACTATATGAGATCACAGTAAGAATTGGTAACGTATTGATTGAAGCTACCAGATGAGCTTGCGAGGATTCACAACATATTTGATGTATCCATGCTTTGCAAATACTTAGCGGACCCTTCGCATGTAATCACAACATAACAGGTGAACTTAAAGGAAGATTTGACTTTTGAGGAGGAATAAGTATAGATCCTTAACCACAGAGAATAAGTTATGCATAATAAGATCGTTCCTTTGGTTAAGGTACTATGGAAGAATCACATGATGGAGGAAGCTACGTGAAAGCCTGAGCAACAGATGCGTACTTTATATCCCCCCCTTAAATCCTGTATGTTTAGTTAAATTTTAAGGAAGAAATTTGTATAAGGGGGTGATTGTAAAACCCCGAACCTTTCCTTTCGTTGAATATAAATTTTTATTTTCAATGAATTTGTTTTAAGGAAGTTTAAATTGTTAAATATGGTTTACATAGAAATGTTCACCCGCGCTGAGCTAGTTTAGCTCACACTCTACTTTTTGTTTTGAAAATAAAACCTCCCAAGTGTATGCTTAGGGGCTTCAATAGTAGGGACTCCACCTCTGGAGTACTTCGCGTTGTCATGTGTTGTTGTGTAGATATTTTTTCCTTGTGAATATTTTTGGGAAATATTGCATATCTTTGAATATGTTTTGGAATGTACATTTGTGTAAAGAATGGATATATGTAAAATTTTTAAATGAAATGCATGAATATGTTTTAGTTTTTTCAAAGTTTATTGAAGTGATTATTGAGATTACTTTTGAGTAGACTCGAAGTCCAAAATTTGTAGTGGAGATTTTGATGTGATTATAGAAGTGTTTTGAACTTTTATAAGGATTTTAAAAATTTTGGGGATGTCAAAATAAGGTCATTATGCTACCAAAATTTTTAATAAAAAATTTAAAAAAATCCACTACTTATATCTTTTTATGTTAAATTAAAGCTTTTCGATAAAAAGGGCAATAAGCTTAGCTCCATGGGAACTTTTCAGTTGGATAAGATATCGACTAGAGGGCCACTGAGGGATGTCAGGCAGGTCGTCTAATTGTTTCAGGATAAGGGCCTGCCATAATTGAATTGCAATAAATGAATTAGTTAAATTGTATTGAATAAAAGATTATATCACTTTATCCATCCCGATTTAGGGTTCATCACACCTAGGTTCTAAACAAATTAGTTACTAAACATAGGGAAAATCAAACATCAAGTATTCAGAGGATAATTAGAAATCAAAGTATATATATATATATATATATCCACTTTATCTCTAATAATATCTCTTTGAAAATTAGATGAAAGGCTGGTCTTTATTGGATCTCTTAAAGTAATCTTCATATTTTCCTCTCGTTAGGTTCAAAACTACTTGTTTTACCTTTTATCTAGTGTCTAATCTAACTCCAATTGCTTCCCCCTTTTTGCCTAGCCTTCATAATTTCCTTTTAAAGTAAGAAACTAAGGTTTTTGGAATAAACATAGTCACTTACATGACTATTTATTTTAAAATCCCCTCGAAATCATGACTTTACGCAATTATAAAAACTCACACATGCTATATGTATGAACATGTATATCAAACAAAGGCTTACACATCCTTGTACACGACTGTGTATCTCCAAATTTGCTTTAATTCTTCCATTTTATCCCTCAATTTTACCCAAATTCTTCTCCTTTTGGTTGATAAGGGCAATTATTACCTAAAAACATACTTGGAGCAAAATAAGTACAAAAATACCATAAAAATCTCAAATAACAAGCAAAACACACTAAATATGCTTATAAAAATATAGTTAATTGATCGTTTATCAAATATACTCACACTTAAACTTTTACTTGTCCTCAATCAAATCATAATCCAAATCAAGAAATTTATAAGCATCCATCCCTTATTAACCTTAACTTATCCATCCATACCCTAAATCATCAAGTCATATTAATCAAATTAACATACAATTAGATTCAAGTCATCCTAGAACCAACCTTTATAATTCAATATCAATAGCAATCACATAGATGATCTTTTTGAAATAAAAAACACAAATTTTCAAACCCTCACTAAGGATTCACTTAATGCACTCAAAGTGTTTAGGGTGGAAAGTGTACGAACACTCAAATCAACACATAGAAGGATTATTAGCCATAAACTTGTAATAAAATCATACCTCCACATTTTATAAGTAAACCAGAAACAAAAATCAATAGATCTTGTTACAAGATTTTAACGAGGCTTAGGTACAGGTATGATAAGGATAATAATATTGCAGAAATTTTACTTAAACAAAATTACATAAAACTTAATTCTTCACAACATAGGTCTTTCACACTATAATTCCATTGGTTCAATAACTCCAACACTTTTTTTACTATACTCACAACATATATTATTATTTTTGAAAAAAATTTCGAGCAAAATTTGAGAGAATGTGAAATTATAACAATAAACATTTAAGAAGAAACATATTAACATTCACCATATACCATCAATCAAAGAAATATTAGACCTTTTAAAAATTTTCGATATAATCCAAGTTCTAAGACAACAATAACAATAACAATAATAATAACCTAGTCAAAATTCTGCTTACACTTAGAGTTTAGAAAGATTCCGTAGTAGACAACTTTACTCCTAACTAGTAGAAAAACTGTGTCTAAATAATCCAAGTTTCAAGCAATCAAGTAAATGTAAGTCTTTCAGGGTTCAAAAATAATGAAAAGGATTTCAAGAAAAATAAGTTAAAAGCTACTAGTGTGGTTACAATCAATAAAAAGACAAGTCTCAAAAGTGATTACTCCTAGGAGATAAAGTGTGGCGAGATAACAATAAAAAAAGCTAAAATAAAGAGTTAAATCTAAATGTCTTTATCATTTCAATGTTTCTACTTTAACAACAACGGTGTTATTTATAAGGACAAGCAAACCTCAAGACATCCGTAGTGATACGAGATAAAATTGTTCGGATACTAAGGGGCCGTTTGGTTCCACTTTTATTTTTTTTGTTATTTTTAATTTCTGTTTTCTATTTTTAGCTTCTGTTTTTTTTCTAAAAAAACGAAAAACCTGTTTGGTTGAGATTTGCAATATAAAAACTGAAAACAAAAACCTGTTTGGTTGAGAATTCTAATAAAAAACTAAAAAAAATATTTGTGGTTATTATTATTATTATTAATTTTTAATAAGTTATTATTATGATTATTAATTAATAATAATAATAATAATAATTTTATTATTTATTCTTATTATTATTAATTTTTAATAATTTATTATTATGATTATTATGATTATTAAGTTATTCTTATTATTATTAATTTTATTTATTTATTTATTTATTATTATTATTAATTTTTAATTTTAATAAGTTATTATTATTAATTTTATTATTTTATTAT
>JANVCL010000005.1:25881437-25893919 GCA_026546855.1 Erythroxylum incrassatum
TGTTTTGCTTCTAGTGTATGTAATAGATTATGGATGCGTTTATAAATTAGAAAAGTGGTTTATGGTTTTGTATTGAAAGTGAATATGTTTATGGATGATGATTGATACATTGAAGTATGAGTATGACTTGGTTATGAATATGTATTTTGATTTGAGATGTATATAAATAAGATTGATTCTGATGATGGATTTTTGAATTGAGACTTATTGAAGTGTATTAGGTATTAGATTTGTGTTTGATTTTGTTGGAAATCCGGACAGGAGGTCCGATGAAGGTTGTTATGGTTGGATGTGATCTTAGATGTGTGTGTTTTTTATTTGCAAATTTTGGGGTTTGCAAAATACAACCGTTGTGCTGCCGAAATTTCGTTAAATTGTGTATGGTTTGTTAGGGAATAAGATTAATGTGATTGTTTATATGGCAAAGGAAAATTAGAATAAGAATAAGAGTTTTAAAGATTCAATGAAAATATGTTTGATTAAGAGCAATCTTAGTGATTAGAGATTATGGAAAGTATATGGCAAAAGATAGTGAGTTTGGAATTGTTAAATTTTCCAAATGGGAAATTGTATTGTTTTGAGTTGTATCAGATTGATTAAAGAGAAAGGGAATGAATAATAAGAATGAAAAAAAAATTATACCGGTTTCGGATTTATACCGGATTAGTTTAGACCGAGTTAGTCTTAGGGTATCCAACGCGACGACGCTTTTCTAAAGTTTTAGTCCACGAATGTCAGATTTGCGATTTTTCGATTCCTATGGGTTTCATTCCGTTATTTTTTTGAATTCGATTCGTTGTTGCCGAGCCTTCGTTTCGGTTCATTTCCGTTCACTTTGTTCCGCTCCGAATTTAAGTCGGATCGGAATTGATCTGTTCCCGTTTGCTTTTATTCTTCGTTTTCATTTTAGTTTACCATTTTCTGTTTCATTTTTCGGTTGGGGTCTGGTCTTGAGATCGGGTCCCAACACATGACAACACCAATTCCTATTTTAACTTTAGGATGGACTTTATGGTCAATAAGAAGACATATGTTTTGTCCTAGGACTGCAAATTTAAAAAGCAAGCACAATTTTTCATGGTGAACATTTAGGAAGCAAATGATATATATATATATGTTTAAGAAGCAAATTCTAACACCACATAAAGAGTTTCAAATATACGTAAAATTGAAATTAATTTCATGATATTCCACTCTCACAAGTAGTAGCTGTTTTTGATAATAACCTTGCCATTTAATGAAATACTTTAATTTAAAAAAAATAGTTGTTTTCAATAATAAAGTTTCTTGTTACTAGTTATTACCTATCCACTTACATCTTTGAAATGTTATGTTTACTTGCTAGTATATTACGTAGCCTTCCATTTCTCTCATCTCTGGTTTACCGCAGCAATAACTGGAAGTAGTTGTCACCACAAAACAAAATGCTCCCATCCGCTTCATGCTACATTTAGATCCTTGGCATTGGCTTTTCTTCATCCGATAATTACTTAACTAGTCTAACTAAAGCTGAAGCCACTGCCCTTAGATCCTACTGCACTGCCCATTTCCATCATGCTAACCATAGTTTCCTCACCAATGTCAATGTGGTCTGCCACCTGCACATTGAATCCCCTTTCTACCAATTTACCAACAAAGTCTTCAAACCCAGTTGTAGCCTCCTCAAAAATCTACCCTTTGTCGCTCTTATCCCAAGCCCCTCCCCTTTTCTCAGTCCATAAGTATAACACAGCGCCCACCGTTTTCTCCTCCTTAAAAGCTTCTTTGTCAGGTTAATCTCATAAGTTCCCTTTGAATTCCTGCATTTGGTTCTTGGTTTCCAACATTTTGCCTTTCATGCATGGAAATGCCTCGGATCCATTTTTTTTAGTTTTTATGTTTATTTTCGAGTGAACCTGCAGAGGAAATTGGTTATCGCGTTGGTACATATGACTGGGTATTATACGATGAGCAAAGTGTGATCTATTAATTCTCTTCGTTTTGAACTCTTGAAGATGGTCGTATAGCAATTCTAGATGTTGCGCCTCACAGTCATTTGATGGAATGCCCTCTTTTAATAGAGAAACTGTGATTACCTTTCTAGTATGCTGTGAAATAGAAGAGTGCTATAAAATTGGTGGTAAATTATGGGATTAAAGAATCCCAAACTTGAGATACTTGAAATTGTGAATGTCACAGTTGTTCTTCATATGGTGAGGTTTGCATATTCAGATAGGTCTTTGTTGAGCAGTATGATCATAATGTTTACTGCTTAAGTGAATTTTATAAGATACAAAGATCTTGTTTATGTATAATCAAAAGTTGTTTACAACTTTTTTTTTTTGAAAAAAGAAAGATGAAATTAATAAATAGGAGGTAAGAGTTTTACAAAAAAGAAAACCCTTGATAGCCTTGCTATGCCAGGTAGATATTAAGACAAAAAGATAGAATATTTAAGATGAGGATAGCTTGGTCGTTATAGGTGCAAAGATGCTAGGATATTTGAGCTACCGTTGTGAGTCAGGTTCTGCAGCAAATATGCTCCCTGACTTTATGGAGGATCATGGATTTCAACGTTTCTTTGGAAGAACTTGTGTTGGCGAATCATCTGAGATTCCTTTCATGCCATAAGTTGTAGACACAGAGGACTAGAACAACGTGGTGGATTAACTAACTCGCTCCCATGGACGCATTCTGTGTTGATAGACGTAAAAGGATGTCGGGAAGTGATTCTCTCGAGTTGAGCCATTGACATTTCATGGTGATATAGTTTCATATATCCTTGCCGAAAGAGCATTTGAAGAAGAGATGGTTTCTTGTTTCCTCTTGTGTCAAGCACATTGGACAAGTTTTATTAACCTGTCAGAAGGTCATGTGATCTGTGGTGCTTAGTTTAGTTTTAACTACTAGCCAGAGGATGAAGGAAAGTCGTGGAGTTAAAGCCTTACACCAGACAAATTCAACGGGAAATTCCAGGAGTTACCTTGTATCAAGTGGCTTAACCTAGTGTGTAGAGGGAGTATGTGAGTTCCCAGTTAATGTAAAGAGTTGATTAGCTGTCCCTAGCCTGACTTAATTATCATACCAGAAGGTTATTATTTCACTGTTGCCAATTTTGCATGTCATCTCTTGCTTAACCATGTCTCGTAGTTGTAGGAGTTGATTAAAGAAGTGTGAATTCAAGGGATTTTTCTTGATGACCTAGATACTTTTGCCTTTGAGGAAATAAGAGTGCAACCATTTGAGCCAAAGTGATTTTTTGTCCATCAGAATCCACCAGAACCTCTTGACAAGTAATACGTGATTGGTGGTTTTAATAGAGCATATGTTGAGACCACCTTCTTCTTTCAGTAAACATAAGTCAGATCATTTGACCTTTGTAGACCTTGGGCTGCCATTTGGATGACTCCATAAGAAGTCCTTGAGGATTATTTCAATTGATTTGATGATGCTTTGTGAGAGAAATATATGGGAGCTCCAATATATATACATGGAATTGAGAACATATTGAATGAGTTGCACTTTACCTGTGTGGGATAAAGATTTGTTCACCCATGATTGAACTTGTTTTTTTTTATTTCTTCTATTAGAGGGTGACAGTCCAGGTAGTTAAGACACTTTGTAGAGAATGATAGGCCAAGGTACAAGATGGGAGGACATATATTTTGCATGCCCATTGCAGCAGCGAAGAGAGATTCCAAGTTGCCAACGGTTTTGGAGAGGATGAAATGGCTTTTATGTATATTGATCTTCAACCCCGAATGGTGTTTGAAGGTTTCAAAAGCCCTCCTATATGTGAGAATGGAAGCCATGTTTGCCCTGCAGATAAAAGCAAATTGTTTGCAAAACAGAGATTAGTTAGCTCTATCTTTTTGCATTTGGTATGATAGCTGAAATTTGGGTTTTGCACTTCGTGCTTGATAATGGTATTAAGGATCTCCATGCATAGGATAGGGGGATAGGGGATCCCCCTATTTGAGGCCACAAGTCGGTTTAAAGTACTTAGTGGGACTGCCATTGATCAACACCGATAGGGATGTAGATGAGGTGCACTTGCGAATCCATTTGATTAATTTTCTTGGAAAGCCATAAGCAGTGAGCATGTGCCATAAGAAATCCCAACTTATACTGTCAAAAGCCTTGTGAAAATCGATCTTCATGGTGCAATTAGGAGGCCCAAGTGTTCTGGAGTATCCCTTTAATAATTCTTGTACAAGAAGGACATTATCCCTAATGTGTCTGTCCTTCAGAAAAGCGCCTTGGTTGTCATTTATCAAAGGAACAATGGCTGTCTTCAACCGGTTGGCTAGTATCTTAGAGATAATTTTGTAGAGGAAGTTAGTGCAGGAGATCGGTCTGTAAATCCCGAAAGGTTGAAGGGCTGGGACCTTTGGGAATCAAACGCAAGAAGGTGCGATTGATTTCCTTTAGTAGAACACCATTGGAGAAGAATTCATGGACTGCATTTTTGACAAAACTACTGATGGTGTTCCAAGAATTTTGGAAGAAAAAGCCGTTTAGGCTGTCTGGCCCTGGGGCTTTCTTAGAGTTCATATTGAAAACCATGTTCTTAATTTCATCGTCCTCAACAGGTTTGTTTAGGTTTGCAAGGTCCAGTGGGGTTATTTGGGGAAAGTTTAGCTTATGCAAATCAGCTAGATATATGAAGGATGCACTAATAGTGTCAAGGAGGGAGGTGAAAAATTTGACAGCTTCTTGTTAAATGTCCGAGGTTTGTTGTAAAAGGATCCCATCAATAGAGGTGATTGAGTATATCTTGTTATGATTTTGTCTAGCTAGGATTGTGTTGAAGAAGAAATTGGTGCATTTGTGCCCATCTTTGAGCTAGCTAACTCGAGCTCTCTGTTGAAGAAGAGGAGTGGTTTCGTACTGCCTATAAGTATTTAGAACGAGCATTTTCCCCCCTTATCTAGCAGAGTTTGATTAGAAGGTTGAGTGGCAAGCTTGCTTTGTGGAGGTAAAAGTGAAAGTTGTAGGCCCCTTCGAGTTGTTCAACGCCTTGAGCTTGATTTTGATGATTTTTAACTTTTCTATGCAAGCAAATTGTCTTGTCCATGTAACAAAAGATTCTACCCCTTTCCTACAAGCTTCGTGGAAACCTAGTTCATGAAAAAGGAAGTTGTTGAACTTGAATTGATGATGTTGTGTACACTGTTGGAACAGATGCTCTACGGTAATTGGGGCGTGGTCTGAAAACAGTGGATCTTTGAAATTAGCAATACTGTGAGAAAAATGGTGCAGCCAGAGGGCATTTACTAGAGCTCGATTGAGCTTCTTTTGATGAACCAATCTGAACTTTGTTTGTTTGACCAAGTGTAGAGATGTCCCACATGTTTGAGTTCTGTCACCCCATTATATTCAACACAATCCTTTAAATCTGGTGTAAAATTCTTGAGGTTTGAGTGGCCTTGAGCTTTTGATGCATATAGTGTAGATTTAAAATCTCCACTGATTAACCAAGGCTTAGTGATAGAGTTGCTGATATGCTTTAGATTATTCCACAAGACTTTTCGTTGAAAACCAAAATTACTTGCATAGATGGAGATATTGATATCAGTGTGTTCCTTCAAGAAGGTGGCATTCAGATGCATGGCTTGTTCGTTGGCTTCTAGTATATCCAGTTGGATTTATGTAAATCTATAACACATAATGATTCGTCCAAAGGCATGGTGGGAGTGAATGGTGAGTATTTTCCATTAAGACCCCAAAATGCTTAATTTGTCAAGGTTATCCACTTGGATTTTTGTTTCAAGAAGAGCAACTATGAGAGGGCTTTCTCTTGTAACAAAATCTCGTAAGGCTGCAAGCTTGGAGGGGCAATTTATTCCTCTAACATTCCAAGTTGGAATAGACATATTATAAAGAAGTGTTTTTGGAGCCTTTACCCTTGTTCTACTAGGATTTCCTTCAGATTACACTGTGAAAGATGTCATTGTAGCTGTGTCTTCCTGTTTATCCATTTTTTTTTCATCTAGTGGTGTGCTTTGGGGGGGATTCAGCAACTATTTGGAGAGATTCAGCTACAGGAGAGTAGGGATGAATGGGCTCTTCTGGGTCAGGGCTAGGAGGTGTATCAGTCTGAGGCAAGTGCATTTGGGTTTTGTGTTAGTGAATATATAAAACCAATTAAGTTGGCCTCACACAACAGTTTAACCTATTGTGGTGAAACAGTCACTTAACATGGTATCAGAGCCTTTGTGACCAAGTGGTCGTGAGTTCAAATCCTACCACCCACCTATTATTTAGCACAAGGTAGAATGAACCTGTGCAAGTTTCAAGCCCAAAGGGCTTTCACTTGAGGGGGTGTGTTAGTGAATATATAAAACTAATTAAGTTGGCCTCACAAAACAGTTTAAGCTATTGTGGTGAAACGGTCACTTAACAGTTTGTGTATTGGTTCATCAACTGTAGTGTATAGGAATTGCTATTAGTTTCTAGGGTCGAGACTGTAGAAGGGGCTTCCTATAGTTGGTTGTCATCACCAAGGCGCATAACAGGAATCTTGTTAGGAAGTTCCTTTGAAGGGTCAGTGCTCATACAGATTCTCGCATATCCAATCCGCTTCTTTGTAGTAGTAGGTTCGTCCATGCATAATGGCTTGCCGATGTAGCTTGCTAAAGAGCTTAATCCTTGGGTAGTCCAATACTTAAGGGGAATGTTGCGAAAATTTATCCAGAGAGGTTTGAGGGCGATGTGTCAATCATTGTAAGGAAAAATGCTAGTTTTGATGAGGTGGCTGTGTTTCAGAGTTTGGTTCAGTGTGTGCTAGTTTGGTAATGGTAAGAAAATGTAGGCGGGAAAAAAAGTTTGTGGGTGAAAAAGACAGTAATATCCTTGGCCGAAGAGAGGGTGCAGATGGAGTATGGAGGAATGAGTGGGGGGCGAAGAGGCCAATGGTGGGAGGACGGTGAATGAGATTTTTTTCAGACGATGAAAATGTAGATGGAGGAAGAGAAAGATGGGAGCTGCTCCAAAGTTATTTATAACTTGCTCCTTACCTAAGAAGATGATTGAAAATGACTTCACCATAAACTTGAAGGTACATATGTAGGGCATGGTTCAAGATATAACATCTGAGACATGAGTATTCATTTGTGAGACAACACCAACAAATGAAATGAGTAACTCTAAAACGTCTGCTAATTCTGTGTGTTTTAATGAATGTGGACATCTTGAAATTATCATGCATATGTCTGTAAATAAGCATAATCATGTGGGTGTAACAAATAACCTGAAGTAAGACATAATGACAAAATCTATATATTTGTCTGGTAAGTGAGTTTCTCCTCAGTGTTCAGCTAATATGGAATTTGTCAAAGTTCATTGACAAATTTTTTAGCATGTTTTGATTGAAGGTTGATATAGTTGTGTGATTCTACCAAGTTGACATACTACTGTAATAATGCAGTGTAAAGGTTTTCAAATAGCAGTTGGTTGTATCAAGGAGTATTTATATGTGCTTCCGATTTCTGAACTCAAGTTGTAGATACAACCAAAGTTCACTTTTGTTAATATTTACTTATGGAAACTTGAATGAGGAAAAAGTCTACCTATTTGTTCTTCTAAATATGTTGCCATCATTTGTTGTTTTCAACAAACTACTTACGTTAAGCTTGTAAATGTATAGAAAAGTTTATTAAATATGTTGGTTTAGAGATTAATGGAAGGAATAATTAGAAACAGAAAAACTGACAATCTTGTATGTTCTTGAATTGTGACTGGAGTTGAAAGTGCAGAATACATGGAGGAACCTTCAACCAAAGTGAAATTTTTTACAAATCTTATTTTACCGGGTTGCTCAAGCCCATTGTCATTGGTTGGAACTGGTAAGTTCCCTTAGCATCATTGTTTTATTGAACAATGTAACTCATCCTTTTATTCTCAGTGAAGAAGACAGGAACTTAATAATGCTACATTTCAAGGACCTAGAGTGCTTTTGATATTTCATAGAAGTCTATGAGGCATGGAATTTTCCAATGCATGCTTATTTTTATTGGGATCTGGACATATATTATCCTTACTAACTAAACTGGATCTGCAGTGTATGCAGGATGTTCTTTCTAAAAATCTCAGTTAATCGCTTAGTGATTTGTGATCTCCATCTCCTGGCTGAGTTTAATATTTAGTTAAAAGTGTATTTTGAGCCTTAACGCTTACAGTAGAATATAGAACCGACCTAATATTAATATTTTGAAGCATTCAAATTGATTTATAATGTTTTCAAAATATTGACTTAGCATTTAATTGACGGGGAGTTAATCCTGTCAAATTTTCTGTTCTCTATTATGAATGTTTTGAAAACGTTTTGATTCAATTTGAACGCTTCAAAACATTATGGTTGAAGTTGTATGCTGTTGTAAACTGTAAGGTTCAAAATGCACTTTTAACTTTCAATATTTTATCACGAAGAACTATTATTGTTGGCAAAAATGGTGCTGTTACCGATATGTTATAGTACTTTCAAGTAATTGTCAAATAGGTGGTTTTAACGATCACAAGGAAAGGATACTTCCAGTTGTGGGATTAAAACTAGGACAATAGCTATTTTGTATCTTGATGTGTTTGCTATAACTTTAAGCAATCAAGTGAGTAACTGGCTTCTTTGGTCATCATGCAATTGATAACTATGCTATTAACTTTAAGCAATCAAGTGAGTAACTGGCTTCTTTGGTCATCATGCAATTGATAACTATGCTATTATACCTTGTCTTGAGAAGTCATTAGATTTCAGTGATCTGATGTCTGTTCTCTAATATTGTACAGTCTATATTATTAATTTCAGGGTGCAGGGAAAAGGTTTTCGCAATTATTGGCGTGAAGCTCTATGCAGCAGGGTTATATATCAATGAATCCATCTTAAGCACATTGGAAATATGGAGAGGGAAATCAGCTTCTGAGATCAAGGAGAATTCAGCTCCATTCAGTTCCATTTTTCATGGTAAATAAATTACTACAAGATTACTTGCTTTGAAGAGGAAGACCTGATGACTCTTCTCATCTATATTCTCTTCGGCGCAGCTCCTTCAGAAAAATCTTTGAAAATTGTTCTTGTGAGAGACATTGATGGTAAAACATTCTGGGATGCCTTGGATGCTGCTATCTCCCCAAGAATTAAAGAACGCACTCCACTGGATGAATCTGCCTTGACTACATTCTATAATATATTCCAGGGTCGACCTCTTCAGAAAGGCACTTTCATATTTTTGACGTGGTTGGATCCATCAAAAATGCTGGTGTGTTTCCACATTGATCAACATATACTAACACATTTTGACTACATTATTCCGTGATAAAGAATTTGTATAACTTTTCCTTGAACTCCTACTTTGGTTCATCACCTTTCAGGTTTCTGTCTCATCAACTGGAATACCATCTGGAGTAGATGCCACAATTGAGTCGAAAAATGTCAGTTTTGCTCTATTTGATGTATTTTTTGGAAATGCTCCTGTCTCTCCTTCACTGAAGTACTCGGTTGCTAGTGGATTGGCGACCGTTCTCAAGTGAATATCTTAAATGGTTTATCAAGGTTTGTGCTATAAGATTTGTATGCAGTGTTGGTTATATGATGATACGTCAATATTTCGTTGGTTTATGTAACTGGTAGGTCCTATACTTTCTTGTGGAATTATGTGGCTGTATAGTTATGTCATTGAAACATCATCAATTGAAAATCACACATTCGAGCTGACCTTCATCTTCGTCAATTAGACATGGTGTTTCTCGATGTGAATCCATATTTAAGAAGATTTTGATGTTTTGCAGCTATCATGCTACTTTGAAAACATCATATTCTTGTGAAAGTATCATTCAAGACACATAGGGGCACGGGTGTGGGAATCTGTTGCAATCTTTTTCTAAAACGTCTAAACAATCTCCGCCATGGTATCTCTAAGGTGAGTCTTGTTCAAGGCACATGAGTGCAACTTTTTCACCTTTTCTCGATCTCTTCAATTGAATTTCACTCTTAAGCTACTGTCAAGTAAATACTCCTCTTATCTCCATCGACTGCCTTCAGCTATTTCATATATATTGATAAAATACTGTGGATTAACGATCAGCAAGTCTTCCTGTTCCTATTTTCGTCAACATCTTCAACCTTCAACTCTACTTTGTTCTTTCGAATTAGTGCTCGTCTGTTCGACTTCCATCACTTTTTCCTCACCCAAACCAATACAAATATACACTTTATCCTTGGTGATCCAAAGTTTTGTTATTGTCAGGACTCTTTAAGTTAGAGTTCACTCGGTTCAACACAATTAAATCTTATAAGCATGATTTTGCCGTTGATTTGAAATTAGTTTCCAGAGTTTGATGCTTGATTAAGTATGGTTGCTTGATAATTATGAACATGAACTGACGGCTTTTACGGCTTAAGTTCGTTACAGTGACATCGGGTTCTACATTCATCTCAAATCTACGAGTGAGGTGTGAAAACTTTTGGCTAGGATGATTTATGATTTAATATTCAATATGACTCAAGATTTTTTTTATAGGTCCGTTATTTATTTTTAGTTATAGTTGCTTTCTCTTTTTATAATCGTGTTGCTTCACATGTAAGATGCGACTTTATTATATTTATTCTACATGTAAGTGTTAGCGAAATAGCAATAAAATAAATTGGAATGACCTATAGGAAAGCAAACAATAAAACAAATTAGAACGACTTATCTAAAAGCAAGGCATCGGGAAAAATTAATGCCTTAAGGCAGAAATTTCTTCTACGTAGTACAACAGGATAACGAGATTTGACCTCAAGATTAACGTCTTCTTCACTAGCTTTGGTATACTCCAAAGGGCAAAGTAGAATTTGTCTTCGAGAATTAATAAAAGCAGACCAAAGTAGAATAGAATAGATATGCGAGACAATATATATAAAAGAAGATTTGTACGTAAAGCTGTTTGTTAGTCGAAGGAGATTCGTGTGTTGTATGGTGAAAATAAAGGTTGCTACACAGTGAAGAGTGCTTATAGACTCTTTTGTCTCCTTACGGATACAATTTTGCCAAGTTATCAGTAGGTATGGAGGCAGATATGGCACTGTGTGGTTCCACTAAAGGTGATTAGTTGTGTTTGCCATGCTCTAAATGGTGTATTACCATGCTTATTGGTGTTACGAAGTTAACGAGTTGATGTCAATATGTGTTGCCCGATTTGTAATCAAGAAGAGGAGATACTATAGTATGTGTTCCTCGACTGTCCACTCACGAAGCAGGTTTGGTCGAGAGTTCTTCAGAACTGGCAGCATCTAGGAACAATTTCTTTGCTCGACTGGTTTGCGTCCTTCTTTCTACTTGCATCGAAAGATTGACAGTATACCATTTTGATGATAATGTGGGCAATCAGGCAGAGTAAAAATGGAATTGTGTGGAATAATAAATGGAGATCAGTCAATGCCATTGTTTGTTTCGCGCAAAGAACCTTGGAGGAGTGGCGACTTGCTCATGCTTCTGGTACTGCTCCGAGAACACCAACAACAAGAACGGTGAGTTGGCAACCTCCAGAAGTGGGTTGGCTGAAGGTTAATGTTGACGCCGCCACCAGAAGCAACTCCAATTTCATGGCTGTTGCAGCTGTTGTACGTGGCTCTAATTCGAGTTTTATAGTTGCAAAATTGTGGAGGTTTTCAGGCAGATTGAGTGTTAAAAGTGCAGAGGCAATAGCTATCAGAGAAGTCCTTAGTTGGGTCAAGCTTTAGAATTGGGTTAGAGTTATTATTGAATTGGATGTGAAGATTGTGGTTCAAGCAATTAATGATGACTCTTCCTCTTTTGGTAACTAGTTTGTGATTGTAAATCTCTATTGAATGAGATTAGAATAGCTAAATGTATTTTTGGATTTAGGTCAAGCAATTATGCTACCCATGTCTTTCCTACGGGCGTATTATTCACTTCTGGCCTTGGAGAGTAGTTCGAAATACCCCCTACTTCTATTGTTGAAGTTCTTGCTTTGGAGTAATGAAATTCTTACTATTTACCCTAAAAAAAATACAAGTTGAGAGGAAATCACGTTTTGAAAAAATTAAAGAAACGTTAATGGGTAATAATAATAGGAATTAGTCGAGATTTCAGGACTGATTGTCAAACAATAACGTTAGTAATTGAAAAGACCAAATGTATGCATTAATCCAGTTTTGGAATAACGAGACCAACAAACCCTTACTTGGTCTAAAACTTGATAAATAAAATGTAACATTTTAGGAGAATAACAGTCAAACAATCAGGTGAACTAAGTCTTGAACTTAGTGTCCAAGAAATTGGGAGACAGAACTTACTAGAAAAATAAACAGCTTCAAAATGTCTTGGTCTCATGATCACCCTAGAGAGATAGCTTAAATACTTTTATAGGAGGGTGACTAACCCTCAACAATCACGTAGGTGAATCCATCAAGTGTGTTGTTAGCTCCTGAATTTTTTTTATTTTATTAAGCATGATTTGTTTAATTATGGAGCCTTGAGGGAGTAAATTAAGTTGGCATTAATTAG
>JANVCL010000005.1:25894019-25908935 GCA_026546855.1 Erythroxylum incrassatum
TTCACATAAAATCCATCTTATATCTCAATCATCATTTCTATTTCCTTTCAATTTCATTGATTATCCTTTTCTTTACACATGACTGATTATCCTTTAATAAGCCTAGCTTATAAAAAAGTTCGGGGTCCAACACAAATAGCACGAACCCAATTAGATCTTAAGACAGGACAAGATATTCAAAAACACTTTGTCTTTAGAAATTTAATTAAACGAGATAATATTATTTATTATGGAAAAATGGTTTGTGAAACTCCGATTAGAATCGATCAATGCAATGGAACTATACGAATCAATTTAATTGATCAAGAACAAATTACTAAACAATTACAACTACTTCCCGAAACAAAAAGAACAAACATAGGATATATTCACCTTTCCACTATTCAGATTTTATTAAAATCAACTTTTCAAGAAGAAATTGATTCACCTATTAGATTGGCCATCCTAGATGAACGAATGAAACATCTCAATGATCAAATTATAGGAATAATGAATGGAAATTTAGCTTATGGAAAAATTAAATTCAACACCAGAATAAAATTAGGAATCCCTCTCATCTCTCAAGAATTGAATAATACTATTACCTTAGCCTACAAATTTTATAAAGAAAATTTAATGAGTGAAGGACAATATCCATTTTCTATTACATATCAAATTAGTTATGCCCTTTCTAATTCTCACCATAACATTGAATTCAAAGATACAAATCAAATCTATATCGATCAATTATTTAATGAAGTTGCAAAAGTAGGAACTAAATTTCAACAGAAATTAAGACCATTACCTGCTATTCAATTTCCTATAGAAACACCAAATAATCCCATAAGGAGACGAAATTCCTTTTCAGATTCATCACCGTCTATTCCAACCTTACATAGATCATTCTCTTTTTCTATCACTCGATCACTTCCAGAACTTATTAGAATCACCAATCCACCTGTAAATCAGCATCAGAAATAGTTAGATAATATTAAAAATCAAATTAGTACTCTGTCCACATATGTTCATCAAAAATTATGACTAGTTTAACACAACAAATAATAGAATTAGAAAATCAGCAAAACCGTTTAGAAAATAAGTTAAATCAATTAGTACTACTGCAGACAGAATTATTATATAAGATGAAACAAATGCAAACAGACATTCAATAAAATCAACAAAATCAGGAAATTCTGCGCTTCGCCCCAAAAGTGGTATCAGAGCGTCCAAATATGGGACTGGGCTGCCTCCACGTCGCAGGTTCAAATCCTGTGGAGTGGATTTGACCAGTGTGAATCTCCCTTGCACTCAGAAATGACGCCTGGGAGGCACCGCTTCTAGCGGATGCGTGGTGGGTATAAAAGGTTTGATAACGTCCTATTGTAAACGCGTGTTTTCAGTAGCAAAAATCAGTCAACTGGATCCCTTGATCCTAACAAGCCACCTATTGGATCCCTTGATTGCAACACATGTATCATTCCTTTCCTTACAGGGTTGTGTATTAGAGGTAGCATAGATTAATTATAGGAGTGATTGGTTCTTACACGTTGTGTATATATATCGTGTAAACTATCAGTATAGAAATAAGCTTGATTTTTCATTTCACTGTTCTTTTGTTAAATATTATCTTAATATTTTGAAAAATGAGTTCTTAGATGATTATCAAATGAAAACAAACAAATTTATTTATTTATTTATTTCAAACAAACACCATATTAAAGGGGACTTTGGTATAATTTTCCATCAATTAATTAACCGATATATACATATATTTCAAACAATTACTTAATCAAAATAAGCAAATTAAAGTGCCCTTTAATATGATAATGGTAGATGGTAGACGGTGGCAGAAACAAAATATCAATGCAACCGGCATTCAGTATAGAACCAAAGTAAGAAAGACATTTGAAGCGAAATTGAAATCTAGTGATAAGTGGCAAGTAGACATGTACGGGAACAGAAACGCCATAACATTGGGTGTATGTGGCTTCCATTCATTTGAACACAACAGCTAACGCAAACGTACTTGATTTTGAACCACAGATGAAAGAGGGTGTTAAGATTGCTCTTCTTACATAAACCTCTGTCCTAGTCCTGAAACTCAACTTTGGTCTCTCAACTGATAAGAAACAAGGGAAGAAATGAAATCCTTCCTATGTGGACCTCTTGGATCCACTCAATGCAAACTACCACTTGCGCTCTCTATAAAAAGAGAAAAACTCCACTCATTGCCCATTTGACATCCTTTTGGATTCTAGCAAAATTTCGTTGAGTTTATCTATTAATTTCTCCTGATGGTTGTTTGGCTTATAGGAAGTTGAACTGCTTTCGGCATCTGTTTGTCTATATATCTGGGTATTTTCATTATTACGTGGTTTTTGCTTTCTTGGTGTTGCTGAGAATGATGTCAATGACATGCCACGGTCTGGATTTTGGAAAGACTGTGCGTGACTTGGGGGCTTGTGCTTGCTCTTCCAATACCTACGGCGATAGGTATACCGTGAAGACTTCTGCTAAGCGGGTTTTTAGGAGCTGTATTAGAGACTATGGAGCCGGAAGATTGGTTTATTGCCGCCGAGACACCTCCAGTTGTCGAGTCTCTTCTACAAGGACTCCTGATACTCTACTTAATGGTAGTTCTATGACTAAATGATTCTTCACATTTTTTTTTCATTGCTTTTCTTCTATATGTAAGTACTTCTCATATCATTAGCTTACATATTTGCTGTTGGGGAAGTTGTTTTTTGGACGCAAACTTAATTACCTAACTCTGTCGGTTACGTATGTATATGTATTTACATGCTTAATTAGTTCACAACATTTATTTATATATTTTATTTCCTTATATTGATTATGTTTTCTGTGCCACCATATATCTGTTTGTTAGTGTTGTCTATGTTTGATTGCAGCATGGTTGTAATTGCAAACTGTAATATAGTTCGCAAGCTTGCTTTTACCTCATTAAACCCAATGTATTGAATAGTAGAACTGATTTGCTCCAGCCTGTCTGTTACATGAAAATTTTGGGTCTTAACTTTTAGCAATGAATACAGGACTTGTTCAGAGCCCCTCAGAAGTGTTGGATCTGAATAAAGGAAGCAAAAGTACTACTTCATTGAAGAACATGTTTGAAGCTGTAGCTGATGATCTTCTTGCCCTTAACCAAAATCTCCAGTCGGTGAGTATCCATTTTTTGTAGCGATGTTTCTGTTAATAGCTACTCTTACTTACACTGTGGCGGATTTGTTGTTAATATGACTTCCAGTCAAGTTAGTGCGTATTAATATTTTGGATTGTATTAACTCACGAGCCAGCAGAAAAGAAGGTTTGCTTCCTTTTAAAATTGTTCATTGATGAACAAAATACATGGGTTACTGTTACTCTTCTTGTAAGAAAAATGCTTGACCACTATAACAAGGGTCATGACAGTAAAAAGGAGTGCATAGAGAAGATATGACGCACTGCCTGCTATGTCCCTAAGCAAGTAATTAATGGAAAGAAGTTGATGCAGCAATGAAACCAGTGTATGTGGTTCGATCCTTATATTGAAGAACCTGCAATAGTTACCTGTTATGGAAAAATTAGGTTGCTGTGATGTCTTGGATGGTGATTACATCTATAACTTTGACACAGGAGTGCTAATCTATTGTGCTTTCTGTTTTCCTAGAAGACATTTGATTTGTGTTTCTCATCTTATCTGTTTGATAACCTAGAATTTTGTCATTCATAGAGCCACTAGAATTGATTATTTGACACATTTTAGATTTTCTTTTTACTCACTTAACTTTGGTTGAAAAGATTCACGGTCAAAATTGCAATGGTTGGCCATATCATAATCAGCATCTAATCAATTCTTGTTCAAGCAGTGGATTTTTTTATTACAATGGAAAGGAAATGTGAAGAAGTTTTGAGTTTCTCATTACTTCAGTGGAATTAACAACTGAGACGGTTGGAGGGACCGTTTGGTTGTGCACTGGACATAGAGGTTTTAGGCTAAGGACATCAATAGAGAAAATGTGAATCTTCTATCTAGAATGGAGAGCCATTTAACCAATGTTCTTTTTGGTTTTTGAAAGGTCAAAATCAGGTCCCATAATGATTTGACTTAGATCTGCAGCTGTTATTCTGCAAAAAGCATCGATTTTCATACTCCCGAATATAATTTATTATTGTTTTAGTAACTATAGAGATTACAATTTTAACGCTTAATAGTTATGAGACTTGAGTTAGGCATTGAATTCTAATGCTACTTGCAGTCAAATTAATCTGCCACTAATTATCCTTTCATCTTCAGAGTAACATTTCAGGGTAGATATGCTGTGAGCGGGTAGGAGCTTGCCAAACTGTTTCTTAGACTATTATTTATTTTTAGTCATCATTTACATATGATACAAGATGTGTTTGTTAACTTGCTGGGAGCTTTGCTATGCATATTAATAGCTTAGCTAAGCACCTGTTTCACACTTCACTGCATTATTGGACACAATTGTAGTTAATTAGGTGCTAGATGAATTAAGGGAGATCAACACAGTTCAATTCAATGTCATACCTTGCTATTGCACCCGGTATTCCATTTTCGAATATTATAAGCAGTTTTAACTCTTTCCACTTTACTGTTCTGTCTAACTGAATAATTCCATGCTTTATTTTTAATGAACCCGATGAAAGTGCTCTTTAGGTTGTTGGTGCAGAAAATCCAGTTTTGATGTCTGCAGCTGAGCAGATATTTAGTGCTGGTGGTAAAAGAATGCGGCCTGCTTTGGTTTTTCTAGTGTCAAGAGCCACAGCTGAAATAGTAGGGTTGAAGTAAGTTTCTCCAATATTCATACCCTAAAGTCAAATGTTGCCAAACAGAAGATTTATGCTGTGGCATGCCATTTCAGGGAGCTCACTGTGAAGCATCGGCGCTTAGCAGAGATAATCGAAATGATCCATACTGCAAGCTTGATTCATGATGACGTGTTAGATGACAGTAACATGAGAAGAGGTAGGATTATTTAATGATATTAGCAAACTATTTTTCATTTTCCGATGCTCCAATATTTTTATTTACAGACGCATCCCGAGTATTTTGAATTTCTGGAGTGCAAGATTTCAAACATCAACGCCCGCATAATGTTTGTTCTACATGCAGTTATTGTAAATTTAGTGTGGTTGGTGTAAACTTTCTACATACCATACTTGATTTGTCTGTTGGTGGGAGTTCTCAATGAGGTCAATGGCATTGGTATTTATCATACGGTCTAGTTTAAAGCATCTGGATTCAATGACATGAGAAACGTCTATTTCTGAAATAGGTTTACTTCTGATTTATGCATTTGACAGAATGATGACAATTATTAGAATCTAATGCTTTTAAACGAGTTAAATTGTAAGAGCTTGCTGAAGCAACCTTTGACCTAATAAAGTTTGTGGTTTATTGAGCCCAAAGAATGCACAATTCCAATGGATAGAATGCCAACTGGTATTAATAAAACACGAAAAGCAAACATTTCTCAAGGTTTGGTACGAGTTTTCTTGTGTACTTTTCCATGTAGGGTAGTATAACTGACTAAAAAATTCCTTGCTGATCCCTGGAGTGAGCTGCCAACTTGCTTCCATTTAGCTTGGTCTACAATAGGTTACCTTTTCCTGGTTCTTTGTTGAGATTCTAATGTTATGATATATGATTTCTAGGAAAGGCAACTGTTCATCAGCTTTATGGCACAAGAGTTGCGGTATTGGCTGGGGATTTCATGTTTGCTCAGTCGTCATGGTACCTAGCCAATCTTGAGAACATTGAAGTCATTAAGCTTATCAGCCAGGTCTGTTGTGTGCTCTTAGTTCTTATCTGTTGAAAGTAAAACTTGATAGTTCTTGAAGAAAAACAGAAGAAACATATCTGCTTAACATAATTCAACTCTAAAGCAACATAATTGTGTGAAGATATTGTTTCTGTGAATTGAAGTTATGTGCTGCATGGCAGGTTATTAAGGATTTTGCAAGTGGTGAAATAAAGCAGGCATCTAGCCTTTTTGACTGTGATATTAAGCTTGAGGAGTATATGATCAAGAGCTATTACAAAACAGCATCTTTAATTGCTGCTAGTACCAAAGGAGCTGCTATTTTTAGTGGAGTTGACAGCAGTATCGCTCAACAAATGTATGAATATGGGAAGAATCTTGGTCTATCCTTCCAAGTTGTTGATGACATACTGGATTTCACACAATCAGCAGAGCAGTTGGGCAAGCCTGCTGCCACTGACCTGGCAAAAGGAAACCTAACTGCACCAGTGATATTTGCCCTTGAGAAGGAGACGACGCTGGGAGAAATAATTGAATCTGAATTTTGTGATGATGGTTCCCTTGATGAAGCCATTCAATTGGTTAAGAAAAGTGGGGGTATTGAGAGGGCACAACAGTTAGCTGAAGAGAAAGCTGATCTAGCAATTCAGAATCTTCAATGTCTTCCTCGAAGTAAATTTCGTTCCGGTCTTGAAGAAATGGTATTATACAATCTTGAACGAATTGATTAGCTGGATGCATCTCGTGGTAAAAGCAATGGCATGGAAATCAATAGCAGGGAGGTCTATAATAAGGGATTTTCAGCTAGCCATTTCCAATTCACAACAATTCTTTCCTGAAAATTGGACAAGTCCTGTTGAAGAGGAGCTACTGCTTTGGACTGTCAAGAGGTAATGGGTAATATTTAAGCGCTAGATATTATCTAATTCTTTAAACCACCTTTAGTTGGTCTAGAGAAAATATTATTCTCTTTTCACTGTTGTATGATAAAGCTTTTGCACCCATAAATAACATCCAAGCCGTATTGTAGATATTTACTTGGCCATTTGTTCTAGGGTGATGTGATTATAGGCAACAGCACAGCAGTATAAAGAGAAGTTATGTTGAATCATTGCTCTGCCTTCACATAACCAAACTATTTTTATTCAGTAACTGCAGTCGTTTATGCAATTTACTACTGGAACTTGCACTCTGTTCGACAAAATTTGAAACAGTCAGAATAAACTTCTTTTTGCTTGTAGCAACAGATGAATGCTGGGCCAAGGAGAAAATAACAGAGAAAAAAAAAGTTAAACTGTTTTGACATTCTATCCTTTTGCAGATTTTCCAACATTGCCCTTTACTTTCAGAAAGTCATTTTTCTTACCCATCTAATTGTGTCATGAACTAGGCCAAAGGAACAAATTCCTTCAAGGAACTTTATAACATGTTTATGAACTCATCTAGTTAATCTCAACCTCCTCAAACAAACTAGCTGAAATACAAGCTTTTCACAAATAATCGTCTGCAATGTCCAGGTTTGCTACTTTCTGCTATGGATAAAGGATTGTCCACAATATTAGAAGACTCTCGTCACTTTCTGGTCCTGCAATAATCTAGTCTCAAGTAAAACGCCATTGATGCCTTTAGCTGGCTATTCCATTTGCCTGACATGTCTCTTGTGTATAATCTTCCTTCCTGAGGTTGCAAACTTTTGGCCACTTGTTAAAAGTTTTATTATTTCTTATCCAAATGAAGAAATATCGTAATTGAGAAGACAAAATTTTATTACACTGGACGCTTTGTTCTTTTCCTAATTTCAGTTGGGACATCCAGGAGATGGTACGTCCAATTGCTTGTTGCACACAAAACTGCATTGATATTTCATAAAGTTCCAAATACTATATGACTAATTGCATTCGAAAAATAGGTAAATTTGAGTTTTGATATCTTCGTGCTGCTGTGTCCTCTCTCACACAATTCACAACATATTATTTACTTGGTCTCGTTGCTTTACTCAGATTATCAATTTTTTTTGGTAATGCTTCTATTTGAGTTGTCAATATGGTCACTGCATCCATATTGTGTATCCTTAGTACTTTGGTTGGTCTTATCCTACTTAAGTGTCATTAATAGTTCTCATTTCCTCAATCAACTTTAAGGCGACTTACGAAGTTTCGTTGTTCAAAATTCCTCGACTTACAACATCTATCATTTGCTTTATTACATAGTTCAAATTATAATAGAAAGTATGAACTTGTAACCATATAGACAAACTATGTATAGTGTGAGCGCCTCCTAGGCAAATAAATCCTTGAATCTCTCTAATGAGTGATGGCTTTTCATAATCTTATATGGTTATGTACTCTTCCTTCATATTAACATGTTATCAATTTTAGGTTAATATCTTGTTCCATTATCTGAGTGTTGCAAACTTTAAATCAAACTAAATCTAAGGCACAAAAAGTAAATATTAAAGAAATAAAAAATAACTAGATTAATAACAATTGTGTCTCTTTAATATTAATAACATCCTTTAACAATGGTATCAAAAACTTAATTATTATTCTCACTACTAACATACTATTAAGTCTCAAGTAAGTATGCCTATCATTTTGTAGTAATATAATGATGAGTATAGTATCATTCCTAGGACGATTTTGTAAATAATATGTCTAACTCATGTATATTATCTTATCAACAATTAAGAGTGCGATTGGTTTAACTTAACCTTAAAATTATAGTAATAACATATTAAAATATCTCTATAAACAAAACAAAGCAAGTATCAATGAATATAAATTAGGTAATATGAAAACGTCTAGATAAGAATTCTCCATATCATCATCTTATACTTATGATTTAGTTATTTACAGATTTTATGACTTAGACTGATGAAATCTTTTAAATAAATGAATTATCATCTTTTAATGTACAAACATCTGTCCTTCAATTGATTAACCAATATGTCTATATGATGACACATCTAAAATTGTATGAAACTTTAGAAAAGACTGTATTATAATACTAAAAGAATCATGTAAGTCTATTTCTAGTATCTCGTTCAATTCCCAATATCCATATCTAAGTTAATCTATAAATAAGCTGTTTTAAAATTTGCATATGGATTAAAATCTAATTTAAGTTTTCACTTTTATCTTATCAGCATTAAGTTCAACAAAGATATTCCTATCTAGGCATCAATAAAACTTAGTCACTCATCATCCTCAAAAGGAACAACATAAACAAAAGAATTAAAGAAATCATATAAAAGTGTTCTCTTAATGACAATCTTTAAAGTCTTAATGCTTTTTTTTTGTTAGGATGATTTTTAATCTCTTTTCTCATTGAAGGTGAATGTAAAGTGTGCTATAAGTTCTCTCCCTCTGTCTCTCTCTCCTCTATAGATGTTAACCCTTACATAAACTAAAACTTAAAGAACATGAAAGGCTCCCAAACTAAGATTTATGTCGCTCTTTAAATAGGCATTTTGTTGCTGATGAAACAAGCTTTAATATTACCAAGTTTCAGATAATGTCTTATACGTCTTAGTTCTAACAGAAACACACCTTGGCATACAAATGACATGTTAGGCTATGTTCAAGCTTCTCACTAATTTTTAAGTTTATAGAGAAGCGTGAGCTAAAACATGTCCGTATTTAAGATCATGTTCAATTAAAGATATATTGTCTTCTTATTTTGACTTGTACAACTTATGCAAATCTTAGCCAAACTCATTCCCAAGTAACATAGCCAAAATTACCTAAAACAAGTTAAATAAAACGGATTAAGTACCAAACTAAGGTAATTTAGATATAACATATATGTACCCTACACCTACATCATTCACCATATATCATCTACCCTCCTTTAGCTTTATTATGATTTTCATCATATGAACCAATATTGCCAACCAAATTGTCATCATTGTCATCATTATTTTGAATGATGCTTTTTTCATAACTATTTTCATATTCAACACATACATCCTTAAAAGTAATCTCTATATTTACTTCATCAGTGATGCATGTCGAACACACCAGAAAATAAAAACTAACTCTACATAACTAAATTTATGGTAGTGGTGAGAAAGGATCGTATCTATAGAGAATGTTTGTTTTACTTTTGTAATGAATAAATCAATATTTAGAATGGAGGGGATTTAATTGAATTTAATTAACAAAATAAAGTAAAACTAAACTATTAAAGGTAAATTAAATAAAATAGTTCAAAATTACTAGAATTAATTAATGGGTTATGAATCCAATTCGTGGTTCAATCTCAACCTTCACACGAATGTGCATAATCAATCATCATGTTATTCTCGTACCTCTCTTTGAAGTTATTAGTCGTAGACTAATAACAAACTTAATTAATCCCAATTTTTCCTTAGGTTATATTTAACTACAATAAACTCTTTAATTAGGTTTAGCTATTAGACAACTTAGAATAATCTCTCTAGATTTAGTGTAACAACTGCATCACGGAATAGGAAAATAGGTTAATCTAGGGACCAACCACATAATCTCAGATCATTTAACCTATGGTATATTATCCCTAATGATGCACGACCATTAATTTACCACATGTGAGTCAGAGTTTAATCGATTACATATTATAATCTAAATTCTAGCAATGAGTCCATACATAAATAATCTAATAGGCCTATCTAAATCATTTATACATAAATCTAAAACATTAAACATAGAATAACATAGACAATCCTAAAAGAGAGTTACCCCATTTGGATTAAGCCCAAAATTGCTTGAAAGGGAAAATTAGCTTTTTGTTTGAGAAGAAACCTACTAAGGTATTACTCTAGAGTTTAGCTCCTTCGTGGAGAAGCTTGAGAGGAGGAGATACTACATCAACCAAGGTGGAAGAGAAATGCTTAGGCTTAGTTAAGAAGGTTTCAGAAGAAACTACATTACTCCATGATTTCCCAACACCATTTGGATTTTCACACCATGATTTCATTGCATAGATCTCTCGCAATGTTGACATTTAATGATTCTTAAATAGTAGGAAAATGGTTCTGTATTACTTCTAAAGGAGAGGAGCTTCCTTCTTGCTAAAGTATAAAGTTACCTAAAAACTTCTTATAGCCCGCCAAAATTTCAATTACAAGAGGAAAGTTATTATTATAGGATGGAGAGTTACTATTCATCTTAGAGTCTCCAAGTTGTTGCATAAATTTTATATTAACTTGATCTTTTCTATTGTTACAAGGACTGATTAAGGTTATAGAAGAGATATTACCATATGCCACTCATCAGATGTGTGTCAGATACATATAACACAATTAACATATGAATTAGAAGAGAAAGGATTTGCGGAAGCAATTTTGAAATTGTGCCTAGTCAACTTATATTGAAGATTTCAATGAGCAGATGAAAAAACTGAATAAAATAAAACCTAGATGTGCATCATCATTGCTTGAATATCATAAGGAAATGTGGGCAAGATGTTAGCAATCTTTTGAATCGAAATGCCTGATTGTTGATAACAATATGAGTGACACTTTTAGTGCATGGATCTTTCCAGCAAGAGATAGGCCATTTATCAGTATGCTTAAAACCATTAGAATCATGGTGATGAAGAGACATATAGATAGGAGATAATTTTTGCATGGTTAGAAGTCAGATGTTGCACCAAGGATTATGAAGAAATTGGAGAAAACTAAGAAAGACGAAATGTATTGGAGAATAGTTTGGAATTGTGATGGAGCATATAAAATGCTAAAGGTGATGGCAAGCATATTAGATTGGTTTATGTAGTTATTAGGCATGGGATCTGTGCAATGAAATCATGGTCTGCCCTAACGCACCAGATCCCATCAGAACTCCGAAGTTAAACGTGCTAGGGTCAGAGCAATACCAGGATGGGCGACCTCCTGGGAAGTCCTGTGGAAAAACAAAACCTTGAGGTCTCGAGTTCGAATGGTGGTAGTGCATATCCGGAAGGCTCTCCTTCCACCGCGAACTTGAGAGGGTGTAGTGCATACCCTAAGGGATCTCCTACCCCTTTACCAAAGAGGACAATATCTGCAAGCAGGTGGACGCGAGGCCCGAGAGGCCGAGACCTTATGGATGCGAGGCCCTAGAGGTCGAGGTCCTACAATGGGTATCAGAGCCAGACCCGGACCGGTGTGCCAACGAGGAAGCTGGGCCTCCTAGTGGGGGTGGATTGTGAGATCCCACATCGGTTGGGGAGGAGAACGTAGTATGCCTTATAAGGATGTGGATACCTCTCCCTTGCAGACGCGTTTTTCCTGCCCTAATGCACCAGATCCCATCAGAACTCCGAAGTTAAACGTGCTAGGGCCAGAGCAGTACCAGGATGGGTGACCTCCTGGGAAGTTCTGTGGAAAAACAAAACCTTGAGGTCACAAGTTCGAATGGTGGTAGTGCATACCCGGAGGGCTCTCCTCCCACCGCGAACTCGAGAGGGTGTAGTGCATACCCTGAGGGCTCTCCTACCCCTTTACCAAAGAGGACAATATCTGCAAGCGGGTGGGCGCGAGACCCCAGAGGCCGAGGTCCTACATAATAAACCTCCACCCAAAAGAGTTATGCCAAGAAGACCTAAAATAACTAGAAGGAGAGTAGTAAATGAGCCTAATAAGTTGAAAAATCCAAACAAATTGACTCGAAAAGATCAAGTATAAAAATTTAGGAATGTAGCAATTTTGGCCATAATGCTAGAAAATCTATGAATGAAGTCTCAACTCAACCTACTCAGCAATCTCCACAGGTATAAAACATTCTTTGATTATCAAACATTGTTTTGATTATTATTTATTGCTTTATATATCTAATGATATTTATGACATTCTTTGATTATCGAACAAACAATGATATTTATTAGGTCATCTCTAAAGTCTCTTTATAAGTTGTTAATATTGTCATACCGAGCCAACACAATAATACTATGAGTATATGATCATTCATTACATTATTGATAACTTTCACAAATGAATATTGTTAACGACGTGTGTTTGTAAGGTGCTAGCACTTTGTATATTTGTAAAAGAAAGTATTAAGAAATTGATCTATATTCATTCAAGTTGTCTTTTGAACCGAGAGGTCTAAGGTTCAAAGAATAACCTAGCATCACTTCTCAACATTTACAAACCTAAGCAATGAGGAGGAGATCATCAATGAAACAATCAGTACATGATCAACCTTCTCAGTCAAGTGCAAAAGAAGGAAGCAATGTGGTTGATTCCTAAACTATACATTAATGTTGTATATGTGTTGTTGGAACTTTAATTATTATATTCAATCACTTTTGTATATGGATGGATAGGTGTAATAACTTTCTTATATAGACAGATAAATATTGTGGTGTAATTATTTACTTATATACTACTCCAATTATTTATTATAATATAATCACTTATATATATATTTGTTGATGATTTTTACAATTATTAATTAGGCATCTTCATAAATAACAAAATAATAAAGACAAAGAACAATATATTACAACTTAGTTCAAACAAGGATTTTTCATTCATCATAATTTAAGTTTTAAATAAAATACTAAAATTGAGTTCCCCTTGCCTACAAAAGGCTATATTATAACACTCACTATAAGCACAAAAATCCCTATTATGATAATCACTAAAATAAATTTCAACTAATTTTCTCTTTGTCAACAAAATAATGTCGTCTTTCATTAGCTTTATTTGCTCCTCAATTTCCAATGTTGTATGTGATTCAATTGTGGTTTGTTGAGTCTCCTTCTTCAACATACCTACTCCTTTCTTTAATTTATGAATTACTTCAATCACTCTGTCACTAAATTTGTCATCGTACCACTTTAAATGTATATAAAAATAATAATTTTACCCTATCAACTTTAAAGAAAATAATAATTAATAAGAAAAAAATTAAATGTATATACAAATAATTTTACTTTATCTCAAAATAAATTTATAAGATGTTTGGGGCATACATAAAATCTTCTTCATGGGTTATTATAACTCTATGAAGTTCTTAACGAGCCTTTAAAACTATAATAACACATCATATAACCAATATTTAAATTCAATATAGTATTAGTTGAAGACATCGCATCCATAGCTTTGGGTAGTCATTGTAAAATTATATTTATACCCTTAGTTCTCCTATATATAGCTGCATGATTGATAAGAAATGTTGCAAATAAGCAAATGGACTAGCTCTGTAGCCATTTATCACTTGCCACCGATCATGCGTTGGTTTTAGAAAAGGAATCTTATAAATTGAAACAAAGCCAAAGTTTAGAAAGAAAACTATAATTTGAATACATCATAATACTTATGATAATATAAATGTATTATGAAATTCTCATTTGCTTAAATGTTTCAAAAGAAATTTAAATAAAAGGGCTATAAGCATTCAACATTTTTCCCCACCCTTACTTCTTACATTTTATTGGTGATACCAACTAATCATGAATTATAAGCCATATTAATGAATTGTATGAACTAGTGCATCTGAAGTAACATTAATCTCAGGGTATGAAATAATGCATCAAGGTATCTTTATAAAAGTTAAAAGGAACTTTAATATATGCATTAATGGCTAAGAAAGAAGAAAACAGTTGTACCATTAAACCAATCAAAGAGTAGTCTTAAGAACCACAGGCAAAGCTAAGCAGAGCAGTACATACAAATTCCAATTATAGGATTACAGTATAAATAAATCTCTATGCAAATAAGTGAATAGAAATAATTAAGAAATAGAGCATATATTATTTACCCTATGAGACATTTTTGACTTATATTTGGAGAAAAAATCAATCCTCCGAATCAAAACACCAACATCGAATGTTGGTCTAACTGAATGGCAGTGAGGGACATTATTAGAGAAAACTACTTGGCGAGGTCGAGACAAATTATTGGTGACAATGTTTATGGCCATTAGGAAGGAGAGAAAACGACATCACATTGCAATTACTGTTAAAGATGAGGATGTTGGAAAATTAAGGTAGGATCCAATCCCATGCGCTACAGAATGGTTACAAAACTATTTTGTTTTCATTTCTTAAAAGTCAGGATCACGTAAATTTTATAAAATTCTGAACAGATAAATTGTAATATTCCATTACCCACATGAGGGCTAGAATTGTGAATTCTGAAAATTTGATGAGAAATTGGGAAAATGCATTTCATGCAGTATTATTTGTG
>JANVCL010000005.1:25927046-25939363 GCA_026546855.1 Erythroxylum incrassatum
TAACTCTCAACCTAAAAATCAAAAAATGTCATACTTAGTGGCGATAGAAAGCTAACAAGAAAATCTTCAACTTTCATTAAGACCAATTGAGTAAACTCAACCTAGAAAAATTCATCAAAGTTTCAGGTCACATATTTCGTATTACTGTTCATGCCGCACACATAACTCACTTTTAAGGCAAAATTCAGACCCCTTCAAGCCACAATTAGACAACACTTCCTTCACAAGAATTCTATCCAAACTTCTCACGTTTAATTCAAGTCAAACCTCATCTCAATTGCTTAACCGTATAAAAAGTTATGACCAAAACATTGAAACATGTACAAAACAAATTTTCCAGATTTTACACCTAACTATACTCCTATCATTCCTGTACCATTTCTACTCCAATTAGCATCCAATTTAGCCAAGAAATCAACCACAAATTTAATCAAGACCTTCACTTACACAATTATTCACAAAAATGGCAGCAACCTATACTCACTCATTCATCCATTTTCTACACTCATCAACATCATATTATTCACTCCAAACCATCTAAAATTACCTATAATACATGCTACAATTCATTCATCCTTCCTACCTCATCAATTTTCAATTAAGCCTCAAGCAACAAGCAAATTACATACCCATATTCTTCATACACAATTATCATGCAATTTAGTGCACAAACATCACAAATAATGCATTTAAGTAACAATTCATGCCATAAAACACAATCTTACCTAAGTAAGCTTCAAATTCTTCAATCTTCCAAATTAATCACACACTCCTAACTTCCACTCACCATACACGACACCATCTTCATCTTGAGGGGGTGAGGGTTTGGTTAAATTTTTATGAACAAGGAAGAGCAAACAAAGAGGAAAAGAGTGGAAAGGATGAGCAAAATTCCAAGAGGTAAAGAGAACCAACAATGAAGGAGGGAAAATAAGGAAAAAAAACCACCAAATAGCCTTGCAAGATGAGAGTGTCGTGAATGAAGACTAAAACACATGTCACAATCTTATAAAATCACTTAATTTCTTTCCAAATTCAATTCTAATTTCTACCCCAATTTCTTCCCAAATTCCAACGGCTCAATTTAATAAATCCTAAAATCATGTATCTAATTTTTCAGTGCCATTGGACAGTCATTTTCAGTACCGAAAATCAACCAGTCTGTCGTTTGGCGATTTTTTTGATTCAGAAATTTTCCCCGAAAAATTCTAGAAAATTTTCTAAAATTCCCAAAAAATGTAAAACACATAACAATCCACTCCAATTAAATTTTCAAACACAAAATCAAAATTTTCACAATAAACACATTTAGAGACACATATGCTGGGAAATGTCATGAATGCATGTACAGTCATGTGCATATACAAAAATTTCCATTCACATATATATAAAGACCATATTATGCATGAACATGCCGAGACAAATTTACACACTCCAAACCCGTCCCAAATTACTATTTTACCCTTTCCATCAGTGATGGGATGTTACATTGGTAGTGTCTTTTGATATCGAATACCTTGCTCTTTACAATACTGATCAAATGGACTAGAATACTCTCCCTCGTTATCAGTACGAATGCATTTCAGTTTCTCCCCTATCTCTCTTTCAACTAAAGCTTGAAATTTTTTTAAAACCTTGAACACCTGATCCTTCAACTTCAACGTGTAAGCCTATATCTTCCTTGAGTGATCATTAATAAAAGTCATGAAGTAGAGAGCACTACCAAGTGAATGTCTTCATCAGACTATGTATGTTAAAATGTACCAAATCAAGTACATTGGATTTTTTGGAGGGAGATGAACTTTTGAAAGCAACTCGATTATGCTTTTCTGTTAGACAATGACCACATTTTCTGAGACACGTACTCTTAACACCAGATATATGTCCCCTTTTAGTTAACATTGCTAAGCCTTTCTCACTTACGTGGCTGAGTCTTTTATGCCACATCTCAGTTGCATATACATCTTTTATAGCATTGATACTGCTACTGAGAGTGTTGGCTTGCATCATGTATTGTGTCTTGTACCTCTTACCTTTGGATACAAGCATGACACCTTTGGTAAGTTTCTATACATTGTTATAGAATGTGCTGCAAAACCCTTCATCGTCAAGCTTCCCACAGATATGATACTGCAACTGATATCTGGATTATGTTTGACATTTTTCAGTACTATATAGTGCAGTTATTAGTCTCCAAGATGGCTTATGTCTTCACATGCACATAATCTCTGGATGTATAAGATGTAAATAGTGCTTGTTGAGTAGTATTGTGAGTTGAAACGCCATTATCAATTACCTAACTCTTTTCTTCTTGTAGAATACTAATATCCTCATTACATATCACAACTAGATCCTTAATGATGATAATTCGATCTTGATTGTTGGCATCATTCTTCTCTAGTTCCTAATTCATCTTGCCTTCACTTTTCAGCTTTCGACAATTCTTCTGCATATAGCCATTTCCACCATAATAGAAGCATTTAATGTTGGAAGATTTGTTAGGCCTGCTATTGAATCTATCTCTCTAGCCTGGACCTCTGCTCTTGCTTCTTCCCTTTGTCTTTGTGATCAAGACAACAGGCTCGAGAGATGAGCCTTGAATCTTTTTTCTAAACTCCTCCTCCAAAAGGATACTTTTAACCTTTTCCATTAAGACTACACCTTCAAGGGCTGAGTTAAAGAGTGTTGTTCTAAACATCTCCTAGGAGCTCGATAAGGATCCTAAAAGCCACAATCTGAGCACCTCATCATCATAAGTGAGCCTCATGGTGGCCATCTAATTAATGATCACTTGATAAGTATTCAAATGATCCATCATCAATGTTCCATCTTAATATCTCAGTTCCATGAGTTGTTTAATCAGGAACATTTTCTTCTTGCCAGACTTTAGAGCATAAAGGCTCTCGAGTTTGGCTCAATTTTTCTTGTTCTATTTCAGAGTAACTGTTTACTTGAAACTGATCTGCTTCTATTTCCATCTTCCGTACAATTCCTATTTAATATAGCTATTTGTTCAAGTATTTTATGATGAAGAAGCAACTGTCTCTTACACAGAGTGTTTATAACTTGTTTGCTTCCTTCTCGTTGGAGATATAATTTTGAACATTATCATCCACCCAGTTTCTGATGAATTCGTAGACTTGTCTATGTAATAGACTCCATTCGGTGTCAGATTTGCCTTGGTTTTTATGATACAGAATAACGATTCGTGGTATCCCTTCGCATAAAGGAGATCTTCCATATTCTCCTTCCATGCTTGGAAGTTGCCACCATTCAGACTAATCATTCTGCTTGTGTTGACTTCTATCGTTTACAAAAGATGACTGGCTTAATAACTGTATTCGTGAATAGTGATGTATACATAAATAGTAACAATACATGTGAATAGTGCCCAATATCTTCAAATAGTGATCTATCTTATTTTCTGATGTAGAAGATTCATCTTTCAATGGCAACCACAGAGCATACAATAAGTAGACCTGTACAGTCAAACCGTTCTCTAATACTAGTTTGGTGGAAGGTATACACACAAAAGTAGCAGAATAAAATCTCTTCTGCCTTTTGTAGACTTGTGAGGGAATCACTAAGCGGAGAAAACCATAGAAACTTCAAAATAAAATCAAAGAAAGACACACCGAATTTTTACATAAAAAAACCTTCCCATTATAGAGAGTGAAAACTACGGGACCATAATCCAAATATCTCTATTACTTAAAATAATGGGTACAACAAAATTTATCTAGATAAAGCGAGAAATAATACACAGAGATACACACAAAATTGAACTCTTTGAAATACAAAAAGAGTGAAAAATATATTATAAATAGAGAAATACTAGTGCTAACTTATCAGGCACAAAACTATTATCTACAATAATGTTAAGACCTAAGTCTTAGATTATTGCTGATAAAATATTAGCTAAATCGAGTCACAGATAACCTTTGATTGAAAGCGTAATCGAAGATATATCACTCTCTATTTTATTAAGTTTATATTGCTTTAAATAGTTCGTGTGGGATACCTAAGTCTTCTCTCTTGGTGTCTATTTATAGGAAAAAAATTTACTTAAGCCTTCCTTCCACTTTCGACATGGGATTTCTTAAATGGAGGGACTTTTAACAATCCAATAAAATTGGAACGATACGAAAAGATTAACATGACCCCTAAACAATAATGACACACACAAATTGAGACATGGTAAGCAAAACTTTGCAACATGCTCCCTCCTATCTAAAATAAAAGTCATTTTAGAGAGATTTTAATTATTTAAAATAAGCGTCGTTCGTGACTTTTCATGCATATTTATGATTTTACTTTCAAAATTACCATTTCATGTCTCTCACATCTTGATTACACAGATTATATTTTCAAGACACTTCAACATGCAATTAATAAGAGTATATCAAATTTCATTAACTTTCTTAATAAGTGTGTATCCCTCTAAAACAACTTTTATTTTGGATAAGAGGGATCACGTATATTTGTCTTGTTATTTTCTTAAATTTTTGTCTTTGACACTAGTATCAATTAATGAAGATCATTAGTCTTTAAGTTGTTGGATTCTTTTTTGGTAATGAGATCTGTAGATTTTATTATTTTATTTTCATTATTTATTATTATTTTATTCAAAGTTATTTACTTATTTATTTAATTATTTTATTTAGCATATGTATTCACGTTTATTTATAATTTTGCGACATTTTCATGATGATTAATTAAAAATTAAGATTGTGACCTTTTAGGCTCTGGCTGGCCGCCGAAATTTCTAAGTTACTGTTGTTGATGACGAAGTTGTGGTATATCTATCTTCAGCAAACTTAGCCAATTGTTTGCAATGCATTCATTACAAGTAACTTGAGGTGGTAAGAAAGAAAAGCGTCACCATCTTTCTCTCGCATTATCTCTTACCTTCAGCGGTGGATTGTGAAACAACTAATGGAGTCCCCATCGATCACGTCTGTAGCCATGTCGTTGTTTTTGGTGGGAGTAGTGACATGGGCATGGAGAGTCTTGAACTGGGTGTGGTTGAGGCCGAAGAGACTTGAAAGGTACCTGAGACAACAGGGCCTCAAAGGCACTCGGTATAGACTTGTGTTTGGAGACTTGAAGAAGAACGCTGCGATGTTGAAACAAGCAAGATCAAGGCCCGTAACGTTCTCCGATACTGTTGCGCCTCGTGTCATTCCTATCGTTCATGGAACGGTCAAGGACTGCGGTAAGTCATCTCACTCTTCTTTTCTGCTTTCATTCTGCTCTTTCTTCTATTTGAGAGTCCTCTTCCCTTGGCTTATTTTGTTTCTAATAAGAGAGAATTCCTCCAAAGGTCGGTTTCTCACTTTTTTCTTCAAAACCCAGATACAAATAGTGGGGCAAAATTACACGATTGCTTGCACGATACATGTTGGCAATTGCTTCCAACTTTTGAAATTTATAAAAATATCGTCTCTTCTCCTAGATGTAACTGCATATTATCTTATCGCTATTATTTTATTTTATTCTTTTTAGTTAGTTTGTATTTAAATCGGAAGTTATTGACTTGTATCTATCGGTACCCATTTCCACCATCAAATTATACAAATGAACTTGAATTATTTTTTATGTGTACTCTTTTAAGCTCTTTTTCCTGGAAGTTAAAATATATTTAACTCTCAAATGGGAACCAATTAGTACAATGCATATTAAAAGAAAACGAATACAGCTATTGAAAGAGGGATAAAGGTAAAACTCTTGAATAAACGTTAGGAAAAATTAGAGAAAAATCTGACTATAGCACTAGAAACTTGTTAACTCTAGAGAACTGAGTAGTGGTAATAATGAAAACAACAGATAGGCACTAAAGGCATGTAGCTCGAGATGCATCTCAAAGTTTTCTCAATGGTGGAAACAACAAATAGGCTCTAAAGGATGTGGATTGTGATGCCTTTGAGAGTCCTAGGTTTTGTTTGAGTGGGGCTGTAAGAAACGAAGGCACAAAGGGAAATCCAACTATATGAGCTGTCACACATTTTTTGTTTCAATAGAATTCATCATAACCGTTGTTTTATTTATGTTATTATTGTATGATTCATATTCATTGAAATATATAAACATTCATGGAGATGAAGTAAAATAATTGCATAAATCTTTTCATCTTCATCCTAAAGTCCACTTAACGAAATCATAATTCATATATTTGAGTTCCTCTTATGTGATGACTAAGATCCCATCATGGTTGAGCAAGGAGACAATAATGTTATGGTTTCTTCTAGCAATCACTACATTATATAAAAATTGTGCATTTCTATCCCCATCTTTTAACCAATTATTCCTTGACTTTTTCGTTTATAAGAGGAAGAAACTTGTTTTATTTATTTATTTATTTATTCACTGAGCCTACTACGCGCATTTTTGGTACACAATGGGTATTCCGGATTAAGTACAATGTTGATGGAACTATTTCTAAATACAAGATCTATCTTGTTGCAAAAGGGTTCGATCAAACCCCTAGCATTGATTTTTCAGAGACTTCAGTTTGGTTGTTAAAGCCTCAACAATTAAAGTGGTTCTGTCCCTTGCTGTTTCCCGTCACTGGGATATCCAACAAGTTGACATCAACAATGCTTTTTTGAATGGTGATTGTAGGAAACTGTATACATCAGTTAACCCCAAGGATTTGAAAACAAAACATAGCCACATCATGTCTACAAGTTAGCTAGGGCGGGTTTCATAAACTTAAACATGCATTGCATCAGTTGGGCTTTCTCAATTCTAGGTCTGACACTTCCCTATTCTATTCACACAATCAGGGAGTCATTATAATACTACTGGTCTACGTGGATGATATACTAATCATAGGAAACTCATGTCAAGCAATTCACACGGTCATCAATCGATTATAGTCTCAATTTGCATTAAAAACACTTGCAAGCATAAATCATTTTCTTGGTTTCGAGGCTTACTGAAATTGCAATGGCTTTACCTTTCTCAAAGCCACTATATCTAAGATCTATTTAGCAGAGCCAACATGTCCTCATGTAAGCCTTGCTCCACTTCAATCACCACAGCAACCAAACTATCACTTCATGACAGCACACCTTTTGAGCATCCATCTCGCTACTGCTGTATTGTAGGAGCACTTCAGTACCTATGTAACACCAGACCAGGCATAAGCTTCATTGCAAACAAACTAAGCCAGTTCTTAGCAAATCCTCTCAATACTCATCGGATTGCTTGTAAATGAGTATTGCATTACCTGAAAGGCACTTCAAGTTTGGGATTGCATTTTCGTCCTTCATCTACACCTCTGGACCTTCAAGCCTATAGTGATTCCAATTGGGCTAGCTTTTCAGATGATAGGAAGTCTACTATTGGTTATTGTGTCTTCCTAAGGGGAAACCTTATCTTTTGGATCTCCAAACAACAATCCACAGTAGCTTGGCCGAAGCTGAATACCGACCTCTCTTGCAAGTGTCTACTGAACTTTTATGGCTCACATTGTTACTCTCTGAGTTGGAGTTTTCTCTTCCTTTACAAACCGACTCTGTGGTGCGACAATAATGGAGCTTGATCACTAGCGCAAAATCCAGTTTTTCACTCACAAACAAAACACATAGAGGTAGATGTGCATTTCATCAGAGATAAGGTACAAAATGGATCTTTGGAAATCAAGTATGTGAGTACTATTGAGCAGCTTGCCGATATTCTCACGAAGCCTCTCGCTTCAACAAGATTCATTCTTTTAGTCTCCAAACTAAACCTAGTTCAAGAGTCCCAGGTTTTGTTTGAGTGGGGCTGTAAGAAAAGAAGGAACAAAGGGCACAAAGGGGAATCCAACTGCCAGCCAATATAAGATGTCATGCATTTTCTGTTTCAACAAAATTCATCACAACTGTTGTTTTATTTCTGTTATTATTGTATGATTCATATTCATAGACCAAGTCTATATATAAACAGTCATGGAGATGAAATAAAATAACAATTCCTTTCATAAATCTTTTCAACTTGGTCCTAAAGTCCATTTAACGAAATCATAATTCATATATTTGAGTTCCTCTTATGTGATGACTAAGATCCCATCATGCTTGAGCAAGGAGACAATTATGTTATGGTTTCTTCTAGCAATCACTACATTATCAAAAAATTATGCATTTCTTTCCCCATCTTTTACCCAGTTAGTCCTCGACTTTTTCCTTTATAAAGAGGAAGAAACTTGTTTTATTTATTTATTTATCGGAGCTTGCTTTTCAAATTGATGAAGTCAGGCATATGTTGGGTTCCTCCTTACTCGCTCTTGTATAAGATTGAGAGCTTTGAATGCCTCCTTATGTTGAGGTTTTTTTTTTTTTAGTTCCTCTTGTTTCCCTCACCTTTTGCTTACATTTAGCCTCAATGCCTTGTACGAGAGTATTAAGTCCCCTAAATACTGCTTCATCGAACCCTTGGACATTGATGACATATTGTTGAACTTGAATGCTCCTTTCTTCTAGTTGTGTGGACGTTAGGGAACAGCTCAATTGCCACATGGTATGAGCTAGTAGGGTTATTGAGTTAAAGTTGTTTGGGAAATTAGTCAGCTACCTTGGGTTAATCAATCTCTATCTAATTTTTTCTGAGAAACGAATCCTCTTACTGCTTGGTACTCCCAAGTTAATTGATTCCCGATGTACTTGATGTCTATATCTTCTATGAAATTAAGGCACTCCATAAAATCTTGCTTTCCATGCTGATTGAGCTTATTTGCCCCTCAGCTTCCTTCAATAGAATGATCTACAATGAATGAATTGATCATAGTTACTGTTTTGTAGAAGTTGATTTTGATTGGGATAGAAGGAAATCAAATCGAGATAAATGAAGTGCTTGTCATAATTGCTCATAGTTCTCCGACTTTTAACAGTAAACCTCACTCCTCTGAAAGAGTGTGAGCTTTTATTTTGGTCTCAATAGGACCAACAAAATCAGGTTTCTTAAGTGATATATAATAAAAAAAGTCAACTAATAAAGATGACAATTTGTTGGCTCCCTCGTGTAAAATTTGTTATCAGAAGGATACAATCTGAGCTTCATTTCTATAAGCAGGGGAATGTATTTGAGTTTGACAAAAGTTGAGGAATCGCCCACTAGCTTACTCGGTGAGAACTTTTTGGCTGCTGGGGTTTGCAAAGCTAAGGTAGTAACTTTCAAGGTCTTTATTTTCTTATCGTAGGTTATTTGGAAAGATAATAGTGGGGTATAACTCTCTACAGGACTACCCTTAAAGGGTTGTAGAGCTAGAGCTCGTTATATGAGTTAGAGGAAGTTTGTGGGGAAGGGGAGAAAAATTAGTAGGCTCAGAGTGAATTGGAATAGGGTGGTGACATATGGGAGTGGATTGGTTAATAAATGAGATGGAAGCTGAAGGTTGCTTTGCATGGAGATGAGTGTAGTTTTCGGAGAAGAGGATTCACTCTAGGCTCTACCATGAATTACTCATCTTTAATGGTGAAGAATCTAATAAGTTGATAGGTGAAAAAGATGTCGCATGTTTTTTTTCCAAAGATGAATAATATTAAGAGCCCCAAAAGGGGAAAGTAACCTTTTGCTACAAGCCACAACAATCGGAGGCAATTAATTGAGAAAGTTACACTAGACAAGAACATAAGTGATATATAATCATAAATGAAACTCCTAATTGAGAAAGTTACACTAGACAAGAACATAATGAATGCAGGTCTAGACTCTAGAGAAGCTGGTGAATAATCTATCTCTATTTAGGAACCAATTATCATTTCGTTATTCCTGGAGTCTAATTTTATCTCAAACATATTCTTAGCTGAAGTATATTTTATTATGTTGTTTGTATTATTATTGAAAATATGAATAGCTTTTGCATTCATTACTCTTTAAGACGATATTATTCATTTATATTTTTTTACATCACATAAAAATTGAATTCCCTTAAGTTTAATTATAGTTTTTGAAGGTGATCTCATGTATAGCATATTTGCTAATTTTTATCTTTTTAAGATTAGGTTAAATTAACTTAGATTTATGTGTCTAATTTGAAATACTTGTTATAATGAACATTATTATATGTGAACTGTATATCATTTAATAAACAAACCTTTTTCACCGCTGATTCCTGATTGTGATATATCGGAATGGACCAAACGAATGAAGGTAAGAATTCCTTCAATTGGATGGGACCTATACCCAGGGTGAATATCATGGATCCTCAAAGTCTGAAAGAAGTGTTTCTAAAGATAGATGAATTTCAGAAGCCAACGGGAAATCCTCTGGTCAAGCTGTTAGCTACTGGACTTGCAAGCTACGATGGTGAGAAATGGGCTAAGCATAGGAAGATTGTCAACCCAGCATTTCATCTAGAGAAGTTAAAGGTAAATAATTCTATTCAACATATGCAAAGGGTTACACAGATTTATGATGCATTTGTCTTGTTCCAGCTTATGATGCCTGTAATATACCGAAGTTGTAATAAGATGATCAGCAACTGGGAGACGTTAGTCTATGAAAAGGGTACTTGCGAGTTGGATGTGTGGCCTTATCTTCAAAACTTGACAAGTGATGTCATTTCCAGGACAGCATTTGGAAGCAATTATGAAGAAGGAAAAATAATTTTTGATCTCTTAAAGGAACAAGCAAGACTTTTAGTACAGGCTATCCAATCAGTGTATATACCGGGTTGGAGGTAAATGAGCATACAAGTTTCTCAACCTAAATTCAATTAGTCAGTATCTTCATATGTTTATAAATGATGTGTAGGTTTCTGCCGACTCAGACTAATAAAAGGATGGAAGCCGTTGACAAAGAAATACGAGCATCGCTTAAGACCATCATGAACAAGAGAGAGAGAGCAATTAAAGCAGGTGAATCTGAAAATGATGACTTGCTGGGTTTGCTCATGGAATCAAATTTCAGAGAGATTCAGGAACATGGAAACATGACGACTATGGGAATGAGTAGTCAAGATGTCATTGAAGAGTGCAAGTTATTTTACTTTGCAGGTCAAGAGACAACCTCAGTTTTGCTTGTTTGGACATTGATTCTGTTGTCCAAGTATCCAGATTGGCAACGCCGGGCAAGAGAGGAAGTCTTGCGAGTCTTCGGAGACGATGTTCCAGATTTTGATGGGTTGAATCATCTGAAAATCGTAAGTATATTTCCTAATCTCGGGTGGACAGTAAATATGCCATCTGTTTAAGAATGCAGAACGAGTGATCTATGTGTGATGATTTAGATGTATAGAAACCTTGAAGAAGATAATCGTCATCTCTATACTTCCATCTAAATTTTTATATCCTATCAAAATAACAACTGAAAGGTTCTAATTAAAAAGAAATACATATGACTAAAGTGATTGCCTTGTATTATCGTAGTTATCATGATTTTGTGTGCCTAAGAATGGTCGTGCTAGTTTTCAACTGTAGATTTACTTTGATTTGATTATCATGGCAGGTAACGATGATTTTGTACGAGGTGCTGAGATTATACCCACCAGTAGTTCAGCTTAGCCGAGCTGTCCACAACGAAACAAAGCTTGGAAGTCTGACTTTACCGGCTGGCGTGCAGATCTTGTTGCCGACAATCCTGGTTCACGTCGACCCTGAGCTATGGGGTAATGATGCATCAGAGTTCCAACCGCAGAGATTTTCTGAAGGAATTTCCAAGGCAACTAAGAACCAAGTCTCGTTCTTCCCTTTTGGATGGGGTCCTCGAATTTGCATCGGCCAAAACTTTGCTTTGGCAGAGGCAAAAATTGCTTTGGCGTTAATTCTGCGACGCTTCGCATTCCACCTTGCCCCATCTTATGTTCATTCTCCTCGAACAGCCATAACGCTTCAGCCGGAACATGGTGCTCCTTTAATTTTACATAAGCTGTAACTTTGAACATCTATGACAACTAGTGGTATAGCTAAAATCGCGTGTGATATACACTGGTTTTTCGTTATAAAATACTCTATATTATAGTTCAACACGTTTTCCTTATTTTACTAGTGCTGTAAATGCACCAAAATTTTCCGTTATGCACTGGGTTCCTGCCCGAGCTGACTGAACTGAATAAGTAACTAATTTAGAGGACAATAGTTCAATAAAAATTTTAATAAAATCGAACAGGTGATTAATAAATATATAAATTTTTATTTTATATATATTATATATAAGATAATTCTTAAATATATTATTTAATTATTTATCTAATAGTAAATTTAACTTAAACTTTCGAACTTTAAAATATACAAGTGTTTTTTAAGTTTACTAACACAATACAAAATAAAATAACAAAATTCATTAGTCAGATTTTATCAATAAGAGAAAAAAATATAATTAATCATAATATTCAT